>CM024264.1:21588590-22188590 GCA_013621005.1 Aeschynomene evenia | reverse complement strand
CTATTAATTTAAAGTTCTTTTTTAAGGTAGGTAAGCCTTTAAAACTTCACAATATCGATTATTTTTCTCTGCTAAAATGCAGAATCTCACTTATCGAATGGATAAATAATATAGCTGATGGAACTTCTTTCAAATTGGATAATCAACTCCTATTAATAATACCAAATAGAGTTCATATATAGAACTTTGGAAGCATTAGGAAAAATGGGAAGAGGGGACAAGAATCATTGTCAAATGCATGAAATGGCTCATTCATTATAATATCAATCTGAAATTACACAAGTTCAATTGCTTGATGCTGCTTCTACCTAAATAAACATTATCAAATGTTATATCATGTTTTAATTCATCATTAAATATTTGACCTATATAGCTATCATGCTATTCTAAATCAAGTTATATTATAAAAAAAAATCAAATGAGTCTTTGATAAGAATATACGAATACGATAAATTAATCTTTCAGAATACTTTTAATGGATAAATTTATCATATACAAATAGAATAAAGGATAAACTTTTAGAGTCAAATTTGTTCTACATTACTTTTGTGGAAAACTAATTTGGGGTTTATTCTTTATATATTATATATATACTAATTTGGGGTTTATTCTTTATATTATATATATATAAATTCTTAAGTGCTCCTACAGGGTAAAGAATAGTTAGAAAATCTGAAAAAGTAGTTAGTGCTCTAAAGTGCTCCCATTAAGGCATTAATTCAATGCTAAACTCTAACATTTGTATTAAAAATAATTTGTCATAGTGGATGGTACACAAAACTAAGGTGTTGAAAATTACATAAAATATACACCAATTTTCTTTTTCTTGCTATGGGAGCACATAAGAAGATCTTAACCTTTTTTTCTTCTCAATCAAGAATATTTCTTCCAAAAGGCCCTCATATTTTTTTTGTCCATATCCTATTCCTGGAATATAAATATTAAAAGATCCAAAAAACTTATCATATATACAAATATGAGCCAATGTATTTCAGCTACTCTTTTCCTAATAAAATATTGTTGCTTTATCCAAAGTAATTTTAGCAAGTAATTAATTATCAATTATTCCGGATGAATTATAACAAAATATGTTAAAAAGTAAGAAAGAGAAAAGTAATTTAAAATATAATAAGTGGTTGAAAAATGATAAAAAATAATTTACTGAGTAACTAAGAACTTCTCTAAATTATGCTCAAAGCATTAATGGGGATCAAGGAGTCCAAATTCGGCTAGAACCATAAATTAAACTAAACAAATGAAAAAAAAAATTGAAAAGTTGCATCAACACAATTAAATAAAGTTGGCAAGAGATAATAGTAAGAGGGTATATCTGAAATTAAATGGGCATTTAATTTTTTAAGAGAGTGCAATCCACATGTAATGGATTAACAAATAAATTTATTAATGTGCATTAAGATCATAATGTTATTAGATATCCTAGCTTTACTCCATAATGAATACCATATACTTGTTGATATAAAGATATTTTTATTATTCTAAAAGTTGCATCCACACAATTAAAGTTTCCTAGAGATATTAATTAAGATGAACAGACATTTACTTATGTTTATATTAATAATGTTTGTCGTACAACATAAACACGTTCAACTAGTATTCAACGTGTGCTAAACATAATACATAATGTGTATCACTTCTACTTGATATTGAAAAATTAATAAAAATATATACAAGACCATAATATGTTCATTAAACATATCCTAACTTCACTCTTCATAAAACTCTGCAAATTAACATAAAGATACAAATTCCTATTTCTATTATATTCATTGTTTGTTTACATAATAAGTTTATGTATAAGTTACTTCAGAACCAAACATATTGGAAAATAATATCATCCAATTAAACAAGCAAAATTTGTACTATACACATTTTTTTCATCATAACCAACAAAATAAAAATGAACTAGAACTAGTATTCATCATATCACTCTGTTATATACAAAAGCCAAAACTATTTTAACAAGTCATAAATTGAAAATTTGGTAGAATATAAACAGAGTTTAATTTTAATCTACTGTCAGTGTAAAGTAATTTTACATTGACATCCAATCATGGATTGACACATCAGCAAAAGTCTTTAACTCAACCACCCACTAACTAAAAAGTTATATAAATCAACGAATATAATTGACTGACAGTGTAAAAGTCAGTGCATCGTAATTAAACTCATAAACATAACTAACTAGCAAATGAAATAACATTAGAAACATACCTGGAAAGATTGTAAACTGTTCCATTCCTCTAACTGATTGCTTATTAGTAGTGGAACCAGAAATTTGGTCTACATAGTTTGGAATCTCCAATGAGAAACTTTTCATGATTTGGCCACAAGATTCATTATTACCATTATTAACATTATAAAGTGATGAAGATTGAGATCCAAATGCACTCCACCATGGTCCAATAACAGAATTGTTGTTACCAATTCCATCATGTTCTTTCAGATAAACAGTTTGCATAGCCATGATTAGTATTTAATTTATTCTCTAAATCTCCTTAATTCTGCAAAACATTAATTCAAAACATGGATTAGTAACACACAAATGCAATTATAATAATAATAATTAAAGCTTCAGGGGAAATTACAGAGGAGGTGAATTGAAAAGAATAATAATAAGCATCAAAATTCAAAACATGATTATTTCATCAATTTCTATCTATGGATTGTCATCATAAAAATCTATGTGATAAAGTTTAGTAAGATCATTCCAGAAAGACCAAAGACATGAAAACTCATCAAAAACTTAATGCTCTAAAAATGGAACATAAAGTGAAGATAAGGAGGCAAAAGTAAGATGAGAAGAAAATAAATAAATAAAAATAAAAACACCTTAAAAAAAGTAAACAAAGATACATAAAGTCAATCTTGAATAGATTTGATGAGTTGACAAGACCATAGTTACATACAATTCCCTCAATAAGAAGGAAATTAAAAACCAAATTAAAGGGTTTAGAAGCAGAACAAAGAAGATTATAGCAACATATATAAGTTTTCTACAAATTAGAACCATATTTCCATTAAGTTGGAAATCATGTTTGTACTAAATGATGCAAAATAAAAAAGTACATACAAAGCAGAGAAAAGAGAAGAAGAAGAAGGAAAGGCTTACAAGTTTTAGGGAAGAGTAATGGAAAACTTGCAAAGCCAAAAACCACCAATTAATGGACTTTGGATTTCATGCATTGCATAAAACGATCCCTTCCCTTTAGTACTATGTGCTTCTATTTTTTCTTCTTTTATTTATTATAAATCTTCTCACTAATCTCTCCCCCACTCTCTATCTCTCTCCAACATTTAATATCTAATTCGGCCCTTTTAGTCCATAGACCTAATATTTTGATATCCTAAATTAAATGTTTAGGACACGTCAAATAAAATATAAAGATATATAAGAAAAGTTCGTTAGAGCAGAAATCGTAATAAAATATAAAAGAATATTGTTGGGCATTTTTTTAACATATTACGTCGACAAATATCACATTTATTATTGAATAATGTATGAATTCTACCATCTCATTTAATCCTAAATGAAGTGTTCATTAGCACATAAATTAAGAGAAATTATGTTATTGTCTAAAAATGATGTGATAGTATGTTTTATGTTTAGATATTTTGATGAAATATAAATTACTTAAATAAATTTTATGTGTGTAAATCTAATTCAAATAAATTTTAAGATTAAGATGGGAGTTTAGATTTACTCGTACTCAATACTCAGATCAAACACGCCCTTAGTTTAGAATATATTAGTCCATCCTCTTGTCTCTCTCTTTCTATTTATTTCTTCCACTTTTTGGCTCATTTTTATTAACTTTTCCATGCTAAGAATAGCATGTTGGGGTAACCAAAAGATGACAATATTTTAACATCCACAATCCACATAACTATTTGTGGCAATGTTTTTTAATTAACTGCTTTTTTATTATAAATATATATAATATTCTCACTAAGTGCAAGTGGAAGTGTGGTTTTATAGAGATTTGAAAATTGAAAATGTGGTCCTAAAGTTTATTATTTTAATATACAATAATGTTTGTCATATAACAGAAATACGTTCAACGAACATCCAACGTTCGTGTGTGGTATACATAAGACATAATGTGTGCTATATGCATAGCACATGTAGATATATCACACATTACGTCTTATATATAGCACACATTGGATACTCGTTGGATGTATTTCTGTTGTACGAAAAACATTATTGTTTAATATATGTGTAAATATATATACTTAGTCTATAGGGTTAATGAGTTGGCTTTGGCCCATCAATTCATGGGAGAGGTATGTGTATAGCACATTTAGGCATACCTTCCATTTTTCTATTCAATAGATTTATTTATTTTTTGGTTATTCAAGAATCTCTATAGATTCTTTCATTGAGTGGTTACTGTGTGATTGAATAGTTGATTTAACCACAAAACTTTAAAGTTTATACCCTTTGATAGTTGCATTTGACTAATCTACATACCTTGTATCACTTTAATAATTTCTTTTAGATTAAGTTATTTGTTCTTGTTTCCTTTTTCATATTAACCATCCTTTTACATCATGAACCCTTTGTGTAAAATATTTCAAATTGTGGGTGGGAAGTGAATTATATATATAATATATATATATATATATATATATATATATATATATGGGAATTATATAGTGACACAGATGATTTTATATAAGAATGAGATAAGCAAATTTAGATAATATAATTATACATATATATATATATGATCATGATTAAAAAATTTTAAAATGTCATAGCATAATTTTACAATTTAATCTTAATCACTAATGCTAATTTCAATAATCTAAATTCTCTCTTCTCCATCTCATATAAAATCATCTCTCTCTTGATGTGTCTTCTATTGATATTTTCTTTCATATTCACTCTCGATGGGTTGTAAATCTAGAGTTTTAAAGATTTTGAATATTATTTAAAACAAGAATCAAACCGTTGATATTTAATTAAGGAAAAATAACAAGCCTTAATCGCTCCAATCATGATTTTGAATAGAGAGGATATGAGCACTATTTTGTCCTTCTATTATATATTCTCCTCCTTTTTTTGGTACATAATTATATTCTCCTCTTTATTTGCATTAATTTAATTAGCTAGAGAGAAACTGAGCAAATCTTATTTAGTTTGATGCATCATATGATAAAAACTGAACAAATAATGATTTATTTTAAAATAAATAAACAAGAATTACATCTAAATATTTTCTTTGTGTGTACCGATTTAACAACTTATAAATATTACCCAATTAGATGAAATTCATTACAGAGATGAAATGACATAGATTAAACAGAATATAATATCTATCATATGTTTATGTTTATATTTAACTATTCAAAATATAGTTATGCTTATAATCCATTATTAATGATATTTCATCCACTAATAACTATTAGAGTTTATGATGCACTGTCAGTATAAAATATTGAATTATGTCACTTTTTAGATAGTGGATGGTTGAGTTAAAAACTTTTACTGATATGTCAATCCATAATTGGATGTCAGTATAAAATTAGTTTACACTTAAAGTGGATTGAAATTAAGCTCTAACTATTATTCTCATAAAATTTAATTTATATCAAAAACCAATTTATCTAGATACCGTTAGAAGTTCTATCGTTATAAAAATGTCATAATAATTAGCTTATTAATTACCTTGTAGGCTTTAGAGAAACAATACCTAATTATAATTTTAGTTCATATATTAATTAACTAGTGACTCCAAACAACAAGGAGCCTGTTTTTCACATTAGATTGTGTAATCAATCATAATATTCTTTCCTTCATGCTTTTGTTTTACAATTAATTTTAAGAACTCATGACACAAAAAGTAACCCTAATAATAATTAATAATGTTTATCGTACAACAGAAATACGTCCAACTAGTATTCAACGTGTGTTATATATAAGATGTCATGTGTGTTATATGTATAGCACACATTAAATACTAGTTGGACGTATTTCTGTTATACGATAAATATTTACTGAATAATAATAGTGTCGTCAAGTGATCAGAATTATTCACTACATACCAAACTTATAGATTTAAGGATCTAAGTAATAATATTTATTATTATTATTATACAAGTAAATCACTATATGGTTAAAGCAAAATTTGATTTTGACTGCAAATTATATACACTTTAAGCCGTCCAAATTAAATAATAAATTAACAATCAACATATACAATAATAATAAGTTAAAGTACTTACAATAATAACTGTTTACCCTTTTCGGCTGATCAATTAACTTGAGCATGCATGTTTCATGACCAGCAACTAAACCCGACATAATTGCATTGCTTACGGAGAATAATGTTGTTAATAATAATATTAATTTCAATTAAGGAGGCAAATTAGAAAAAGTTAAAGGCCATTTTAATTAATAATTAGTTTATGAAACTTTTTGCAATAAGTGCATGCTAGTTAAACTAGCTAGTTATGTCACATTCATAGAGTCATTTAGTGGTAATAAGAGTTAGATTCACTCAACTTTTTTGTTTGTCTTTCATCCTTAATTGTTTCGTCATAATTTAGGGTCCATTTTAAATTAAATTATCATTTATATATCATTTATGTTATAGAATTCTCTTTTTTTTTTTTAAGTTTAAACTGTGTGATGATAGATGAAAATACATGTATAAATGATTTTGTATCAAATAAGTATTCTGATAAATACGAGAGGTACCAAGTGAGAGGGATGAGAATTAGAGGAATAAACTTAAATTATTGAATCTTATTTAAATGGTCAAAATTAGAACATAAAATCATATAACCTTTTAAATCTTAACCATTCAAATAAGATCAAATAATCTAAGTTTATTTCTCTTGCTCAAAGTTATCTCACTTGATATGTCTCCCTCATAAACATCTCTTTAATTTCAGAATAATATTTAATTCTATGAAGACTATTTGACCTTAAAATCTTTTAACTATATTTCTCTCATCAAAACTTAAGTTAATAGAAGGAGCGACACACACGAATATTGTTATATTTAGTATAATCTATAAATACATTCATAAATTTTTTAATCACAAGACTTGTTTTAACTTTCAGCTAAGAAGAGTATTAATTCTAATTTATCTCTTCACCAACAATAATTGAAAGTAACAATAATTAAAAGTAACAACAATTAAGTTTTATTGTTTCCCAATTAAGGTTGATTTATAATAAATTAAATCAAACATAAAAACATCATACTACAAAAAATAGTCAAAATAACTAATATATTGTGCACATTATATATCACATATTATATATGCATTCCATATATAATTAATTGTACACATACATATTATAATATCATTTTTTCTATAATATGTAATATATGGTGTGCGTTTATTATTTTACTTATTTTCTTTTTTGTTGTACACGTAGCATTGCACCATATATACTATTCTATCATATATGATATATTAATTTGAATTGCATTTCTCTTCACCATCTAAAGAAAAAGAACATTCTAATAATAGGTAGTAGACTTATGAGATGGGACCATTATATCTAAGCTAGAATGCTTAGAAAGGATAAGTCACAAGTCAATGATCTTTTTAGCCCTTTGGTGCTTAATTAGTAGCTACACACACTATATCTATATATACTATGCAATTAGTCTAATTTGTCTTAAGGCTTCGAATTAGGGTTGTTTTTATTGCCGGCCATACACATTCATACATGCTTTAATCAATTAGAATATAATAATACAATAATAGTAACCTAGAAAAAGAAATATATGGTTTTATTATTATTAAATAATGTAATTGGCTCTACGAGCCATTGGAATGAATTCAATTACTTACATTTAGATTCTGTTGCCTAGTAATGTTTGAGATTCATTTCCCATAATAAGCCGGCCAATTATATTGTTTTTAACTTTAATTAACAACCAAAAAATTTCTCATAATGTGTGTTTTGTTTGGGTTGGATTAAAAATATGAGCAAGAAATAAAGTAAAAAAGTAAACAAATAAATTCATATAATTATTTTATCATAAAAGCTCATTTAAATAAATTTTATATCCTTTATTTTACTTCTTGTTATAAAAAATAACCTAAAACCTTTGTACTAAAAAATGATCTATATCGAACAAAATTAACTTAGAACTAAATATATCTTGATTGAGGGATAAAATTTAGAGAAATTTTTTTTTATCAACAACTTATTATGTAGGGAACATTTTTATGATTTAATTTTCATCCATTCACAGACAATATACAATTTTTTTACACAGTCATTTAATCATATATTGTCATGTCAATCATGATTGTGTTTTCTCTCTCCCACTAGCTACCTGAAAAGTCATATAAATAGAATATTTTGATTGGATGACAGTGTCAATCTAAGTGCATCAAAATTAAACTCAATTTTTTATCCCATTTTTATATATGTTAGAACCGGTAACACATACATCCATAATGTGTAACTTTTACTTAGCAATATAGGGTTTCTTTAATTTATGGCAATATTTGTGTCATCCTTTTCCATCTTTGGTTGCTTTTCCTCCTTCTTTTATGATGTAAGAGCTTTTTGTTACATAATAATTACGTTATAAAAAATTCAAAACCATGTATAATAATCTATTAACCACTAACTAAAAGGAGAATAGGAAAAAAAAAAGATAGAGAGAGTAAAAGGTATATATATAGGGGAAAGGACCACAACACATTAATATCAATGAATTGTGCTCTTGTCATAATTTTTTTAATCCTAGGATCTAAAGTCCTTGTCTTGAATTTACATCTTTTCCTCTTTCTCTTAGCTTGTTCTTGTGGGTGTTCTTAATTATTAATTTATTAGTATAATTACAAAAAATCTTGAGTAACAATATTTTTTCAGTTAAAATAGATGAAAAAAGTCATGGTAACACTTTTTGCCCAAATAACATTTTTAATCATATGTATTTTTTAATGAACTGAGTAATTTAGATTCAAACTTCTATTTTTAACTGTTTTTAACTGATACAATTTTATATCCCGACAAAAACTCGTATAGTTACTTTATGTGGCATTACTTGTTAGTATGAGTCAAAAGAGATAAGTATGGATCTTAATTATTAAACTTTAGTTTCCTTCTTCCTCATTAAGCTCTCATCCCTTTTTATTTAGATAAGTATGAATTTGGAACAACTAATCAAGTTGTATAAAAATTACATATTTTATTAATTAAAATAATCAAGTCTAAACCGTGCCTACTAGATCTTCTTCGTGCTCCCTAACATGATTATCAAGGTGAATGATAGAAGCATGTAATGATTAAATAATAGAGAATTTTGCTCTTAATTAATTTTTAAATATTATATGTTAAGATACTAATAGTGCACCAAATGATATGGTGTATAGTATAAGGGTATATATTCCTAATCTACTTTACTGTACACTTGGAATTTTTTTCTACTCTAAACTACTGTTTCTTTTCAATGGTGAAAGGTTAATTTTATTTAATTATTATTATTATTATTATATATATAATAAAGTTTTGAATTTAGGAAGAGAATGAAGAATCCTAGGTCCTTCACGTTGAAAATTAATAATACATAGTCATCTCCAAATTGTACATAAATATCATAGTAGGTCCATTTCATGCACCCATTATATTAATTTGTCCTACTTGTTCCACTTTCAAAGTGTAAATTGTTGGTAATTAATAATATATATTACTTTCAAATTTAGGATTGAACTACAATAGAAACAAATTTATGTTAAATAAACAAAGTAGTAGTATCTTTAATTTCACGGAAAACTAAGAAAACTATGTAACTATTTTTTATCTACTTATTTATGTTTTATATGTCATATTTGTCCATATATATCTTTGTGTTTAATTTTGATACACTGACAGTGTAAAATACTTATATTGTTGTCCAATCAAAATACTCCTTTTGTATGACGTTTCAGATAATAAAAGAGAGAAAAATATAATCATAGCTGATGTGATAGTACATAATTATATAATTGTGTAAAAATGTTTTACACTAAAGAAAATGAATTTCGAGAGTAATTGCTATAGATTAATTATTTGCAAAATAAATTAGATTAGCATACGTAATTTGTTATTTTTGGATGTAAAAAATTTTAAGTTGAGTGATGATCTTGGATTTGTAAACCAAATGAGAATCAAAAGTATATTATATTTGAAAATAAACTAATAATTTATTATATTTAGGTCATTTTATCTAAAAGACAATGATTAAGTATTGGATTTTGGCCATATATAGTTGTAAACTCAAATAAAAAAATAACACAAAAATTTCCTTTCGTGTCAAACACTACAAATAATTGATTTGGATAATTCATATGAAGTGATAAGTTCAAATTTCACTGTTGTTAACGTAAAAAAAATCCAAAAAATTAAATGTTGAGTTAAATTTCTATACACTAGTCTAAAATAATTTTATTATTGACTTTTAAATCTTATTATATATCTCAACAAATAAACTACTATTATTTATAGTATTGGAAATCAATATAAAATTATTTTAATAGTAATTAAACTCTAATTAAATTATATAAGCTTAATTTTGCCAAAATATTAAGATGCAGTTAGTTAATCTCCATTAATTAGCACCCCTAGATTCTGATTTCGGGTGGTATATATATTTATATATATAAATTGCAAACTTTAAATAAACAAACATGGAATATATAATAATAACTGGCCAGTTAGTTTCTGATCTTAAATATTTACTATTCCATGTTAATTAATTTACCAATCTAAGGGTATATTCCACATTATTCTTAGTACAATTAATCCTTCAAATTAAATAATTATGTAGCTCAAAAATATAAAATGAACATTTTCAACTACCGAGACACTATATGTATAATCAACTCTTTCCGCGTGACCATTATATTATTGCATATATGGTATTCTATATATGTATTCCTTTTTTTTTGTGATAATATAAGTCTTAATTAATTAAGTACTAGATCACCCTTTAATAATGTTTTTGAAGTATGAATTTGTCTTAATTAATTAAGTACTAGATCATCCTTTTCAAAATAAAAGGTAAGACGAATGATTCATGATTATGATTATTTAATTAGTGTAGTTATAAACTCTAGTACTATGTTACAATATTATGTAAGTGGGAAACTAATAATAAGTATCTTTTTAATTAATGTAATAAAAAAATTTAATTACATTAAACTTATATTTAGCTGGGTGGGTTACCAAAAGTCAACGAGAAGGGAGTATTAGGTAACTTCAATGACGAACTTATATTTTCACCTAATTTTTCACATTTAATTTATGAATTTAACTTTTAGACGGTGAATAATTTTTTTATACTGTCATCCATTAATATGTATGTGTTGTTACGTTAGTGATGATTATATTTTCTCTTTCCCACTACTAACTGAAAAATCATACAATAAACGAAATCTTTTGATTGAATAACAGTATAAAATATATTTACACTATTTGTGTATCAAAGTTAAACTCTTTATTTATTACTTAAAATACCATGCAAGTAATTAGAAAAACTCAATTGAATTACAGTGTAACATTTTTTTAGGTCATTAAAAATGCATCAAAAGTTAAACTTTTTTAATGTGATTACTAAAAAGATTATTAAGAACTAACCAATTTAATTAGAACACAATATGTTTTCTTAATCTAAAAGCATACACACAAGCAAGGACTAATACATATAGGACTATCCAAGTGGAAATCTAGCGTAAGGGCACGTAGAAAAAAAGTGGTGTGAATTTATATTTTGGCTATTAAATTTGCAATCCACATCATATAAATCCACAACTTTTGTATTTTTATTAAAAAGATCTTGACAAACTCCACCATCCCATTGGATTCATGTGTGTGTATATTTCAAGGGTGCTTTTATTGCTTTTTTGTATTTTAAATAAATAAATAAATAAAATAGGGTTTGTAATTGTATATGTGGTGGCTTAGAAAAAGACCTCCATTAATTCTTAAAAGTTTGATTACATCACCATGCAGCTAATTCATCAAGTGGACAATATGGTGGAAGAAAAAATGTTTGTTTCTTAATTAGTTTGTTTTAATTTGTTTGCACTCTGAAAATGGGAACCAATTTTGAAGTTTATGTGCATATTAAATTAGAATAACGATATTTTTAATCAACATTGTCATATCAGATTAACTTTGATACACTGACATTATAAAATTATTTTATATTGTCATCCAATCAAATCACTATGTTTGTATATGACTTTTCAGATAATAAGAAAGAGAAAACACAATCATAACTAATGTGATAATATATGATTAGATGATTGTATAAAAAAGTTGTATACTCTCGATGAATAAAAATTAAATCCTTGCTATATATACTTATATTTATTTTATAGAAGGTTTAAAATTATTATATATACTACTCCTTTTACTTTTTGACAAAATTTTAAATAAATTATCTGATAGTTCAAATTTTTGCAGTTGAGCCTTTTTGCAATTTAAAAAATTTTATATTGATTTTGTTAAATTTAAAATATTTCAAATATTGTATCTTTCATCAATTTAAGTGTTTTGGAGAGAAATAATTTCATGACAAATTTTACCACTTAAATTGTATTATATCATCAATGTTATGTTGACATAATCTTAACAAATGATTAAAAGGAATTTTTAACAAATGAAACTCAACTATAAACTTTTTAAAGCTATTAGGAATTTAGGATGCAAATATATGCAATGTAAGTACAAAGTTTTAAAATATAAAAACTTTAATTAAAATTTCCCATAAAATATAGCAAGCAGCAAAAAAGTAATTATTACACCTTTAATTAATTTGTCAAAACTCGAGCTTAAAGTTAATACACAAGTTTAATTCGCATAAGCTAAGGTTGTGTATTTTAATTTATTATTTAACTGTTGTAGCCAATGTGTTTTTTTTTACATAGTCTTTTGCAAGAATCTTTAATTTACACCAAATGATCAGAAGATTCTATGGATTCCTATATATTCATCAAAAGATACCTTACTTCGTAGAAATGTATGTACTAAAGTTAGATATGATATTTTTAGGACATTATTATTGTCTAATATATACATTGAAAAAGCTTCCTATAATTGCAACAATAATTCCAAAATAAAGATTAATTCTGATAACATTAGTTATAGAATACCTTAATTAATTAAGTAAAAACAAAATAGAATCAAATAACATTTTTTATATATATACAAATAAAAAATTAGAGTTCAAAATATGGAAAATCTTCATACTCAATCAATCACACTTACATTTCATTCCAAATTAAAAAATGGAGTAAAATTTAAACATACAATTTTTCAAATTAAATATGAATCATGTCATGCTCTATTCGATGTAGGTGTTCGAACCGATAACAATCTATTTCCTATAACATAAAACACGTGGTTCAAATTTTAGTTGACATATAGAAGTACTTATATTAATTTTGTACTATATTAATTCTTCAAATAGAATTTTTCCCTAATAAAATATCTTTGAACAATAAAGAAAAAATAGAGAAAATCTTTTATATGAATTGAAAATATAATCAATCATAAAAGAACTGGCTATATCCCTATAATCCTTGTTTTATGCTAACAGATTTAACTAGCTATAGTTATTGAACATTCTAAAATGTGATCACTTTATCAAGGTCAATAAATAATTAAAGAAGTTTATACAAAGAAATTAAAGTGAGTCCATAAATATAAAGTTAGTTAATCTTTTTTTTTTTCCTATGGTCGTGAGAGAGTTAAACAAAATAATATCAACATACCAACCTAACAAAAATAAAGCTAAGTTTATAAAACCATAGTGGGTTTGGCAACTAAATGTGGCTTTTGAGTGTGAGGTGTATGGTTAATTGGATATATTCATAGGACCTTGATCTGTGTATATAGAACACCAAATAAAGCAAGTTAAACAAAAATTTAAAGTCCATTTTAGATTTGAAGAATTTTTGAAGCCTAAACTTGCAAGGGTGGACAAATTCTAATATTCAATGCATCATTTATATATGAGATCGAATCCTTTACTATATTGGTCAAGTGAAAGAAATGATTTATCATAATCATTTTACCAGAAAGCTTAAGATATTATTGTGTTATTAAGATATGTTCTTTAATGTCAATGTCTCTTTTAACACTTAAAACGTGAATATTTTTTTTATATATGTATTATATAGTGAGAGAACTACATGGTCAACATTGTTCATCATAATGTATTATAAAACTGTCTCACCTAAAAGTTTAAATAGATGTAAGACATTTGAATGATCTATAATTTAATATAAATGAGTCTTAATTAATTTTTTTCCCTCGGTAATCGGAGTTTTGTCCCAACTAATCCGTCATTCCGGATCGCGTGTCTGGGAATGATAGGTGAGACACTCGGCGAATATTTTTTTCATTCACAAAACTTGAACCTAAGACCTTGTTTAAGGGATATAACAAATCACTTACCCCTTGTATAAACTCTCGTCGATAATAACCCTTAATTAGTTACCATCTCATTTCTACTCCTAGGGTTGGTCCATTATTAGGGTAATTAATTAAGAACTTAAAGCTAGGACATTTAGACTATTGTGGGTTTTTAATGTTAGTTTTGTCTCAAATGTTCTTTTTGGGTTTAAATCATAAACAACTCTAATATCATGTCATAGAACTATTTCTTCTGAAGATTTAAATTATTGTTAAGTTAAGACAGGTTAATGATTTTTCATGTAATAATAAATCTTACTATAAGCAACAAAAATTGGTACTTATATATAGTGGGAAAAGTGAAGAAGCCTATTGATTGATAAAGTAAAAATATTGGAGCAAAAGTTTGAGGAAAGGCAATATAATTGATCATATCAAGCAATAATTTAATTGCTTTAATTAAAACTTGATCTTGAGAACCAAAATTGTTGGGAGGATCATTATTTCATGATAAAAAAAATCTAAATTAAGCTGCGAAGAAAGAAAAAGAAAATAGCATGTGTCCAAAATACGTACAAGGGTATACATTTTTAAATACAATAATAATAAAAGGTGGAAAACTAAAAGTACACAATATAGAAATGATGGTGTATACATTATGAACAAAAAAATTAAGATTAATTAACATGTATATAGGAAATTTAAGTAGTTTTCAAACAAAGCACTTCGAATTAAGCTCTAATTATTAATTAGTACTCATGAGTTCTATGCAAATATGTATAGAAACTCTTTCACCAATCTTTTTTTTAAATGTGAGAGAGCACTTTCATTTGTATTAGTTTAGTTTCCAATTGATGAATGAGTAAGGTTTATCCTTTCTATCTGTACCACTTTGAATTTCATATATCTGTAGATTCAAGGATTCCGTTAATATATGATTAGGCTATGAGTAAATTACAGGATCTTCCACTAAGCTTTTTAGGAAGTGAATTAGTGTCCTTAATCTTTATTATTACCACCAATTAGGCTGATTTATAGAATTTCCCCTTAGAATCTCTTGTTGGATTTTTTAATGTGAAAAATCTACCTTAGAATCTTCTCCAACTTTAAGTGTGTGTCCTTCTTAATTCTTTCTGATGTATCCACCAATAAAGAAACATAAGTGGGGTGATGTATCGTTATTGTGTTCGTCAACTATATATAATTATTATTATTATTATAGAACACTAAGAATACTTAATATTAATTTGTGTGTGGGTTAGGCCAACCTCATGAACACTCATATTAGTAGTTGATTTCAATTTTTAAAGTGAAATTTTACTAAATAACTTCAGAAAGTCGTGGTATGTTTTTGATTTCTAGCTATACAATAAAAAAACTTGTGAAATCAGACATTTTAAAGTATATAACTTTCAATTTCTACTATATATGAAAAATTCATGTGATTCAATATTTTAAAGACTATAATCTTTATTTAATAATACAAACAAAAAAGTTGTGAAATCTCACATTTTATAGTATATAACCTTCAATTTCTAATATATTTAAAAAATTCAGGTTATTCAATATTTTAAAGGCTATAATATTTTTTTTATAATACAACCAAAAAACTTGTGAAATCACATATTTTAAAGTATATAGCCTACTTCAATTTCTACTATATGTGAAAAATATATGTGATTAAATATTTTATAGGCTATATATGGACTTTATTTTATAATACAATAAAAAAATTGTGAAATCTCACATTTTAAAGTATATAGCCTTCAATTTCTACTATATGAAATTCACGTGATTAAATATTTATAATTTATAGAATTTATTTTATAATACAACTAAAAAAAAATTGTGAAATCACATTTTAAAGCATATAACCTTCAATTATATTTTATGTAAAAAATTTCACCTTTTAACCTTCAATATTTTAAAGCTTATAGTCTTTATTTTATAATACAATAAAAAATTATAAAATTTCACCTTTTAAAGTATACAACCTTCAGTTTCTACTATATGTGAAAAATTAATTTCATTCAATATTTTATAGGCTTTGGACTTCATTTAATAATACACTCATAAAAATTGAGAAATCTGACATTTTAAAGCATTTGTCCTTCAATTTTTACTATATATGAGCGTGGTTCAATATTTTATAGGCTATAGTCTTTATTCTATAATACAACAAAAAAAATATAAAATCTCACATTTTAAAGTATATAGCCTTCAATTTCTACTATATGTGAAAAATTCATTTGAAATAACATTTTATAGGATTTAGACTTTATTTTATAATACTATAAATTTTTTTGAAATCTTACATTTTAAAGTATATATGGTCTTCAATTTCTACTATATGGGAAAAATTAACGTGATTCAATATTTTATAGGCTATAATCTTAATTTTATAAGACAACAAAAAAAATATGAAATTTTAAATTTTAAAATATATAGCCTTCAATTTCTAGTATATGTGAAAAATTCATGTGATTGAATATTTCATAGGTTATAGTCTTTATTTTAAAATAAAACCAAAAAATTGTGAAATCTTGCATTTTAAAGCCTATAGCCTTCAATTTGTAGTATATGTAAAAAAATAATGTAATTTCATAATTTAAAGTCTATAGTTTTTTTTATAGTGTTTCTAGAAAAAATTGATAAATCTCATATTTTAAAGTCTATATAGCCTTCAATTTGTAGTATATGTAAAAAATCATGTAATTTCAGAATTTAAAGTCTATAATCATTGTTTTTTAGTCTCTCTAGAAAAAAAAGAGAAATCTCACATTTTAAAGGCTATATAGTATTCAATTTGTAGTATATGTAAATAAATCATGTAATTTGATAATTTAAAGTCTATAGTATTTGTTTTATAGTATTTCTAGAAAAATAGAGAAATCTCAAATTTCAAGGTATATAGTCTTCAATTTCTACTATATCTAAAAAAATCATGTAATTTCATAATTTAAAGTCTATAGTCTTTATTTTATAGTATTTCTAGAAAAATTTGAGAAATTTCACATTTTAAGCCTATAACCTTCAATTTATAGTATATGTAAAAAATCATGTAATTTCATAATTTAAAGTCTATAGTCTATGTTTTATACTGTTTCTAGAAAAATAGAGAAATATCACATTATAAAGTATATAGTCTTCAAATTGTTGTATATGTAAAAAAATCATGTAATTTCATAATTTAAAGTCTATAGTCTTTATTTTATAATGTTTCAAAAAATATTAGAGAAATCCCATATTTTAAAGGATATAGCATTTAATTTGAAGTACATGTAAAAAAATCTAGTAGTAATTGAAAAAACAACAACACTGTGTGATTAAAAACAACCATACCGTATTGTCCTAATACTATATGTTACTATGGAAGACCTAAAAGTTGTTCTTCAACTATGCTTTTTGTAGGTTTTTAACGATGCTTTTTGTACATCAAAATGCTGCCACCATGCATCACTCATAATAAATGCATATGATTTGTCACTAATATTTTAGTGGGTCTCATCTTAAAAAATGTGTCGTGACTAAAAAACAGTGTACATATAGCGTTATTATTTGGCTCAAAGGTCTAGTCGAATTGCCAATTTGTAGTGGCAACATCACCAAACTCCAACATTTTGCCATCACTAGGAATGACAAGCTCTGTCCACTCTTTGACTCTTTGATTCCTCCAACTCTATCAACATTACCAGCAACCAATTAGGGTTCCATTTGGGCTCAAACTTGACACCTCTCTCTCTCCCGCTTCTCCTTTCTATTATTTTTCCCTTCTCCTCCTCTTTCACCATAACCTCATTGAATCCTCATGTCTGAAGAACCTGAGGTCCGGATCTGCCATCTCCCATGGAGGTGACCGACAATCCTGGATCTGCCCGCTGCCTTCCCAACCGCCAAGGTTTCACCGATTGGGATTCGATTCGAAATTTGTAATTATGTTTTTGCATTTCGCGACACGATTTGTTCTAACCGTTTTTATTTCCTTTTTCTTTCAGGCGCCGGAGACAGTGCAGATCGATCATGGAGTGGGAGCAGGAGCGTTCTTCGCGCTGGGCGGTCGATCGTCTTCCATTGAAACAGGGACGAAGCCCTACACTTCAAATTTGGATTACGGTCTTTCCAACGATGATATCAGGGTAAGATATATCTCACTTTCTAATTCTAATTTATTGGTACTGGAATATATCTTTGATTCCATAAATATAAGTAACATTCAGGTGAAATGGTGGTGGAGAGAGTACTGAGTGAATCAATCTATTCTGTTGCTATTAGGGCTGATAAGCGGTTAACATTAAATTACTCACTGTATGTCTCTTTTTCTGATAAACCTCAACACTAAAAGAACATGTTGAATGACTTCTCTCAAAATCCACAACACTATAGGAACATGTAGAATGACTTCTTCCATTCAAGAAGCAGATATCAATAAAGCTATCAGTTCTACAAATTCTCCCATGAAATGTGTTAGATATTAACCCTGACAGCTTGAATGTTAGGGTGATTTGTTCCTACCATAAAATAATTCCCTCTTTGACCAAGTGAACAGGATTATGATTTTCACAACCCATTCAAAAAATAAATGAAGCAAATTTAAGCACAAGGATGAATAAGTCAATAAAGGGACATGCTTTGAAGTCTTAAGGGCTCATTGAAGAAATCAATACAAATCATAACATTTCTTGACTTACAAATGCAAAGAATTCATGGTCTTCGCTCCTCTCTGAAGAGTTATTTCGTAAGTCTGGTCACAAAGATCTTGCAAAAATAACTCTAGAGCTTTAGCTGTAAACAATTCAAGAGTGATGTCAACAATATATGAAAAAACATCCACTTATGGCCAAGATTCAACAAGGAATCTTTTAAAATTAACTCACATACTAAAACAGGAACTGCTATTGTGGTGTGTGAAGTCACTTTGTCTTTATTTTACTCATATGCTGGCCTTTATTTTATATATAAATTTCAATATTAGATAAAATGGATTGTCTATGCTAATTGAAGAAGGTTAACCCTAACAATGTTAGATTTTATAATTTTCCAAGACCCTGCATGGTGCCTTCTCTTACCTTAAAATTCATTAGTTGTAGCTTTCATAGTTATATTAATATTTTTGTCTTTAACTATGGATGTGTTGCAGCTAGAGTAAAAGGAGGCATAAGGATGACCAAGGGATACTATCATCCTCAACAATGCCAAAATCATGATACGAACTCATGTCCAAGGTTGGTTTTATCCTTATTTAGTTATTTTTCTTAGTCAGATACTATTTTCAATTACTCTAAATTAATCTAACTAAACATGTGTTTGATCTGGAAAAAAAGAAGATGTAGATTCTGACTTTACATATTTCTACTATTATATGTATACATACAGTGCACTGCTATGTTTTTGCATTTTTAATTTAAGTATTGCTATGTTGACGAGAGGATGAGGACTTGTGAGATTCTTCTGTTTGTTGCCCTTTAATGTTTTTTTTTTGAAATTTTTTTTGTGCGTTGATGATGACTGATTGATCTTTTGTGTTGATGAAATGGTCATGATTTTTGTTCCTTTGTTTTTGTTTGAATATGAATTTTTTCTTTTTCTAAATGACTGTTGATGAAGATGATGATGGTATAATGGTGATTAATGTTTCTTGCTCTGTCATGTTTATAGAGGTTGTTCCTTTGGTGTAATGATGATAACTGCTGGTGATGTTTTCATTGTTGATTTTTTGGTTCCTTCGATTATTTTTGATTGCATAATGTAGGCTTGCTTATAAACTTTTTTTTTTTTTGTCAATTATGCTTAATTTCAAAGTGCTATCTTACATGCATGCATCCTGTTTGATAAAATGTTAAAAAGAAATTTGTTAAAGTGAAGGTTAAAGGCATGTCCAATTTCCCAAATCCTTCAAATCATTGTTTATATATCTAATCATCTAATCATTTATCATCACCCCTAAGCTACATGAACAATTCCTTGGGAGAAAACAAAGGGCATATCATGTTAAATTCGAATTTCATAGATTTATCACCTTAGAATTTTCAGAACTAGATAGGAAAGCTCATAAAAGAAATTATTGCATTCTCTGTTATGGAGTGCCACCTATGATTATGTTCATTCCATTCTATTCAACTAATGTGCATATGTTAGTGATTGTTAAGGGATGGGATTATTTTTGTGTAAATTGGTTGATGGATGGAATGAAACCAAGAAGAATCTGTGATATGTTCGTGGTAGAAGAATGGATGATTTAACTGTCATAGTTATATGGAGTGATTTCCATTCAGAATCATGAATTTTCCTCACTGCCATGATTGGTGGTTTTGTTTGAAAGTCTCTGTTTTCATTAAACTCACATATATGTTTCAGGTTGGTTACTGAAGTTGCTTTCAGTGATGGTAGTATTCTGAGATGTTGCAATACAAAGGAACTTCTTGACAAACACTTGAAAGTAATGTTCTCTTTATCTACTGATTTATTATAATTTTATCAAATTATTTGTCAGGCAATGTTTATGTTTATTGATTTTGGGTTGACAAAAGATAAGAGGTGAAGTTGCTATTTGACGTGTATTATATTTGAAAGGACTTATGGGAGATGAGATAAGATAATTGCACTAAATCATATATCACAAGACAAAAAATACTAAAAATTAAATCCCGGGTAAAAAATACTAGTTTACATATAATATGTTGGTGCTCATTTTGTTAAGTGCAAGAGATATCATTCAATTGAAGCTGATCCTCTTTTTTAGATATTGGCTAACTTTCTAATATTTATAAATATAATATTTTAAAGTTCTTAATAATGTTTGTTTTCAACTTCTAGGTGAAAGCCACATATAAAAGTTCCTTTTGTTATTATGATGTCATATTACATCCATTGCTATGAAACAAAGAACTCTTATAATTGAATTACTACTTTAGTAACAAATCACACACGAGTAATATTCTTAAAGCAAGTTTGATATTTCCAAACTGTTAAATATGAATTTATATTAGTTTTTTTCTTTATATGAAGTTACACAATAGAGATATTTCCATATATGTCGTGAATGAAAATTTGGATTTTAATTACTAGTTCCAATGAAAAATAATTGATGTTATTATGCAGATATTTTTTTAAGTTATATTAAGAATAATGTCCTAGCTAGTGGGACACGATAAAAAAAAAATAATGACTTGAGGTGAAGAGAAAGCTAAGAAACTATAACAATTCTTTCTTTAGTCCATTATCCCAAAAAGAATAAAAATAAAAAACTGATATTTTCTTTTCAAACCTAATCCAAGTGTAACCTATGGTTTTTCATTTAATCCTTTTCAAAGATTAATAAATTATTAGTAACTTAAAGAGAATTCGAATAAATTTTTCAATATTTTCAAATATATCATTTTTATTTATTTTTTCTCTTTCCCTTTTCCTTCTCTTTATTTTTTTTTTGGTATAATGTTTTTATTCTTCGGCTCTACCAACTTGTGTGGGCTGGAAGCTATTGCTTTTAACTTTTTGCAAAGACACAATTAAAAGAATGTAGAAGAAAAAACAAATAAAATGAAAAATTCACAACACTTGATAATAATAAAATAAAAAATCTCTTGATATGTAATAAAAATAAAAAATATCTCTTGATAGTAATAAAATAGAAAAATATTTTTAAAGTAGATTGGGTTGTGAGCGAAAGGAGTAATATGAGTAAGCCCAAAATGAGGGATTGATTAGTTTTAGAAAAATGATAAGCCCAATATATATATGTTCGGCCCTTTTCTTTGTTTTTAGTCTGGTTAATCAGTAACCCACAAACACAACACAATTGTGTAATAGTTAGTTCATTCTTCTTCAAGATCTTTTCTTCTTCCTCTCTTTCTCTCGATTCCTCTCAAACCCTAATCCCTTCTTCTTCTTCAAGATCTTTTCTTCTTCCTCTCTTTCTCTCGATTCCTCTCAAACCCTAATCCCTTCTTCTTCTTCTCATCTCTTACATACACCTATTAAGGAGCGATCTTTTGGTTTCGTAGACCAAAATGCTTCAGACACTCTGTTTGATGGCTTCTCATGGTAATGTATGTATGTATGTTCTTTATTATCTCTGCAAGTTTTTTAGATTTTGCTGGCTATTGCTGATTCTTGTAATAAAGGGATTCTTGTAATCTCTTTTCACTGCTTGAAAGATGTTAGAGCAAGAATCTTTTCTCCCGTTCCCAAATGCTTCTTTCCCTTTTCTCTTCTTCGTTCTCTCTCTCTCTCAAGAACCTCTTTTTCGCTTTTCTCTTCTTCTCCGTTCTCTCTCTCTCTCTCAAGAATGAGAGAACTCTTTGAGATTTATTATTAGGCTCTGTGTTAGTGTTAGTGAGAACTCTAACAGGTTCATGTATCATTCGCCTCACATCCTTAGACTTTTTCATTTTTATCTTCTCCGATTTCAAACATATGTATGTTGGTTTTCAAGATGATGGGAAACTCTTGCGGGTTGCCTTAGGAAAAAAAGGGGAATCTTGAATTGGAGATCACACTCTCATTCTTCTCCTTTTTTGTTTTGTTTTGTTGTTCTTCCAAACTGTTGCTTATTCTGATCAATGGTGCTATCTTTTGTTCAAAAGATAGGTTTATTTCACTTTCATAGTTTGAGTTTTGCATCATGTTTGTATTTCTGCGTGTGATTCTGTATTTTGCTGATTTACTTTGTGTTTTGTTTTATGTGTTGATGTATCTCTTTGATTGTTTTGGTTGTGTTTTAATAAGAGAGTGTTTGTTTGTTTGGTTGATCACTTAAATTAATTTGTGCCTCCTGAGCATGTATGCTTGGAATGTGTATGGATGAGGAGGGAACAAGTGTCTTGATGTGGGGGTTGGGCTCACGGTCAAGAGCTTCGATTCCTTGTGCAACGGCTATTGGTGTGGGGGTTGGGCTCACGGCCAATAGCTCGAGCCTCCGAGTTTGTACTGCCCGTACATGTGAAGGGGAAGATGCTAGTACTGGCCCGGTATGGGAACATAGGGGAGGAATTGGGTTCTTGATGTGGGGGTTGGGCTCACGGTCAAGAGCTTTGATTCCTCGTGCAACGGCTATTGATGTGGGGGTTGGGCTCACGGTCAATAGCTCGAGCCTCCCTCCATACTTTGAGTGCTGGGAACGCATTAATTCAACTTGGACTAAAAATAAACAAAGAATTCCTTTTGATTTGTTTGCCTTCATGTTTGTGTGTGTGTGTGTGTCTTTTATCTGTCTTTTTATAGCTGAATGGTGTGTGTATGTGTTTTATCTATCTTTTATAGCTGAATCCTGAATGGTTGTATTCCTCTAGTGTGTCTGTCTGTGTCTGCTGTTTAAGTTTGATTGGTGGCCCCATTGTGTTTGGTGGCAGTGTTACAAATAGGATTTCCTACCCTATCTAGTGTTCTTGATGTTGTCATCTAGACAAATAGGATAAAATTTCTGCTGCTGTGTTGCTGTTGGATTATCTGTCATGATGGCTGGTTCCATCTAGGCTTGCTCGTTTTGGTGGCTGTTGTATTGTGGTTACATAACAATTCATCTCAGCAGCTGTCTCTTATTGCTGATGGCAGCAATGCTCTATTGTGAATGTTTCTGCTATAAAAGAGCATCAATCTTATATATATATATTTCTGCTATACAATATTCTGCTCAGCATCTCTATCCCACTATAGGATTTTGCTATACTGGTTCTTCCTGTGTCTTTGAGATTTTGGTTCATGCTCAAACCATTTGGAATTTCCTGTACTCTATACAAAATTCTGCTATACCGGTCCTTCCTATGTCTTCATCATTCTGCTAAACAAAATTCTGCCCAATATCTCTATCCATCTACATCATGCTCATGTACTCTTGCTATCACTCACACTCTAGCACAATTACACTTAACTCACTTGTGTACTAGGACCATATATACTCTCTTAATTTTCTCTCTTGCTGTACCTCACTTAATTGGCCACACTTTCATTTTTGTCACCCTTCTTACTTCTTAATTGATACAAATAAATTATTACATTATTATTTCCTGCTGTAACAGAGTAACTACCCCCATGAAATTAATTGAGCATCACACATTGGCAATGTTGACAAATGACTGCAGTTCACATGTTTTTAAGCTAACATTCTGCCATGACTAAATCAAAAGTCAAAACTCCATTTTTTACTGCAGTGGTAACAAGTGATCAGAATGTGCTAAAGAACAAGGTGTACAAAGATACATACATTTCTGTATTTCGTTACTGAATAATGAATGAATAATTTCTTGCAGGAAAATTGCAATATGGGGTTAATTTTGTATCAATAAATTAATTGACCATATAAACTCACTAACGTGATGCTTTTAGCCTTTCCTTACTTCACTAAGCACTTCACTCACCCACAGCTGCACTGCAGGTAACATACACATATATATACCCTTTATAGGTAGATCTTTTTTATTGCATATATTTGTTTTATTCTAGATATTTCTTAATGTTATTAACATTATGTTACATACCCTAAACAGTAGCAAACTAGGAGAATAATTTTTTTAGTAGTTTTAGGAATTTTATTTCTATTTTGATTTAGTTCGGGAATTAAAATTTTGTTCAGTTAGTTAGGAATCATATTTTGAGTAATTAACTGTTAGGAGTATTTTACATTAAATAGGAGTAGGGTTTTATTCATTGACTATCAGGAATTTCAACTAGGAATTTGAATTACGAGAGTACCTACCTCGCTAAAGTTGGCACCCTTGTTCTTATTTTCTTCCAATAACAATCCTGCAGAACCACCTCGGTTCTGTCCCTTATTTACTCTAGTTATTTACTTTCGACGGTTACCAGTTGTTACTCCTAGAAATTTTTAGTATCCTTTCAAAGTTGGTTCCATCTTCTGTGTGTATGGAATTCTACTAAGTAGTAACTAGTGCTGACTTTTCATGTATAAGGTCTTTTCTATGCTCTTAGCAGATATACTCACTACTAATATCAAAGGCAATATAGCTTTCAGCTGTTACAGGTATGATTATTAATGCCAATTATTGCTGCTGATATTAGGTCTTATGGTTAAGAGTGTTTGCTAAAGTACTATTTATGAATTTTGCAATGATAGAATGTCTTGCTAATTTTTTATGTCCCTTTATATTACTATTCTACTTGAGTCTGCCTATAGAACATATTTTAGATGTATAAATAGTGTTTATGCATTTTGAAAAGCTTATCATACTCTATTCTGCTTGATTCTGTCTGCATAGCATTTTTTAGATGTAAAATTTGGAAGATTCATAATCTCACTTAGGAACGATGATGATCTCTTAAATATTCTTTTTTGTTTTATTTTGCTTATATGGTCAAATTACAAGTATTATGTCATATTTTATTATAAAAGTAAGCAATATAATGCTTACATTACTTCCTTTTCCTCCTCATTTTCACTAACCTGATATTTTCCTAACACTAATTAATATGATGGACATGTATCTCGGCAGCTTCAATTACAATATATACTTGTTTAATGACATATGCTGGTCTTCTATAAAAATAATGACATACTGGTTTAATGGCCTATAATTGTGTTGGGGAACATTAGATATTACAAGCTAGTCAACTACATGTTAAGCTGCATTTTTTTTTTAGTTTTTGTTGTGTACCGTTGCAACTAAATACTCATACATATTTTGAATCTCTCAAATTGTATTGGTACTTGAATGAATATTAAATTTCTGTTTCTCAGGAGTGTTTTATTTTGTTTCGGACTCATAATCTACCCGATATAGTAAAAAGGATTACCTTGAGATAATGACTTTTGGGGTTCAAATTTTCTTTCCATTTTCATCCTTATTAACTATTTGACTAAAAACATGAGGTTGAAAAGGTAGCTTCAAATTCAAAATAAAAGTTTTCATTGCAGTTTATTTTTACTCTTTCTGTTAATTGCTTTCATGTCTATTCAAATTTCCTCTTTCAAAGATGTTTGTCTCGAAAAATCTTGAGTATTTTTCTTTTATTGCAAAATCATCTTCTAGGTGTACATATAAATATTATTGTCACTGAGATATTCTAGGTTTTGGATGATTAGAGACTCTTGAAGATTGGTTGGTTGAGTAATAGGGACTAGGGTGAAGCATTGAATAGTAATGAAAGGGTAATTGCAATTGTTAAGATTCAAATGTGCATGGTTTTAGCCTTTAGCATGGCATAAAGCATGTCACTTGTTACAGGGATAGCCTTTGGTTGGATGATGAATTCTGTCCTTTATTCGCTTTTTTTTTTTTTTTCAGATTTCGGAAGATAATCTCTTTATCCTTGTTTTAATGTTTAAATTCTTTAAAGTGCCAATTATGTACCAGGTGACGCGTCTTTATTTTGATGTTGCTTATATTGTAGTTTTTGCTTCTAACTTTGTTGAAATAGTTTTAAAATTCAAAAGGGGTCTGTATATTTTAAGTAATGAATCATGATTTTTATTTCCAATTTTTTATTGGACTTACAGGGCCACAAACTTTCCTATCGTATTTCTAGTGCAGTTTTATTTTGTCTAACCTTAATATTTTCTTGGAACAGCCACTATAAAGGTGTCTATGTTGATGAATAGATTACTTTGCATATTTTATAGATGTAACTTTTTGAGTAAAAAACATGTATCTTTTAGTGAAGATTTCCAATTATTTGATGTTTGCATTCCTCATATTTGGTATATACAATATCTCTGAGATCATATAAGTCAAAGAACCAATTGTCCTACTCCTAGAAGCAAGTCATTAGGAAAGGCAAGCCCCCTCATCCTTACTCATTTAGTTCTGGTTGTGTTATTCACAATTTTGTGGCTTTTATCAGTATATGTTTCTTAATCTTTGAATAACTGTTTGCAAGTGAAGATGACGAGTCTGACTTATCTAATAACTTTGTGGTGAAGACATGCCAGAAGTTTATCCCTGTAATAAGTAAGGTTCTCTAATTTAACAAAGCATTAGTTTTTGGCTGCTATGTTTTTTGATGGATTTTTTGTTTATTGCATAAAAAAATAAAGAAGTAAACATTATATCAAAGCAACATAAGATAAAATAGTTACTGGTCTGAGTTAAAACTTTTTTTTTGTAAACAAAAGAAGTCTCTTCTATTCTTAAAATTGTTTATTAGAAGGAGGAGGTACCGCAAATGGTGATCTTTTGGAATCATCACTACTTAATGTCATATTTCTTTTATGCATGTGATATTTATTATTGCAAATGATCCTCTTAAGTGATATACACAACACAATAGTGATAACAAATGTTCCTACCAAGACACCAAACAATGATCCAACCTTGTCTTGAATCCTCCTCCTTCTGCAATGTTAGGTTTGTATCACTCTTCTAGTATTTGTTTCATAATTTAAAGTCTATAGTATTTGTTTTCTAGTATTTTTTGAAAAATTAGAGAAATCACACATTTTAAACCCTAAGCCTACAATTTGTATTATATGTAAAAAAAATTATGTAATTTCATAATTTAAAGCCTATAGTTTTTGTTTCTAGTATTTCTAGAAAATTTAGAGAAATCTTACATTTTAAAGGCTATAACCTTCAATTTGTAATATATATAAAAAATCTTGTAATTTCATAATTTAAATCTTATAGTCTTTGTTTTCTAGTATTTCTAGAAAAATTAGAGAAATCTCATATTATAAAGTCTATAGGCTTCAATTTGTAGAATATGTTAAAAAATCATGTAATTTAATAATTTAAAATCTATAGTTTTTGTTTTAAAGTGTTTCTAGAAAAATAGAGAAATCTCACATTTTAAAGTATATAACCTTCAATTTCTACTATATGAAAAAAAACCATGAAATTACATAATTTGAAGGCTATAGTCTTTGTTTTATAATTTTCAAGAAAAATTAGAAAAATCTAACTTTTTAAAGCCTATAACCTTCAATTTGTAGTATATGTAAAAAAATCATGTAATTTCATCATATAAAGCATATAATATTTGTTTTCTAATATTTCTAGAAAAATTATAGAAATCTCACATTTTAAAGCCTATAGTCTTCAATTTGTAGTATATTTAAAAAAATAATGTAATTTCATAATTTAAAGTTTATAGTCTTTGTTTTCTAGTATTTCTAGAAAAATTAGAGATATCTCACATTTTAAAGCCTATACCCTTCAATTTTTGGTATATGTAAAAAAATTAAGTAATTTCATAATTTAAAGTCTATTGTCTTTGTTGTATAGTGTTTCTTGAAAAATTAGAGAAATTTCACTTTTTAAAGCCTTTAGCCTTCAATTTGTAGTGCATCTAAAAAATCATGTAATTTCAAAATTTAAACCCTATCGTCTTTGTTTACTAGTATTTCAAGTAAAGTTATAGAAATCTAACTTTTTAAAGTCTATTGCCATCAAATTGTGGTATATGTAAAAGAAATCAAGTAATTTCATAATTTAAAGTCTATAGTCTTTGTTTTATAGTGTTTCTTAAAAAATTTGAGAAACCTCACATTTTAAAGCCTATAACATTCAATTTGTAGTATTTGTAAAGAAATCATGTAATTTCATAATTTAATGCATATAGTCTTTATTTTCTAGTATTTCTATAAAACTTAGAGAAATCTAACATTTTAAAGTTTATAGCTTTCAATTTGTAGAATATGTAAAAAAATCATGTAATTTCATAATTTAAAGCCTATAGTCTTTAATTTCTAGTATTTCTAGAAAAATTAGAGAAATCTCACATTTTAAAGCATATAGCTTTCAATTTGTAGTATATGTAAAAAAAAATCAAGTAATTTCTTAATTTAAATTCTATAGTGTTTGTTTCCTACTATTTCTAGAAAAATTAGAGAAATCTCATATTTTAAAGCTTATAGGCTTCAATTTGAAGTATATGTAAAAAAATCATGTAATTTAATAATTTAAAGCCTATAGTCTTTGTTTCCTAATATTTCGAGAAAAATTAGAGAAATCTCACATTTTAAAACTTATAGCCTTCAATTTGTAGTATATGTAAAAAAATCATGTAATTTCATAATTTAAAGTCTATAGTCCTTGTTTTCTAGTATTTATAGAAAAATTAGACAAATCTCACATTTTAAAGCCTATAGCCTTCAATTTGTAGAATATGTAAAAAAATAAACTAATTTCATAATTTAAAGCCTATAGTCTTTGTTTTCTACTATTTCTAGAAAAATTAGAGAAATCTAACATTTTAAAACCTAAAGCCTTCAATATGTAGAATATATATAAAAAATCATTTAATTTCATAATTTAAAGCCTATAGTGTTTGTTTTCTAGTATTTCTAGAAAAGTTAGCATATCTCACATTTTAAAGCCTATAGCCTTCAATTTGTAGAATATGTAAAAAAATTATGTAATTTCATAATTTAAAGACTATAGTCTTTGTTTTCTAATATTTCTAAAAAAATTAGAGAAATCTCACATTTTAAAGCTTATAGCATTCAATTTGTAGTATATATAAAAAATATCATGTAGTTTCATAATTTAAAGCCTATAGTCTTTGTTTTCTAGTATTTCTGAAAAAATTAGAGAAATCTCACATTTTAAAGCATATAGCCTGAATTTGTAGAATATGTAAAAAAATCATATAATTTCATAATTTAAAGCCTATAGTCTTTGTTTTCTAGTATTTCTAGAAAAACTTATAGAAATCTCACATTTTAAAGTCGATAGTCTTCAATTTGTTGTATATGTAAAAAAATCATGTAATTTCATAATTTAAAGCCTATAGACTTTGTTTTCTAAAATTTCTAGAGAAATTAGAGACATCTCACCTTTTAAAGTCTATAGGCTTCAATTTGTAAAATATGTAAAAAAATCATGTAATTTCATAATTTAAAGACTATTGTCTTTATTTTCTAGTATTTATAGAAAAATTAGCAAATCTCACATTTTAAAGCGTATAGCCTTCAATTTGTAGAATATGTAAAAAATCAACTAATTTCATAATTTAAAGCCTATAGTATTTGTTTTCTACTATTTCTAGAAAAATTAGAGAAATGTCACATTTTAAAACCCAAAGCCTTCAATCTGTAGAATATATAAAAAAAATCATTTAATTTCATAATTTAAAGCCTATAGTGTTTGTTTTCTAGTATTTCTAGAAAAGTTAGCATATCTCACATTTTAAAGCCTATAGCCTTCAGTTTGTAGAATATGTAAAAAAATCATGTAATTTCATAATTTAAAGCCTGTAGTCTTTGTTTTCTAGTATTTCTAGAAAAATTAGAGAAATCTCACATTTTAAAGCTTATAGCATTCAATTTGTAGTACATATAAAAATATAATGTAGTTTCATAATTTAAAGCCTATAGTCTTTGTTTTCTAGTATTTCTGGAAAAATTAGAGAAATCTCACATTTTAAAGCATATAGCTTGAATTTGTAGAATATGTAAAAAAATCATATAATTTCATAATTTAAAGCTTATAGTCTTTGTTTTCTAGTATTTCTAGAAAAACTTATAGAAATCTCACATTTTAGAGTCGATAGTTTTCAATTTGTTGTATATATAAAAAAATAATGTAATTTCATAATTTAAAGCCTATACACTTTGTTTTCTAAAATATCTAGAGTAATTAGAGACATCTCACCTTTTAAAGCCTATAGGCTTCAATTTGTAGAAAATGTAAAAAAAATCATGTAATTTCATAATTTAAAGACTATTGTCTTTGTTTTCTACTATTTCTAGAAAAAATTAGAGAAATTTCACATTTTAAAGCCTAGCCTTAAATTTGTAGTATATGTAAAAAAATCGTGTAATTTCATGATTTAAAGTCTATAGTCTTTGTTTTCTACCATTTCTAGAAAAATTAGAGAAATCTCACTTTTAAAATCCTATAGCCTTCAATTTGTAATATATGTAAAAAAATCATATTCTTTCATAATTTAAAGTCTATAGTCTTTGTTTACTAATATTTCTAGAAAAATTAGACAAATCTCACATTTTAAAGCCTATAGCCTTCAATTTGTGGTATATGTAAAAAAATTAAGTAATTTCAAAATTTAAAGTCTATAGTCTTTATTTTATAGTGTTTCTTAAAAATTTGAGAAATCTCACATTTTAAAGTCTTTAGCCTTCAATTTTTAGTGTATCTAAAAATATCATGTTCATAATTTAAAGTCTATAGTCTTTGTTTTTTAGTGTTTCTAGAAAAATTGTAGAAATGTCAAATTTTAAAACCAATAACCTTCAATTTGTAGAATATGTAAATAAATCATGTAATTTCATAATTTAAGCCTTTAGGTTTTGTTTTCTAGTATTTCTAGAAAAATTAGACATATCTCATATTTTAAACGCTATAGCGTTCAATTTGTAGAATATGTAAAAAAATCATGTAATTTCATAATTTAAAGCCTATAGTCTTATTTTTCTAGTATTTCTAGAAAATTTAGAGAAATCTCAAATTTTAAAGCCTATAGCCTCAATTTGTAGAATATGTAAAAAAAAACATTTAATTTCATAATTTAAAGTCTATTGTCTTTGTTTTCTAGTATTTCTATAAAAATTATAGAAATCTCACATTTTAAAGCCTCACATTTGAATAATATAGGCTTTAAAATATGAGATTTCAATATTTTTTTTAGAAACACTATAAAAGTAAAAATTATAGTCTTTAAAATACTGAATTACTTTAATTTTAAAAATTAGTAGAAATTGAAGGCTATAGGCTTTAAAAAGTGAGATTTCACTATTATTTTAGAAACACTATAAAAATAAAGATTATAGTCTTTAAAATATTGAATTACTTAAATTTTAGAACATAGTAGAAATTGAAGGCTATAGTAGAAATTGAAGACTATAGGATTTAAAATGTGAGATTTCACTAATTTTTCTAGAAACACTATGAAACAAAGACTATAATAGACTTCAAATTTTGTAATTTCCTGATTTTTTTACATATAGTATAAATTGAAGGCTATAGGTTTTAAAATGTGAGATTTCATTAATTTTTCTATTAACACCATAAAACAAAAGCTATATATTTCAAATTTTGTTATTTCATGAATTTTTTACATAGAGTAGAAATTGAAGGCTATAGGTTTTAAAATGTGACATTTCACTAATTTTTCTAAAACCACCATAAAACAAAGGCTATAGACTTCAAATTATGTAATTTCATGAAATTTTTACAAATAGTATTAATTGAAGGCTATAGGTTTTACAATGTGAGATTTCACTAATTTTTCTAGAAACACTAAGAAACATAGGCTATATAGACTTCAAATCTTGTCATATTCTGATTTTTTTTTACATATAGTAGAAATTAAAGGCTATAGGCTTTAAAATGTGAGATTTCACTCATTTTTGTAGAAACACTATAAAACAAAGGCTATAGACTTCAAATCTTGTAATTTCCTGATTTTTTTACATAAGGTAGAAATTGAAGGCTATAAGCTTTAAAATATGAGATTTCACTAATTTTTTTAGAAACACTATAAAAACAAAGTCTACAGACTTCAAATTATTTAATTTCATGATTTTTTTACATATAGTAGAAATTGAAGACTATAGGCTTTAAAATGTGATATTTCACTAATTTTTCTAGAAACGCTATAAAAACAAAGACTACAGACTTCAAATTATGTAATTTCATGATTATTTTACATATAGTAGAAATTGAAGGCTATAGGTTTTAAAATGTGAGATTTCACTAATTTTTCTAGAAACACCATAAATCAAAGGCTATAGACTTCCAATTATGTAATTTCATAATTTTTTTACATATAGTAGAAATTGAAGGTATAGGCTTTAAAATGTGAGATTTCACTAATTTTTCTAGAAACACCATAAATCAAAGGCTATAGACTTCAAATTATGTAATTTCATTATTATTTTACATATAGTAGAAATTGAAGACTATATGCTTTAAAATGTGAGATTTCACTAATTTTTCTAGAAACACCATAAATCAAAGGCTATAGACTTCTAATTATGTAATTTCATAATTTTTTTACATATAGTATAAATTGAAGGTATAGGCTTTAAAATGTGAGATTTCACTAATTTTTCTATGAACACCATAAATCAAAGGCTATAGACTTCAAATTATGTAATTTCATTATTATTTTACATATAGTAGAAATTGAAGACTATATAGGCTTTAAAATGTGAGATTTCACTAATTTTTCTAGAAACACCATAAATCAAAGGCTATAGACTTCAAATTATGTAATTTCATTATTATTTTACTTATAGTAGAAATTGAAGACTATATAGGCTTTAAAATGTGAGATTTCACTAATTTTTCTAGAAACACCATAAATCAAAGGCTATAGACTTCAAATTATGTAATTTCATTATTATTTTATTTATAGTAGAAATTGAAGACTATAGATGTCACGACCCAACTCGGATCGTGACCGGCACATGGGACACCGAGTCCCATGTCAGCCTTAACCTGTAATCCACGCAACAATCCAGCTAAACAACAACAACTACAACTACTTTAACATGCACACAAATATAAAATCCATACATATAATGGGGTTCTCAAGGTATTACCCCTAAATCCATATTACAAATACTACGGTTATAACATCCTGCTTAACTCAGAAGTCGACATAACTCAACAGAAATACAACAAGTCTTACATAGACCACAACACATACATAACTTAGACAATCCTGTTTGTAAACCTATGGAGCATACTACTGACATAACATAACGCCTCTACACATTGAGGCTCACCAAAGCTAAGAGCTCGGGGGAACGGAAGTGATCGCCTCCTGATCTGCACCTGAATCTGAAAATGGTTTGTATGAATGGGTGAGTCATACGCTCAGTGAATAATAGATTAAAAACAGTTTATGCAACAATATCATGATCACATACATAGACAGGATAATCCACCGCATAAACACCATACAACACATTCCGTAATTCGTCTTGTTCATTACCATTACAAGTGTATTTATTATTAGAGATCCCGGGAGCCCAGCCCCTCCTCAGATCTTTAGTCCCGGGAGCCCAGCCCCTCCTCAGACTTCATTAAAACTCGACCCCGGGAGGTATGCACCTCCTCAGGCCGAACCAACCAACCTTAGCCGTCATTTAATCATTATCATTTCATAACCGCATATCCGCATTACATTCAATAATCATCAAGATAACATCATCAACCGCCAGTATCGAGTTTGGGGTAGTGGTGAACGAATGAATTTGAAAGCATAACTTAAGTGTATAAAGATTTTGAGTTAAAGTCTTAAAAATAGAGTTTTAGTACTGATGTAATCGATTACAGGCCTCTGTAATCGATTACCAGTTTCAAATTTCGTTCTGAAGAAAATTTTTGCGAAAATAGGCAGTCTGTAATAGATTACAAACTCGTGGTAATCGATTACAGAGTCTTGGTAATCGATTACCAAATCGCTGTAATCGATTACAGCCTGGGTCAGAGACGAAATTCTGCAGAAAATTTCGCGAAAATCATCTCCAAATCCACATTTTCACCATAACCCATCCAAATCAAACACAACTAACATGCAATATCAATTATATATCAACCAATCTCAGTCCCTATCAACTATCATAACAAGAAATTCACAGATTCAATCAAAATCATACATAAACCGCAATTAACTCATTACTCACAAATTACTCCAATGAGCTCCAAGACACCACCCAGAGCTAGGATGAGGTACCTGGAGCTTCCCTAGTTGGTTGAAACCCTAGAGAACACATCACAAATCTCAATCTCATAACAAAATCAAAAACCCCAATCTTAAGCCCTAAAACCCCAAATCCGAAAATTAGAGAGAAAATACACCAAGAGAGAAAAAGAAATACATTACACTTACCCACAATATACTAGATGAACAATGCTAACATGATCTAGAACATTAGTGGAGTTGGGTGATGGATTTGAGAGAGATTTAAGAGAGGGAGAAGTGGTGAGGAAGAGAGAAAGAAAGAAAGAAAAGAGAGGGGGAGGGGTATACGGGAATTGGGGGAGAAAGGGAGAAAAAGTAAGGAAAAAGGGGGTGGGGCCCACTTGGCTCTATCATACCCGGTGCACCGTGATCTCTTACTCAAACTAACTCAGACAACCCGAGGTATTACAATAGACTTTAAAATGTGAAATGTGACTTATCTAGAAACACCCTAAAAACAAAGGCTATAGACTTTAAATTATGTAATTTCACTATTTTTTACATATAGTAGAAATTGAACACTATAGGCTTTAAAATATGATATTTCACTAAATTTTCTAGAAACACTATAAAAACAAAGGCTAAAGACTTTAAATTATGTAATTGCATGATTTTTTTTACATATAGTAGAAATTGAAGGCTATAGGCTTTAAAATATGATATTTCACTAATTTTTCTAGAAACACCATAAAACAAAGGCTATAGACTACAAATTATGTAATTTCATGATTTTTTTTACATATGGTAGAAATTGAAGGCTATAAGCTTTAAAATGTGATATTTCACTAATTTTACTAGAACCGCCATAAAACAAAGACTATAGACTTCAAATTATGTAATTTCGTTATTTTTTTACATATAGTAGAAATTGAAGACTATAGGCTTTATTATGTGCAATTTCACTAATTTTCCTGGAAACACCACAAAGCAAAGGCAATAGACTTCAAATTATATAATTTCATTAATTTTTTATATATGGTAGAAATTGAACGTTATAGGCTTTAAAATGTGAGATTTCACTAATTTTTCTAGAAACACTATAAAAACAAAGGCTAAAGATTTCAAATTATGCAATTTCATGATTTTTTTTACATATAGTAGAAATTGAAGGCTATAGGTTTTAAAATGTGAGATTTCACTAATTTTTCTAGAAACACCATAAATCAAAGGCTTTAGACTTCAAATTATGTAATTTCATTATTTTTTGACATATTGTAGAAATTGAACGCTATATGCTTTAAAATGTGAGATTTCACTAATTTTTCTAGAAACACAATAAAACAAAGGCTATAGACTTCAAATTATGTAATTTCATGATTTTTTTTACATATAGTAGAAATTGAAGGCTATATGCTTTAAAATGTGAGATTTCACTAATTTTTCTAGAAACACCATAAAAACAAAGGCTATAGACTTCAAATTATGTAATTTCATTAATTTTTTACATATGTTAGAAATTGAAGGCTATAGGCTTTAAAATGTAAGATTTCACTAATTTTTCTAGAAACATTATAAAATAAAGGCTATAGACTTCAAATTATGTAATTTCATGATTTTTTTCACATATTGAAGAAATTGAAGGTTATAGGCTTTAAAATGTGAGATTTCGCTAATTTTTCTAGAAACACTATAAAAACAAAGGCTATAGACTTCAAATTATATAATTTCATGATTTTTTCACATCATGTAGAAATTGAAGGCTATAGGCTTTAAAATGTGAGATTTCAAAATTTTTCTAGAAGCATCATAAAAACAAAGGCTATAGACTTCAAATTATGTAATTTCATTAAATTTTTTACATATGGTAAAAATTGAAGGGTATAGGCTATATAGCCTTTGTTTTTATGGTGTTTCTATAGCCTTCAATTTGTTGAATGTGTGAAAAATTCATGTTATTTCATTTTTGAAGCATTATGTCTTTGTTTTCTAGCATTTCTAGAAAAATTAGAGAAATCTCACTTTTTAATGCTTATAGCCTTCAATTTGTAGAATATGTTAAAAAATCATGTAATTTCATAATTTAAAGACTATAGTCTTTGTTTTCTACTATTTCTAGAAAAATTAGAGAAATCTCACATTTAAAAGCCTATAGCCTTTAATTTGTGGTGTATGTAAAAAAAATATGTAATTTCATAATTTAAAGCCTATAGTCTTTGTTTTCTAATATTTCTAGAAAAATAAGAGAAATCTCACATTTTAAAGCCTATCCTTCAATTTGTAGTATATGAAAAAAAAAAACATCTAATTTCATAATTTAAAGTCTATAGTCTTTGTTTTCTAGTATTTCTAAAAAAATTAGACAAATCTAACATTTTAAAGCCTATAACCTTCAATTTGTAGAGTATGAAAAAAAATCATGTAATTTCATAATTTAAAGCCTATAGTCTTTGTTTTCTACTATTTCTAGAAAAATTACAGAAATCTCACTTTTTAAAGCCTATATAGCCTTCAATTTGTATTATATGTAAAAAAATCATGTTCTTTCATAATATAAAGTTTATAGTCTTTGTTTCCTACTATTTCTAAAAAAATTAGAGTAATCTTACATTTTAAAGCCTATATGCTTCAATTTGTAGCATATGTAAAAAAAATCATGTAATTTCATAATTTAAAGTCTATAGTCTTCTTTTTATAGAATTTCTTGAAAAATTATAGAAATCTCATATTTTAATGCCTATTGCCTTCAATTAGTTGTATATGTAAAAAAAATCATATAATTTCATAATTTAAAGCCTATAGTATTTGTTTTCTGTTGTATATGAAAAAAAATAATGTAATTTCATAATTTAAAGCCTATAGTCTTTGTTTTTAGTGTTTCTAGAAAAATTGTAGAAATTTCAAATTTTAAAGCCTATATAGCCTTCAATTTGTAGAATTTGTAAAAAAAATCATGTAATTTCATAATATAAGCCTATAGTCGTTGTCTTCTAATTTTTCTAGAAAATTAGAGAAATCTTACATTTTAAAGTTTATAGCCTCAATTTGTAGAATATGTAAAAAATCATGTAATTTCATAATTTAAAGCCTATAGTCTTTGTTTTCTAATATTTCTAGAAATATTAGAAAAATCTCACATCTTAAAGCCTATAGCCTTCAATTTGTAGAATATATAAAATAAAAAACTCATGTAATTTCATAATTTAAAGCCTATAGTCATTGTTTTCTAATATATCTAGAAAAATTAGAAAAATCTCACATTTTAAAGCCTATAGCCTTAATTTGAAGTACATATAATTTAAAGCCTATAGTTTTTGTTTTCTAGTATTTCTAGTAAAATTAGAGAATTCTCACATTTTAAAGCCTATAGCCTTCAATTTGTAGAATATGTAAAAAAAATTGTGTAATTTCATAATTTAAAGCCTATAATCTTTGTTTTCTAATATTTCTAGAAAAATTAGAGAAATCTCACATTTTAAAGCCTATAGCCTCAATTTGTAGAATATGTAAAAAAAATCTTGTAATTTCATACTTTAAAGCCTATAGTCTTTGTTTCCTACTATTTCTAGCAAAATTAGAGAAATCTCACTCTTTAAATCCTATAGGCTTCAATTTGTAGCATATATAAAAAAATCATGTAATTTCATAATTTAAAGTCTATAGTCTTTGTTTTGTAGTGTTTCTTGAAAAATTATAGAAATCTCACATTTTAAAGCCTATAGTCTTTATTTTCTACTATTTATAGAAAAGTTAGGGAAATATCAAATTTTAAAGCCTATAGCCTTCAATTTGTTGTATATGTAAAAAAATCATGTAATTTCATAATTTAAAGCCTATAGTCTTTGTTTTCTAATATTTCTAGAAAAATTAGAGAAATCTCACATTTTAAAGTATATAGCCTTCAATTTGTAGTATATGTAAAAAATCATGTAATTTCATAATTTAAAACCTATAGTATTTATTTTCTAATATTTCTAGAAAAATTAGAGAAATATTCGATTTTAAAGCCTATAGCATTCAATTTGTTGTATATGTAAAAATATCATGTAATTTCATAATTAAAAGCCTATAGTCTTTGTTTTCTACTATTTATAGAAAAGTTAGAGAAATATCAAATTTTAAAGCCTATAGCTTTCAATTTGTTGTATATGTAAAAAAATCATGTAATTTCATAATTTAAAGTCTATAGTCTTTGTTTTCTAATATTTCTAGAAAAATTAGAGAAATCTTTGATTTTAAAGCCTATAGCATTCAATTTGTTGTATATGTAAAAAAATTATGTAATTTCATAATTTAAAACCTGTAGTCTTTGTTTTCCAATATTTCTAGAAAAATTAGAGAAATCTCACATTTTAAAGCATATAGCCTTCAATTTGTAGTATTTTTAAAAAAATCATGTAATTTCATAATTTAAAGCCTATAGTCTTTGTTTTCTAATATTTCTAGAAAAATTAGAGAAATTTCACATTTTAAAGCATATAGCCTTCAATTTGTAGTATATGTAAAAAAATCATGTAATTTCATAATTTAAAGCCTATAGGCTTTGTTTCCTAGTATTTCTAGAAAAATTAGAGAAATCTCACTCTTTAAAACCTATAGGCTTCAATTTGTAGCATATCTAAAAAAATCATGTAATTTCATAATTTAAAGTACTATAGTCTTTGTTTTATAGTGTTTCTAGAAATATTGTAGAAATCTCACATTTTAAATCTTATAGCGTTCAATTTGTAGTATATATAAAAAAAATCATGTAATTTAATAATTTAAAGTCTACAATCTTTGTTTTCTAGTATTTCTAGAAAAATTAGAAAAATCTCACATTTTAAAGCATATAGGCTTCAATTGTAGTATATGTAGAAAAATGATGTAATTTCATAATTTAAAGCCTATAGTCTTTATTTTCTAGTATTTCTAGAAAAATTATACAAATCTCACATTTTAAAGCCTATAGCCTTCAATTTGTAGTATGTGTGGAAAAATCATGTAATTTCATAATTTAAAGTCCATAATCTTTGTTTTCTAGTATTTCTAGAAAAATTAGAGAAATCTCATATTTTAAAGTCTATAGGATTCAATTTGTAGCATATGTAAAAAAAATCATGTAATTCTATAATTTATTCTATAGTCTTTGTTTTCTAGTATTTCTATAAAAATTAGAGAAATCTCACATTTTAAAGTAGCCTTCAATTTGTGTTATATGTAAAAGAAGCAAGTAATTTCATAATTTAAAGTCTATAGTCTTTGTTTTATAGTGTTTCTTGAAAAATTTGAGAAATCTCACATTCTAAAGCCTATAGCCTTCAATTTGTAGTGTATCTAAAAAAATCATTTAATTTCATAATTTAAAGTCTATAGTCTTTATTTTATAGTGTTTCTAGAAAAATTGTAGAAATCTCACAGTTTAAAGCATATAGCCTTCAATTTGTAGTATATGTAAAAAATAATGTAATTTAGAAATCTCACAGTTTAAAACATATAGCCTTCAATTTGTAGTATATGAAAAAAATAATGTAATTTCATAATTTAAAACCTAAAGTATTTTGTTTTCTAGTATTTTTGGAAAAATTAGAGAAATCTCACATTTTAATTTTGATACATTGTAAAGTTATTTTACATTGTTATCCAATCAAAACACTTTATTGATATGTCTTTTCAAGTAGTGGGAGAGAAAAAACACAATCATTACTGATGTAAAAGTACATGATTGAATGATTTTGTAAAAATATTTTACACTGTCATTAGATAAAAATAAAACCTACTTCATTATATCAATTCTCACGATATGTTTGATTGTGAAGGATTTATTGGAGCCCCATAGTATGGCTCCAATATAGATCCCCAAAATACATAAAATACATTTATAATTGAGAATAAGTGTTAAATTTTAACTTTTTATAAAAACATTTATTATTAAAAGTATTATCACAGCTTATCCCATTACCCCTTAATTACAGAGTCATTAAACCACCACCATAGACAGTTATTATCTGTTAGTAGTTACAATTCTGTTTTAGTTAGTTTTCATCTTTATCATTCCATCATGTACAGATCTATGTAAATTAATGAGTTAAACCTCAAATTGGTCCTCCACTTTGCATGTGTGAATCAAATTAGTCATCCACTTTAGTTTTCGCTCAAAATAGTCCTCCAGTTTGCAATATATGAATCAAGTTAGTCCTCCTGACATTCTTTTTTTATAACTTCGTTAACTTTTGCTAATGTGGACTGTTTAATACCAACTTGACAAGTGATATGTAATCCTATAAATACATATAATTCATATTGTTCCTCCATTTTACTCATTTTGAATCAAAATAATCATTCACTCTTATTTAAAGAGAACTATTTTGATTCAAAACAAGTAAATTGAAGGACTTATATGAGTTGAGTTTATAGGATTACATATTAGTTGCTAAGTTAGCAAGAAACAGTCCATATCATCATAAATTAACAAAGTTATAACATAAAAAATAAATAGAGGACCAATTTGATTTACAAAGTGCAAAGTGGAGGACTATTTTGAGCAAAAATTAAAGTGAAAGATTAATTTGATTCACGCATATATACAAAGTGGATGACCAATTTGAAGTTTAACTCTAAATTAATCTTGTATTCTTGTAGAAGCTTAAGCTTCATTTTGTAAGTAAGCAAAGAGCACACTGTTCATTCATATAGATCTTTCTCTCTCTTTTCTCTCTCTCCCGCCATTGTTATCACATTCTCTGTGCAGTAGAAGTTGGGTTTATCAAGTATTGCAAAAACATCATTCTTTAGGAACGGAAAACCTTTAAGGGCAGGCAACGTTGCAAATAAAAGCGTAGCAACTCTACGTGTATTGCTTGCTACACACGATGCTAAGACAAAGAGGGAAGGTGCGGCGATGATTTGGCAATGGGCGAAGGACCGGACGCGATGCTGCGAGAGGGCGGGACAACCTAGCAACGACTGGGGTGTGGGCAGAGGGTGATAGTTAGCGGTGGTGAGGCAGCAATGCCAACGAAAGATGAGAATCCCTCAAAAATTTCATTGTTTAGGGATTTGCCCAAGTAGCTTAGGGACAAAGCAGAAAGTGGCGCCACCAGTATGAGTGAAGAAGATTAAGAGATAGGTGAGAATCGATGTGTGGAAGTGGAAGTTAAGAGAATTGAATTGAAATTGGTACCTCTTCGGCAGAGACAGAGATCTTGTTGGCTTTCTCCTCAGCTTCCTGGCGGATGAATCTGACCATCTGTTGGATTTGATGGAGACATCTGCGTCGTTCATTTTGGCAAATCGGAGAAGATCGTGCACGGACAAATTGAGTGTTTTTGCAAAATACTTTTAATAATAGATGTTTTTATGAAAAGTTAAAATTTAACACTTATTCTCAATTATAGATATATTTTATGTATTTTGGGATCTATGTTGGAGCCGAACTATTGGGGCTCTAACAAATCTTTCACCATGTTTGATTGAGGAGTAAGGATAAAATTTACTAGAATAAGTTCTATATGTAAACCAACATATAAAACTCACTCAAGTAAATTTTACCCCCTCTTTTTACCTTCTAACAAACACACCCTAAGAAATCACTCATTATGATTCATGTTTCTGCTTAACAAGAATAAACTTTATAATTTGAGGTATCCTTTGAAGGAATAAAGACTAACAATAACATTTGAAAACAAAAGTCTCTGTTCAATCCTCTCTTCACTATAAATATTACATGCAAACATACATTGAGGTAGAATTTTTCATGAGGAACTAGAAGGTAAATTAGGATACTTGGCATGTCAGACAAAATATAACACAGTTAACAATGAATTCATAAGTAGACTACTCTATCAGAATAAAAGATAACCTTTGGTATACAAATTTACACACCATGAGGGAAAGAGCAGAAAGTGGATAAAGCTTAAACATGAGCAAATCACAACAGAATGGCACAACAAACAAAAGAACTAAAGAAGGGAATTAGAAGAACTTGCCATATTGGCTAGTGAGGGAATCTCTGAGATTTGAATAAAGGCCATAGAGCGAATATTGGCGAAGGTTTTTCACTTCATACCAAGAGTTGAAAACTGAGAGGTGCTCGTCTGTGCCGGAGAAAGCTAACTGTATTCCTAAGCTGCAATCCACAGATCCTCCACGGCTCTTGCAGCTGGACGTTTGTAGCGCACAATCCTGGTTGTTGAGACAGATGGCTTTGGAGTTTCCTGCGCATTTCGCGCACCCATCTCGTTTCCAGTACAAATTTTGCAGCCTGCCCTTCTTAAACTCGAGCACCTACAAAGCCAGATTTCGGTTGTTTCTTAGTAAGGATTAAGATCATGACTACCAAAAAATAGAACACGGGAGTATTGAAAAGCCTCAAAAAGAATCTCCTTACAAGAGTGAAACTGGTTACGGTATATGTGCTGTTTGCAATGAAAGCGAGAGGGGACCTTGCCGCATATTTCCGACCAGCAAATGCAACCATATAGCCATATGAGTCCTGGAACATGGAAACCCTATTATGAGACCCAAAATGACCAAACCAACAATTACATACAAGTTAATCCACCACAAGGCATGTTGTAATAAAACCTAATGGACTCAATCAAGGAGTCACAAAAATTTGTGCTTTGCGTGAAACAAAGGCAATGCTTGTTTGATTATGCAGAAAACAAAATGGTGGAAAATAAAAATATGAAACCGATTGAAAAGTGAGTCAAATAAAGATTTTGATTTTCGAATTCCACTCAAAATCTCCTTCGACTCCCTGCCACACGATATAAATGGATTCAAGTATGAAAAAGTAGCATTCCTCTCTCAAGTTCAAAACTTCCAACATTTATTTTGTGTTGTCTCAAACAAATGTGAAGAATTTTTTGTTCCCAATTTTTAGCAGTTATTCAAAAACAAAAAAGGATTTTAATCAATATGCACAAAAGAAAATGATGTTCACTGAAGCAAAATCAAATTAACTAACTATAACAGTGCAAAATTCAGTGATAGACTCTGCAATTATGTGTACACAACACCACAAAAAAATCTAAACCAGAAAAACTAACCAACTTTGCCCCAAATTGAACAAACCAGAAACTTCAAAAACCAAACAACTATGAAATTAGCATGTTAGAATTGATTAACTCGAAAAAAAATTGAGTGATAGGTTCTAAAATCATGTGTAGGCAACAGCAACAAAAAAAGAAACATCAAGACCAGATACATTATCCAAAATCTGAAAGGAAAAAAAAAAAAAGTGCCCTAATTGAATTCGATTACTTATATCTCCAACAACACAAACTAGCAAGTTCAAAAATCGAACAACTATTACACGATCAATACCTAAAACCGAATTAGAAACAGAGTTAAAGAAAACGAACCGCGACGAACGAAGAGGAATTAACGGTAAGGAGCGAGATCTCGTCGACTTTGGGTCTGAAAACAGAGATCTGTGAGTTTGAATTCGAGAGAGCGAGCCTCGCATCACAGGGAGACAACTGAACATTGCCGTTGAAGAACTTGTCCTTCGATGAGAATGCGATTCCCAGAGTGAACCCGTCGTGTCTCTGCACGCGCGTGTCCATGCAAGGAGAGAACGCTCTGTTCGTGTCGCCGGCGAACACCGTCGCCGACAGAATCGCCACTGTGATCGCCGCTGCAATCGCCGTCGTTGATAATATTCGGAGAACCGCCATGGAAGATTGAAAGAGTGTGAGAGACAACTAAACGCGGAGTCGCTAGGTGACGGTTCAGTCTCTTCGCGTTTAAAGTATAAACTCACTTGTCGTTTGGGCGGTTGAGAAACTGATCAGTCGCTTGGTCGCGTTTCGCGTTAAACGACATTGCTTAGTTGTAAAGACGGTTTCATGGTTCAAGTTAATATAATAAGGATTAGTCAAGGACTTTCATTTATATTTTTATCTAATTAAAATATTCTGTTTGTATGAATTTTTGGGTAATTAGAGAGAGAAAATACAATTATGGTTAACGTGACAATATATGATTAGATGATTGTATAAAAAATTTATATTATTCGTAAAAGAAAATTAAATCCTTAAATAATTATTATTTTTCATTTTTTTATTTTATTGGTCCTTGAGATTTGTCATTTGGGCTTAAGTTTTATACATGCCTAGAATTTGCAATACGTGGGGGATGCCTCACTCAGCCCAATTTCTAAAAATTTTAGGGTTAAAAAATCACAAATGCTTCAGGAACAACAAAAAATCAGCCAAAACAGCCAACAAAGCCTATTTAGCATTTTATGGCCCAAATAGCATTTTAATCATGAGTATATTTTTAATGGGCTGAGTGATTGTGGCCCAAATTCTTATTTGTTGGCTGTTTTGGCTGGTTTTTTGTTGTACCCCTAGCAATGCTCTTAACAAATTGTGATTGTACCAAGATTTGGACCTTTACAAAATTGACAGAGTTAATTATGATGTATTGATTGTATAAAAAATTTTACATTATTAATCAATTATATTTATTGATTTGTGTGATTTTTTAGTTAGTGATGGTTGAATTAAAGATTTTTATTGATGTGTTAATTCATAATTAAATGTTAGTGTACTTTAGAATGAGGATGGAATGAAATTAAACTATAAATCTCATTTAGTAAGCTAATAGTATAAAATTATAAATTGTATAACTATCCATTGGTTTCAATTTTTGGAATAGATGGTTTATTATATTGTATGCACCTCAAAGTTGTTAGTCTACTTCTATCAATGAATATCATAGGTTCACCAAAAAAAAATACAATTATTATACTTAAAAAAATGCTCAAAGATGGGAGTAGTTTTAAATAGTACAATTTTTTTTATTGAGTTTCGATATTCATCGCCAGGTAGTTAAAGATTAATCCCTAATTCTAATCTTTTGCTATAAGAGTAATGAAAATTTCGCATACTTGTATATTTAATATTTATTTTATAAGGATGCACAATTTTTCATTTTATAGAATTATGAGATGAGACATGATGGCACCTCATTCTATTCAAAATAAAATTCATAAAAATATAGCACATTTCATAACATGTTATTCATCTTGTATAATATATTTTAGGATTATCTAAGAATTTCTCGAATTTAAAATGTGGAACACATACTTCTAAGTCTTAACTAGAAAAGAGGCAATCAATTGCGCACATATAGCAAAAACACCCTCAAGACAAGAACAGCACAGCAGAAATTAATGGTGACAACTTGGCTTTGAGAATTGAATTGCTTCTCAATCTAATTAAAAACACATGAACTATATTGTTGTTATTTGCATATGGTGGCTGGCTATATATAAATTAAATTAATGATCTTCAACTACTTATGTATTACTAATAACTGATGTGTTACTCATTCTCAAGGTTTTTTTACGTAAACGGGTACTTTAAAATAGTTAAATATGTATATAGGTAGTTCCAGAATTAGTTACGTAAATAGTTAGTGCATTTATTTGAATAAAAGTCGATTCAAATCGACTTTACTCTGCAAAAATGCAAATTTTTTTGAGCTAAAGTCGATTTGAATCGACTTTAGTGCAAAAAAATTTGCATTTTTGCATGCAAAGTCGATTTGAATTGACTTTAGTGCAATTTTTTTTGCAAATTTTTAAGCAAAGTCGATTCAAATCGACTTTAGAAGGAAAAAACTATAAAAAAGTGGTCTCGGGTGATCATTTTACACAATTCATCATTTTTCTAAATTTCACTCTCTCTCACTAAAATTCTCTCTCACTTTCTCTCTAAAATGCACTCTCTTTCTCTCTCATTTTTTTATTATGGATACTGAACATATATACCGGATGGACATTGTTGATCACATCGGCGCACGTATTTAAGACCAGGTATTATATTCATTGTTTTATAATAAAAATAATAAATTTTGTCATAGTTACCTTAAATTAAGATGTAGTAAAAAATAGATATAGGTTGTTAGGGAGATTAGTTGTGTAGTTAGAATTATTTTAGGTGGTTAGGAATTTTAGTATTACAGTAGATTTATTTATGTATAAACTTTGATTATATATTTTACTTAAGTTACTAAAATGTAATATTAATTAGTTTACTACCATCATCGTGTGACTGTTTAATGCAGCTCCACAAAATTTAAACCAATAGTTTTGTAGGTCTTATCAGGAATGCCTATGTCTTATCATATGAATGTTTAATTAAGTAATTTTTGAATGATTTAACTGCATGAATAAATTTTAAATGATTTGTTATTAATTTTAAAAATTAAGTCTCGGAATTAATTACTGTTTTTTTTTTGTTCCAGCATGCTCGTGTTTTAGAGACGAGACGATTCTGTGCCGTACCACCTCCACACCCGTTGATGGTGCCATACTTGGACATTGCGGGGTTTAGCCATGTCCGGATGCCGGTGTGGACGTTAGATCGCGCTTTTATTAGTGCACTGGTCGAGAGGTGGAGGCCTGAGACCAGCACATTCCACTTACCCTATGGTGAGGCCACGATCACCCTACAGGATGTGGCATTCCATCTAGGCCTTCGTGTAAATGGAAAGGTGGTGAGTGGTTGTGCTACTGACTTTGAGAGACACCACTTGGGACAAAGCATTGAAGACTTTTGTCAGGAGCTGCTAGGTGCTGTCCCCCCCCCCCCCCAAGTTGAGCGTAAGGGGTTTGCTATTACGCTGAGGTGGGTGATGAGTCTTGTTGGCGCATTTGACGCGAAGGCCCATCCCACTGACATAGAGGTACAGCGAGCGACCAGAGCCTCAGACTGAGGGAGACACCGACGCAGAGCCACAGCTCCAGCCACCTACTGAGCCGCAGCAGCAGCAGGAGGTTACAGGACCATGGGACCATGTTGTGTCTCAGTTCCATACGCCACCTTTTTATTCCTCCTGGGGCTCATGGGGACAGTACTATGTTCCGCAGGAGGTTACACCGCCGCAGCCACAGTACTATGTTCCGCAGCCTCTGGTTCCAGACCCATCGGTCATTTGTTCAGATCAGAGCCCGCAGGCACAGTTTAGGACGGGCCTAGCTGACCAGCAGCCCATTAGCACACCTGGGTTGATGGCGATGCTGGACCTGGATGACTTCTCATCGCCCTCGTGGACCCCTAGATCACAGGCTTTGCTGCAGGATATTATGTTCAGTCGCGGATCAGGCGAAGGTTCGTCGTCACAGGTGCAGCGCGAGGTCACACCACAGCCTCCAGTTCGCATGGTTGATGATGTCAGTTCACCGGACGATCAGGGGGACTCATCTGATGATCCAGTTGACCCTCCCGATACTGATTCAGAGTCAGATGCAGGGGCGCAGCAGGATAGGGAGCAGAGGCAGAGGCGGCGGCCGAGATGCGGCACAGGAGGGTGCATTGGGGGGACGGAGCCACGACGAGGGAGGGGCAGAGGTCGTGGACGCGGAGGTCGTCTTGGTAGATAGACTTAGATTTTGGTTTTGTATAATATAGACATAGATTTTGATTTTGTATAATATAGACTGAGATTTTGGTTTTGTATAATATAGACATTCCGCATACATCCGCTCCCATATTGCACACACCTGCAATGCAACCTCGAGGCATTTGACTCGTACACCTTGTACGGTATCTGTCTCTGAATGCTGTAGATCTTAACAGCATACTGTGCGACTTCTTTTGTACGGAATAGTTGCCCCACACATAAACCTTGCTCAGCGTTTACCATCGCAACATCCAAGTCAATATCGCCTCTGAGTGAGTCGAAATTGAATGATGAGCAGTGCTCCGCAACCGCCTGAGATTGTGTTTGGGACACTGCTGGCCCTGTGAGCGGAATTTCTTCAACATCTTCCTCTGATCCGCACGGTGTCGCGTCAGCTGCCTCTTCTATTGGGACATCTAAATCTGCATCTGCATCAGCATCATCAAAGAAAGTTGGAGTGAAATCAAACCCAGCAGGCGAACCAACTGTCTGTAATGGTTCTGCACTCTGCACCATAGGCTGACCAACTTCCCTTGCCAGATCCGCAAAGCTGAGAGAATGTGCGTCATCATCTTCCCTCATTGTACTTGTTCCAGCACCACTACCACCCTCGCCTGCATACGATGATCGCAGAAAATATGTAGGATCAGGCCCTCCAGATCTGAAGTTGCGTTCCTCAAGTTCAACGTACAACTCAAAAAGTCGAACTTCAGGAAACTTCATCTGATAACTCAGCATAATATTCACATCTCGATCACTGCGAATGCGATATTTAGTGTATAAAGGCCCGTTGGGACCCATACTCATCGGCATTCTATAAACCATTTTCTTAATCTGCTTCCCCGCCTCATCAAGCGTTTCAAGAATTAAGCTTTGCAGTTGAAGCAGATTAATGCCGTCTTGCACTATAACACAAGGGGGATCATCTGCAGTGAACGTGATCCCATTTGCTATTGTTATTATATCACAATTGTGATGCACAAAAATATAATAACAATCAGCCATTTTTTTAGTAAGAAATATAGTAGAAGAAAGAAGTGTAGAATGAGTATTGAGTAGAAGAGAGAAATTAGAATGAGTATTGGATGTATAAAAAATGAATTGGGCGTCCATATTTATAGATGTAATGAACATAAGTCGATTTGAATCGACTTTAGCTCAAAAAAATTTGCATTTTTGCAGAGTAAAGTCGATTTGAATTGACTTTTATACAAATAAATGCACTACCTATTTACGTAACTAATTCTGGAACTACCTATATACATATTTAACTATTTTAAAGTACTCGTTTACATAAAAAAAACCTATTCTTAAAGGCCACATATATATATATATATATATATATGTGTGTGTGTGTGTGTGTTGTTCAGAATCTAGTAGCTAGCATGATTAGAATATAGATTGCTGAAATATTATTCTAGCTCTCATCATATGGTTCTATTTAATATGGCGAATTCTATTTTATATTTAGCTTATACCAATTAACCAATATACTAGCTTCTTCTGTACATAACGAGAGGAATGCTACATATATACTAAAAGTAACACTAAATTAAATATCAATACAAAAAATTAGATTGAATAATCATAAATGTTGAATTGTGTCTATATAAAAATTGTTAATATCTTAATATAAAAGTTTGAATATAAATAATATTATATTGAATCAGAATATAATTTAGATTGAATAACTATTAATGTTAGATTGTATCAAAATTAAATTAAATGACTAATTTAGTGTACATAAAAATATTTAACATATATAATACTATTTATTTAGTTTTTAACATAATATAACTAAAAAAAGGCTGGAAATTTGCACTTCAACATAAAAATAATACAATGTTTGGTGCAGTACACAAAGTCTCAAACTATGTGCAATGATTAACCACAAGTGGTGTGAAAAGAGGAAGAAAAATATGGCCACATTGGCTCAATCATCTCATAATTGTTTCTACATTTATATAGACGCAAGCTATTGAAGAACTTTTATAAAGTATGCACGAAAAATATTGGAGTTAGAAATTTTAATTGATTAAATGATATGACATGATTGCTAATTAGGTTTTTTTAAAAATATATATATATAAAAATTTGTATTATATCTTGTAAAATTTAAGGATTTAATTTTCATCCACTGACAGTGTACAATTTTTTTACACAGTCATCCAATCATGTATTGTCACGTTAGTCATGATTATATTTCCTCTCTCCCTCTACTTAAAAGGTTATACAAACATAGTATTTTGATTATATGACAGTGTAAAGATGATATAACACATCATTCTTAATACAATTTTTTTGTCAAAGTAATTTTCTTTTATTATTGTCTATATTTTTTTCTAATTTATTAATACCTATTATAAATTGTGTGTTAAAAGAATCACTATTTTTTTTTGGGTTGTGTTCTTCAATTGTATGTGTATGTAATGTCATCACCTGGCTTAATTTTCTAAACTTACAGAATATGATTAAAATAAATAATAAACATTGTGGCATAGATCTAGCCTGCAAGGTTGGTGAAGGTTTTACCTAAAACAAGTGAAGAAAAAGGACAATAATAATGTGAATTATAACTCCATTTGTCTCCATCAAAGAGAAACAGAGTACACTTGGCACTAATCTCTCTCTCTCTATATATATATATATTAATTAAGATTTAATTTATTAATAATATTTGTTGTACAACATAAATACATATGTTTAACTAGTATTCAACGTGTGTTATACATATGACACATTACGTATTATGTATATCATACGTTGGATACTAGTTTGACGTATTTCTTTCATATGACAAACATTATTGTTAATTTATTGTAAACACTAATAATAAACCAATAATGTTTGTCGTACAACAGAAATACATTCAACTAGTATCCAATGTGTGTTATATGTACACATTATGTATTATGTATAAACACATATTCATATAACATATATTCCATATTATATTTAATATACGTTAAATATACACGTTATAACATATTTCTATTGTACGAGAAGGATTTTTGAATAATAAATCACCAGCCGCCCAAAAAAACTAAAAATGCACCAACAACTTCCCTAGTAATGCATGGAACGTGGCCATTTTCAATGGTTGATTTTGACAGATAAGCTTTGTTAATGCCCCTTTAAAAAGGAAGATATAATATCAATAAAAAAATTCAGCACATAAAAAAAAAATTAATTGATATACTTAAAATAATTTTTCAATGACATGAGATTAGATACTATGATGACATATAAACAAAAATTATTTATTTTTTAGATAGTGAATGTAAAAGTTAAAAAACTTTTACTTACATGATATTGATCAATGTTATATTTACCTTGATTCTTGAATTAGAGATCTTAAATTTGAATCATGTGAATGAAAAAAAAAATTTATTGAGAGATTTCTATCTTGGATAAAAGAATTGAATAAGATTATTTTTTTTTTAAATGAATCTAAATATCATTATCTGTATTTAAGAAAATAAAATATGTATGAGTCATGTTTAAACAAGAATATTTTCTATTTAACTCACAAAGATCGTTGACTTTAACATAAGATGTATAAACATATAATCTAAACGATGAGAAAATTGGAATGTAATCACATGCAAGTGTCCTCATTGTGCCATTTATGTACTTTCTTTACTTAATCACAAAAAATATAGTATAATGTTTCAACAATAAAAATATGTCCAACTATGACACACATTACGCATTATGTATAGCACACACTAGATACTAATTGGACGTATATTTGTTGTATAACATACATTACGGAAAAATATACAATAATGTTAGCCGTATAACAGAAATACGTTCAATTATTAGTATCCAACGTATGTTATACATAACATGAAATATGTGCTATACGTATAACACACATTTCATGTTATGTATAGTACACGTTGGATACTAGTTGGACGTATTTATGTTGTACGACTAACGCTATTGAAAAATATATATATCTTTGCTTGATTCAAAAGCAAACTTGTAAATGCCAAAAACATGATCACCTTCTTCTCCTTCCCAATCTTAATTTTCTCTCTCTGATGAAACCGTTGACTTTAACAACATGATAGATCCTATTCCACCACCCATATAGCCATAACTTCATTGCCCTTAACCATTTTCACCAACATGGCTAATTACAAAACCATTTCAATTTCAATTCCAATTCCAATTACAAAACCATACACCACTTTTCCATAAATCAAAAGAACAATATGAGCAACTCAACAACCAATTCCTCTGGATTCCTTGGATCCAACAACATAAGTGGATTTGGCTATGGAATAGGAATCTCAATTGGGATTCTTTTACTCATCACAACAATAACCTTAACCTCATACTTTTGCACAAGAGCACAAGTTCCTAGTACCAATGATGCTTCTACTTCTAGAAGAAGAAGGTCAAGGACCAACCCTGTTTTTCTAGAGCCACAACAACAGAACAACTCTGTTATTGTCGATGTGGGACTTGATGAGGAAACAATTCTTGGCTATCCAAAGTTGCTTTACTCAGAAGCAAATAAGATTAAGAAATATTCTGATTCAGCACCAACTTGTTGTTCTATATGTTTGGGAGATTATAAGGGTAGTGATGTTTTAAGGGTTTTGCCTGATTGTGAGCATGTGTTTCATCTCAAGTGTATAGATCCATGGTTGAGGCTTCATCCTACTTGTCCTCTTTGTAGAACTTCTCCAATTCCAACACCTCTTTCTACACCTCTTGCTGAAGTTGTTCCTTTAGCTACAAGAAGAGATTAATTCATAGGTAGATTTTTAATTTTCATTTTTTTTCTTCACAAAGAAGTAGATTAGATTTGGCATATTAGTTAAAGAAGCATTTATCTATAGAGGACTCTTCTTTTTTCTTCTTCTTTTCATTTACATTAATGTAATATTTGTTGTACAACAGAAATACGTCAAACTAGTTTTCAACATGTGTTATACATAATATGTAATGTGTGCCATATGTATAGTATATGTACGTATGACACACATTACGTGATATGTATAGCACATGTTGAATACTAGTTGGACGTACTTATGTTATAAAAAAAAAACATTACTTTTTACATTTGTGGTACTTAATTCATTGATTGATTCTATGTTGTATATTCTTCTCTTGTACCTCTTTATGTTATAAAAAAAATGGTTGGAAATTGACAAGTTTTGGTCTATATTGTGTAGAAAATCTTGGAATTTGTATCTCTCATTTTTCTCATTTCTTAGGGGCTTGTGTTCATGGAATCAATTCATCGTTTTATATATCAGTATATGGAAAACTTGAGAAGTTGGAATAGAAATCTTAAAACTTATTTTAGAACTAGTCTATATTATATATAAGGACACAAATAATGCTTAGGTTCTTTCAGAGGTTCTTGGAATGGTTAGATTCTGCTTTTAGGCAAAGTTACTAAAAAGTTAACAAAGAGACAAGAATGAAACTGCAAAATATGGTTAGTCCAAGTTTCATGTCATCACAGATGAAGAAATGGTTATTAAATTAGTCATATTATTTCAACTAATGTACTAAACATAATTCAATAATGTTTATTATACAACATAAATATGTCAAACTAGTATCCAAAGTGTGTTATACATAATATGAAATGTGTGCTATATGTATATAATACATGTACGTATAGCATACATTCCATACTATATATAACACATGTTAGATACTAATTTGATGTATTTTTGTTGTAATTAAGTAATTCACCTATCTTTCCAATTGAAGGTTAGGTAGCATATGTTTAATCAGGTGAACCACATAAATCTAAGCAAGCAAATCCACCTTTCAACACTAGATGACAATTCTTACTGCAAAACCCTTCCCTAACACTCCATTCAAATTTTATATGGTTTCACTCCTTAAATTAATGACCAAATAAATAATATTAACCGAAAGCCATGTAATTATGTGTATACATCACCTTGATAAAAGCTGATATGATAAAAAATTAAAGTACTCAACAAAGCATACATCAAAAATTCATAATGTTGTCCCAATAATAATCAATTAACAAGTCTATGCATTAACAAAAAGAAAGTGACATGATCATTATTGGTACTCAAGATTATATATATGAATATACCTATTTTTTATTTTTCTAAAGGAAAAAAATTGCTACAAGCTACAAGGACAAGATTTATTAGTCAATGTATGCTGTGGTTAAGAAAAAGGATAGCGAATAATAAATTTAAATTTCAATTATATAAAATATTTTTATTCAAAATTAAATTTCATAAACAAGAAATACAATCTAAAATCACTTCATTATTTTTTAAAACTTTTTTTAAACATTTTTTAAAATTTTAAAAATAAAAAATTAATCGGTTAATATTGGATATAAAAAATATATAAAAAATTAATATATTTATTATTACTTAAGCAGTAATATTAAACATTTAAAAGTGATAATGATAAATTTATTAAAAAAATATTAGTTATATGTTTCTTAAAATAAAAAAAAAATAATGAAAGAGTCTATAATAATATCTAGAATATTTTCCTATTTATCCATTTTTTAAAAAGTTTTTAGAAAAGAAAAAGAAAAAGAGAGAATAGTTGGAAGTTAACTACAATAAGCAAACACAGCTAAGCTATTAATCATCATTCCCTTTCACATCTTCTTCTTCAATCTTCTTCTTTTGAATTTCACTGTTTCAACACAACAATCTTCAATTCAATGGAGAAGCAAATGTTTTCGAAGCTCCTCGTTTTCTCTTCAACTCTGTTTCTTCTCTCCGCTTTCGCTATTTCCACAGACATTCACTATTGCGGTGCGGTTACTTACCTTAAAACCCCTTTTCATTAATTTCCGTTGTGATTTCATCAATTTTTCATTTTGAATGCTTTTCTGATATCTACTTGGTTGAATTTTTCATGGGCAGTTATCAAAATTTGAACTTTGCTAAAAAAATCTTAGCTTTTTTGCTGATTAAACAATTGTGTTTATGTGCACAGAAATTATTATTTTTTAATTTATTATTAAAAAAACTGCAGAGAGCGATAAATTTTGACATATTTTAGTTATCAGCACGATGATGCAGGATTCGGATAATTTATGTACCATGATTTTTTATTTTTTATTTTTGTTGAAGATTTCTGGTTATATATTTTATTTTCTTTTTAGTTGTATTATTATTGCTATTGACTTATTGTTATATTATTCTAGTTTTTTTTTTTGGGTTTCATCGACCATCGTGCCTGAATATTATATGTTTATTTGTTGTGTAGCTTAAGTTTTATTGGGGAGTATTTTATATGTATAATCAGAGTTGATCTGGATTGGATTGAGTTCAATTGAATGGAATAATCGGTTTTGCTAACTGGAATTGACATGTTAAACTAATTAATCTGAAGGGTTCATTGACTAGATTATCTTCAATTAGTTGTTTAGTTTTTTTTTTTTCTTTATTCTTTTTTGTAAGGTGTGAAGTGTTTTGTTGTATGTTCTTGTTTTATTGAACATTATTAAACAAAACAATGACATAATTATCTGTATGCCAGATAAGAAAGCTAACTATGATGTTGAAGTCAAAGGAGTTGAAATAACTCCTAATCCTGTTGAAAGAGGCCAACCTGCTACATTCAGCATTTCTGCAACTACAGGTACTTTGTGATTTTACATGCTTTTCTTATATAGAAAGTTCATGTTGGATCAAACCTATACTATTAGGCTAAAAGTCACAATTGTTAATTAGGGCGCAACTTTATTTCCTCAATTTTTTTGTGAACTATATTTAGCTAGAGAGGTTGTACCCGTTACAGGCGCTATGGGAGTGTTTGTTTAAGTGTCTGAGACACTGGACACATTTACACGTGTCCAGTGTTTGGATAGTGTCTTAGGACATAAAATTGGACACATTTACCTACTAGTGTCTAAAATTTTTGGGACTGTGTCCACTCAAAAGCATAAGACACTAGTGTCTTTGTCCCATTGTGTCTAGGTGGACATGTCCATAGTGTTTCTGTCTTACAAACAAACACTCCCTAAGGGTTGAGTTGTTAAGACTCTCGAAACGTAAGGGTTCTGTTATTATATTCATTTTCATGCATTTGCTATTTCTCTATGAATTAATATATTTATTCATATGGTGATTATCCTGAGCATGGAAAGTCTAATATATAACTTGGAAATCTGAGTACTAGTGTAGTGTAGTGCTCAAAGTTGGCCCCTTTTTTTCCCCTAATGAAAGCATTTTAATATTTTATGACTCAGGTCAAGCATTATCTGAAGGGAAAGTTGAGATTGATGTCTCATATTTTGGATGGCACATTCATAGTGAGACCCATGATCTTTGTGGAGAAACATCTTGCCCAGTTTCAGTTGGTGATTTTGTGCTTGCTCATTCACAAGTTCTACCTGGATTCACTCCACCAGTAAGTCCTTTTCTTTGCCCTTTCTTTTCCTCGAAGAAATCGTCAGCGCAATGTAAATTTTGCAGGAAAAAGAAATATGGTTGTTAATAAAAATGTAGATTTGCATCTGATCCAAAATCTAACTCGCGAGATTGTCGAATTCTATATTATTCAGAACTTGGCAAGAAAACTGTATGCTCATGTTATGTCATGTAGGAATCCAGCAATGTCGTCGTCGATAGCTCTGACCATGTTTTATTCATTTGCAGGGTTCATACTCTTTGAAGATGAAGATCTTTGATGGGAACAAACATGAGTTGACTTGTATAACATTTGGTTTTGATATTGGGTTTGGTTCCTCTTCCTCTGTTGCTGATAGCTAATTGGGCTGAAAAATAGGCTGTGAAATCTATGCTTAGATCCATATATACTATATGTACAAACTGCAAAAAAAGGACCATTTTAGTTTTAGTAACTTAGTTTCTTGTATTATATAATCCAGCTCCAGCATGAGAATTATCTGGATTAAGAATCATAAAATGATGCTATGTACTGAGATTAAAAAAATGCATATGATGTACCTCTTTACTTGTACTTAAGAGGGTTTAGAAATTAAATGTGTGAGAAAATGTGGTGAAAACTAAAAAAATGTGGATAACTTATGCCATGTTTGGTTTTTTCATTTAACCATTATTGATTTATTTCAGAATCAATTTTGCCATCCCCAAAATTGATAGTAGGAGAATTGAAAATATATTACTGTCTGGCAAAATCGCTTTCACAATAAGTTTGGTTTTGATAGAATTAATTCTACAGATACAGAACAAACACATTTATCCAATGAAAATCAAGGAATCAAATGCTTCAAAGTTGGAGATTTGAGAAATTTTTTTGTAACATATGCTGTGTTATGCATTCTAGCTATGTGATCATATTCATTTGATTTCATTCTATATCTCCTTCATTTTCTTACCAACAAAGGCACTAAGATGTACAAGAATTGGGATTAATCAGGACCATGGACACAGATGGTCTAAAGTCTAAATATGTAATATTCAGCTTTGGTCCAAGCCAAATTATAGGGCCCTCCTACTCACAGTAATGATGGTACCAAACCAAATTCAGAACCATGTGCAAAAATTCAGATTAAGGCTGGCAAATTTTGTATTGCTCCCCATCAAGCAAGTAAATGATGTTGAGGGATATATTTTGGCCCCTCTTCATTGTTTCTAGCTGACAAATACCAACCACAGCCAAATAGATGAGCATGATACAAGTGGTTTAGGAGTCGACTAACATATTTCAACTCTGTATTTTGGTTGCCTACATTACTTGGAGTTTCACCCCGACTAATCTGTCGTTTCGAGTCGCATATCTAGGAATGGCAGGTGAGGATCTCAGCAAAAAAAATTTCATTCACAAGGCTCGAACTTGAGACTTTGCTATAAAGCTTTTATTTGTCTTTATTTTTTGGTAATCACGTAAAAAATCCTATAAATGATTAAAAAGATTATGGGTTATATTTTGACCTAATAAAATAATCGACACTAAATTTACCTAAATTTTTGTTTATTAAAAGAAAATATCAATCAAGCCATATTTCATACTATGATTGAGACACCAAATGGTAGGAAATAGAAGTCACACCAACCAAAGGGTCCAGACTCCAGAGAAAGATCTTAGTTATAGAGAAGTTAGTATGTCCTAGTCCTAATTTGTCAAATACCAATATTGACCTTATTAGAACAATCATCTCTATTAGATTTTGAAGAGAAGCCAAGAAGTGATTCTCTACACCACAACCTTGAGAGGCATAAGAAAAACCTTTCAGAATTCTAACACAATTAGATTCTTGTTGAAAGGGATGTGTCTCTGCATTTGGAAGTTATTGATGAAATTGTAGGATTTGCATGAGATTGGTTTTTGCTTGGAATCAAATGTTCTGAGTGTAATGAGAATATAGCATGGACTTGTCAAATGCCCCATTTGCTGCTAGAATTTGTTCTAAACAATACCGAATTGCTATTATCATTGTAAATTATTTTGATCACCGAATGAAATTCAATTTGAGTCCCTTTCTATTTTTTCAAGTGACATTGATCTCATCTAAATACATTGTTCATGTGCGATAGAGAAAATATCAATATAATTATTGTGGAAGATATGCGTAATAATTTTATAAACTAAGAGGCATTTTAAACAAGTTCTACAAAAAGATAAGAAATAAAGTAAATTTTACTAAATCTCAAAAGAGATAAGTGTAATTCATCCTTGTTAGGATTAGTTCTTGACATTGATTAATTGTAAAGTTGTGCTGGATTTTTCCATGAGAAAAATATTGTTAATTTAGGATGAGAATGAATGTGAGGATTTTGAGGCAGAACTTGGTGTAGCTATTATTATTGCTGTCCTTGTCTATAACAAAAAGAAAAAGGAATCAAATGATGGACATGAAAAAAAGTGGAAGAACAAATAGTGGTTACCTAAGGGTAAGGATTAAGGAGGATCAAAATAGAAGCAATGAAATTACATATGTGTGTGGATATGATATGATATGATTAGCTACCTCACGATTGCAGAAGCATGCACTTGGCTTTTCTTAGACTTAAAAAATTAAATAAATAAATAAAATCTCTGCTATTTTGTATGAATGAATAAAGGTCACATAAAGATTTTTGGGTACTCTACTTACCAAGAATTGAAGTGCCTAGTATTAATGCAGAAGCAATATAACCACGTATGTTAGTACAAATGGTAGATACTCGGACTGCTTAAGTATTATGTCCAGGGTTCGATCTTTGGGGCGATATGTATGCAGAAAACCTTGGTGCACCGAAAGGTGATCTCCAAATGAGCTAGGGATTAGTTGTCAGCTATCAGCCGACAGATACCCGAAGGAAAACCCATAAAAAAATGCATAAAAATGCATAAGCAATGTTAATTAACTCTTTCATAATCCTTTAATACTTATATTAACTTTTAAATATTTAAAATAAAAATAAGTAATTATAAAGGTTTCTTAAGTGCGTATTAAATATACTCTAAGATTATTCAAGAATATATGAGTCTATCTAATTCATATATGAAACACTCAAAATACTTCAAATGAAGGATTTAAAATTGTATTAATAGAAACTCTTCAACAATTGATTTATTTGATAATAAGGCAAAACATTATTAATTCATACAGTTTTCCCTCTACACCAATAACTAATCTACTTGTATCTTTTCAAATGACTTTTTGCTCTCCCCTTATTTTAATCATTTATTAAAAAAAAAACTAATAATTTTTCTTTTCTTGTTCATTCCAGTAATTAAGAAAGTTTGTACTAGCTTCATCAACACACACACAACTCCTGAAAAGTAAAGTTGCTAGCTACTCAAACATAAACAATCCAAAATTAATTAATTATCTTAAAAAGTCATTATCATGTGGCTAATTAAAGCAACATTGTCCCCAAATTGGTTTGTAAAAACAAAAAGAGACCCACAATTTAATTAATTGTCTGGGTAGTGTCCTGTGATTAGCCCTGCCTAATCTTTTGTTGATATATACAGCAAAGTTGCACCAATTATAGGCTTAATTACAAACTAATCTACTTTCTAATTAAGGACCCCACTAGTTCCCTCCACTCGTGTGGTCAACACTACTTGGGGTGATTAAAAATTAATTAATGTGTTCAATTTTAATTATAATAAAGTAATTTTACACAGACATCCAATCATGTATTGACACGTCATCAAAAGTCTTTAACTCAACCACCCACTAACTAAAAAGTCACACAAATAAATAGATATGATTGACTGACAGTTTTTACGTGCATCATAATTAGACTCTTAATTAATTACTAACTAGTCTTGAACCCGTGCGATGCACGGGGATTATATCAAATTTTACGTTTAAGATATTAAATAATTAATGGAAAAAATATTTGTATAAAATGAAGTTAAATGAAAATATGTTATTCATAAATTTATTTTGTAAATATAACAATGAAAATACATAATAAAATTATTATTATATTAGTGGATGGAAATAAAATTATTCAATCACATAATTAGTTTTCATCTTTTTCAATATCAAATTTGTATTCATAAAATATTTATAATTATTCTCTTTCAACAATCAACTAAAAATAATCATAACTTACAAATTATCAATCACTAAAAACTATCGAAATCATAGAAAATATTTCAAAACTAATAATTATCAATCATTAATAATTACTAATTATTCATATCTATTCCCGTCCAACAATCAATAAAAATATTAAAAATTACTAATTCATGTTCATAATTACTCCTAATTAACAAAAAATATTTAAAATATGTAATATCAATCACTAAAATTCTCTAAAATATTCACTAATTATCAATCACTAAAAATCATTAAATTACAGGTAAAATATTCAAATATCACTAATTATCAAACATTAATAATTACTAATAATTCGTAATTATTCTCTTTTAAAAAAATATGTTCATTATTTATGTTTTATATTTCCCGTGAGACAGTTAATCAATCATGTCAAATATTAAATTATGAAGAATAGAAAATGAGGAGAAGAATGAAACAATAAAAAAATATAGAAGAAAGATGAAGAATAGAAAATGAAAGAAGAAGAATTAAAAATAAATTAAAAATAAGAAAAAAATGAAGGATGACTAAGAAGGTAGATGAAAAAAGTGAAATAAGAAAGAGAAAAAAAAAGAGCAAGAAATAGAGATGACAAAATAAGAGAGGAAGAGAAAAAAAATGAAGTTGAAAGGGTTGAGAAGGTGGAAAGATATATAGATATAGATGATTTGACCATAATTTAACATAAAATGTTATAAACAAAGAAAAGAATCTGAAAGAAGATTTTTTTATGATGTGAATGTAAATAGAAAATTTATATAAAGAAGATTTTATCATATATATTTCGAAAAAAGATTTTCCAAATTTATATTATGAAATGTGAATAGACATTTTCAAATCAAATATTATCATTTCCAATTATTTTATGCATAAAATCAATTATTCTAAATAAAATAAAAGATACATATTAGATATTAATATTTAAAAGATCGATATATTATTAAAGATTTGTAAATATCTTGAAAGAATAAAAATAAATGATACCTAAAATTGCATACGTGTCACATTTATAGAGACTTAATTAATAGGCAAATCGGTAATAACCATAACCTTTTATAATATTATATAGATATAGATTAATTAATTAATGCAACTTAATTTGATTATGATTGCTTACAGGAAGTTTGGTTTGAATAATTGTGTTTTGAACTACAGGATATGTCTCCTCAACATGCGGCAAATTTGTGTAGCTAAGAAACTACTCTAGGGAAAGAAGAAAAAGGGAAGATGGTATTAATTATTGAAAACTGACTTGAAATTAATTAAAGGGCCTGGACCAGATCAATAATGATATCAATAAATCACTTTTTTTTAGTTCATTTTAGTCAAAGAATCTATAAATACCAAAGAATCTATCAATAATGCACGTTAGATGGATGAAACGACGTGTCTGTTTGGTTAGCCGTTTCATCCATTGCTTTTGATTTATTGAATGACGTGAAATAAGTGTTTGGATGTTTTTTATCTAAAATTTTTTCCGTTGAATTTTCATCTCAATCCACATTAGGCAAAAGCAAGTTTTTATTGCTTTGACATTCACCCAACTACCGTTCATGTTAAATAAATCTAGACAAAGTCAAAACTGCCCCTATATTAATCTACTTTTGTTTATAAAAATGTTTTTTCAGTATTACGACAATAACTTTTCAACTGTTTATTTAAAATTAAAAATATAGTAAAATTTAAACACTTCATATATGCATGCTTTGATTTTTAAATAATATTAATATTATTTTAAATAAATTGATAAAATAATATAAATTTGCTTAAAATAAATTTTAATATTAATTTAAATCTTTTAAAAATTGCATAATGTAAATATTTTATTTTTTAAACCATAAAATAATATTTAGGTTTTAAAATATATTTTATTTTATTATAAAAAGTAAATTACAAAAGTAATATAAAGAATGATATAAATTATACCATTTTAGTAATTTTACACTCTAACGTGATTTTGAGTAACATTATTCAAACAACATTCATTTTTTCAAAATCTCGTTTGACAAAAAGTACTCAAACACAAATCACATTGGCCTCAATTCAATTTTGATCAAAATTAATTTTGCAAAAGCACATTTGTATCGATATATGTTTGCAAACGTTAATCCAAACACACACGCAAGGTCTCGATTTCGAGCCTTGTGGATGGAAAAAATCATCGTTAGGAGTCTCACTTGTCATTTCCAGATACGCGACCCGGTCCGGAATAACGGATTAATCGGAGCGAAGCTCCGTATATCGTGCGAAACCAAAAGAAGTTTTTGTTGCATGGTGTTAATTAAACGTTTATTACTAGATTAAAAGCTATCATTTTAATCAGCAATTATACAACTTTAATTTATTTTCTTAAAGTTTCTTAGAATCACATTTAAGAGGCTTGTATCTATTATTGGTGTTTTACAAGTTTAGGATGTTGAGTCTATCAAATTCTGAATTCATATATATAGATCGTTTTAAAAGTTTATAGTTATTCAATCACATATATATAAATGATTAATTAACTCCTATTTCATACTAAGAAGTCATAAAACTAGGAATATTTAATTAAGGGAAAATGTTTGTTGTTAATTAAGTGACAATAATATAAAGATATATAACAGTATAAGATTCTGCTAGAAGGTTTGAAATTATGTGACTTTATTAATTAATGTGACTAGTGACTCTAAGTTTAGTCTGATCATATAGTATGTAGTACTCAATAGATGGAGTGGTAACTGTACGTGGAAATAAAGGACCTATAGACATTGAGAGTTTGAAACTAAGTCATGGAAAATGCTTTCACTCTTTAATTTATTTGATGTAACTTCTCAAGTCAAGTCCTCTCTAAATTCAACTGTTTCCATTCTTATATCCTAGCTAGCCTAGGGACATACATGCCCCTCCAAATTTCATAAAATTAAAACCATTCCTTTTTTCATTTTAATCTTTGAAATTATGAAAAGATAAATGTTTGATTTACAATAGTATACATATAACTTCAAAATTCAATTTTCAGTATTTGAATGTAACAATGAATTTCTTTGAATTAAAATTCAATGACAAATGTAAATATTGTACAATTATTATAAATATTTGGATTAAAAATATTGTTTTAATTTACTCTGTGGTATATTTATGTTTCTTCTCCACCAAACAACATTACATCATAATGAAAAGTTATCTAGTGTAGCATGCATGACTTGTAAATTCAATTAGATTATTGTTGTGAGAGTTTCATACCCCCTCCACAAACTAGATGCATGGACCTAACAGAAATACGTTGAACTAATATTGAATATGTGTTATATATAATATATAATATGTGTTATATGTATAGTACACATTATGTATTATATATAATACACATTAAATATTAATTATATATATTTCTATTGTATAACAAAATAATTTTCTTTTCCTGAATATGGATTTGACATAAAGAAATAAAGTGAAAAATGAATACTACTCTTCAAAGACTCATGTAACATACAATGTTCCTCCATATATATCTCTTCAAGCGCCAGGACCAGATTAATACTTTTATTGATGTTTTTTTTAATATTTCTAATTAATTATATCTTATATATTTTAATTTAAGTTTACTGTTTAATTGTAATTTATTCATCTAATATTAACTTACCTTATGGACATGAGTTTAGCTATATTTATTTATTATTTTTCTATTTCAACTCATTTTCTCTTGATCACTTCATTCACTTTTTTGAACATCCATGCTCAATTCCAATATATACAATTATTATTTTTCATTATAATAAAGTGATTTTAGTCATAGTAATGAATAATAATCTTTTACTTATGTTCATAATAGTACACACACCAATATAATGATGGATGGGTCCTATTTGTTAATGTGAGTTGATGTATGTGTTGTAATCACATGACAGAAGAATGCATGATTTTTTGTGCTTCTTCATATATCATATATCATATATAGGCGTCACTTCTTCACTTTTACACACATTTAGTCCTTTGATCTGATCTATCTCCCCTCACTATCCTTCCTTTTGGTATGGTCCTTTTATTTGCTTCACCTCTATTATATATATTATTCAACCCTTAATTTTGCACAAGGCTAGTGTTGGAAAAAATTAAACATTATTAATTGTAATAGGAAAATGCTAAATGTACATAGTATCGTACCCCTCCGCTCCATTCATTAATTTTTCACATCATTCAAATGTTGGTAACTTTGATGAATGTATTTACAACTAGTAAACATATTTAATTTATCAAAGTTGTCAAAATTTGAATCATCAGTGAAAAATTGATAAAGGGGTACTGTACTATATATGTACCAATAGCAATCCCGATTGTGACACTATTATTAACTTTTTCATGATGAGATGAAACCTAAAATACTTCAAGGTGAAGTTTGAATTAAGGTTATGGTACTATTTAATTGTGGTGTACCATACACTATATATTTAATCACATTTAAAAAATATAGCTCACTGTATTTTAAAAAAAAAATACATTTTTTTAGAATTTAGCCACACTTAATAAATTTATAATATGTGCATGATTTTTCATCTAGTGTATAAAAGGAAAAATCATAATTCTAATAACTCATTTCCAACTTTTTTTACAGAGAAATAAATTTAGAATAAAACATTTTTTGATTTTCATATTTACGAATAGTACATTAATTCATTATTAGATTAAATATTTGTCTTATTTAAAGGAGATCTACACTTCATCTAACAGTAAATTAAGTAGTCATCAATATAAAGATTTAGAATTTCTTAAAATAACATAATTCTAATTTAAAAAAAATTGGTCAACAAAATGCTCAACTAATGAGGAAAACTATAGGCTATAATAATTAATTAATTAGTGTTGGTACGGCAAGACCCAAATCCAATGGTTAGAAAAAGAAACTGTTGGCCCAAAACGGTTATTATAGTAAGAGAAATTAAAAGGTAATAAGGTGGACCAAGCTAGAGTTCAACCAAAGTAGAATCTGAGATCTGAATAAACAAGACCCTATTAAACATAGGAAATATTATGAGGTATCCACTAATAATTTAACATCTCATCTTTACTTATATTTTTAATGAAATTGGAGAGATTCATAAACAAGTGAATGTAATTTAAATTAAAGTGAAGTTAATGGAATCCACTTTTACATACTCATGTATATTCATTCACCAAATACATAAATTAGGTAGATCTAATTAATATTTGACATCTATATATACATATTCATGATAAAAGTAGATCTCACTTTCATATTTTTAACATATAACTCATTAACTTTTTTTTTTATAATTTATATTGATCTCTCCTAGTGTTTTATAAAACTCAAATTAGCTCCTCTCTTTATTTATTTATATGACATTGAATTTTTCTAATTTCATTGTTCAGGAAATATTACTATAGTTTTTCAGGAGAGAATGTGGAGTGAATTTTATCAAATGTCAAAAAATATCTATCTATCTATCTATATATATATATATATATATATATATATATATTATATATACTATACAAAAGAAATTAAGATTTTATATATGCCTGAATTTTACCAAATATAAAAAAATTTACAAAAGCAATTAAGATATCATTCATCTGCATACACAAGAATTTTTAGAAAAAAAAAGTGTGTATATGTGTGAGGAGTATATTGGTCCATATTCAAAATTCTTCCAATTACCCTTAATATATATATGTACCATCAGCTAGCCTTTTTGTTTTTCATGGTCGTTTGACCAAAGGAGCAATAATTCAATAAAGCAATGTTTGACCAAAAATATAAATGTATTGTAACAAGTATGTATGGTATACATCACACTAAAGTAAATGCTTTAGGATAATATTTGATAGTAGAGAGATATATCCATAAATACAAACATAAAATTTAAATACAAAAAGGTGTTGAATATTAGTTTTACTTTTAAAAATATATAGAAAATTTCATCTAATAATGTTATCTTCTATTTTTGAATTAGCCCTTTGGAGATGTTTAAAAGCCAAAAGGCTCTCATGTATAAACAAGTTACATCAAAATAATTGCTAACAAGCAAATTTATAATTATAATTTATTTATAATTAAAAGATTTAGGCTATTCTAACAGATCTAATATACTTTTCAAAAGCCTAAATCTGATCTATTTATTTTAATAGACTTTTAAAAAGGTCTAAGCCTAATAACTTTTTAAAATAGGTCAGGTCAGACTAGTTTGATTACAGGTTAAGTTGTAGGTCCATGACAGACCGTCTGACCTATTCTCATCTCTACTTTTAACTAATATGTAAATTAAATGAGTTTGTTAATTTTTTTTAATCTTTGTATCGATAAATATTTCATTTATTATTGATGAAGTGAAGTATATCTAATTTAAATATGACTATACAATAATTAAACAAAATATTTATGGTTAGAAATTAAAGAAAATATAATAGATTTCAGGTATACATCTAGCCTTAATTAACTATATTTGAAATTCTAGTATTCCACACATATATGACAAATCATAAATTAGAAAGCACTATGCAAAAAAGTAAAAAGTTACTCGAGAGCAGAGAACAAGTGGTGTACTCAAAGAAATTAATGTAGTAGTATGTACTTGATAAAAAGAACCGATATAATCAATAGGCAATGCATGAATGAGACTGTGTGAATATATATATATATATATATCTGTGTACGAGGTGAAAGAAAGAAAGGAAAGCATGGAAGTCACAGTGCAGCAACAGTATTTTCTTTCTGTCATCTCTTCTCTCTGTTTTCAGTTCTGTCAATTTTGAAGAACAGGAAACTGAATTGGAGATTCAAGACCAGCTGACAGCTGAGAACTATGCAGATCTAGAATCTAGGACATATATATATACACACAAGATTTTCCAAAAATCTTTGTATATATATATATATATATATATACACAAATTTAAGATCTCTGTTTTTTTTTTAATTATACTATTTATAATTTTTTAAGGCGAGAAAATTATATATACCTCAATTTAAGAGAGGAAAAATCTTTAGAAACTAAGGCTGCTTTTGTTTTCTCTGACTTTGGGTCAGAGTCAGGGAGTCAGTGAAAAACTGACTTTGTTATGTGTTTGGTGCGAGGGTCACAGTGGCTCAGTGAACAGAGTCACGGTGATCCAGTGAACAAAATTGTCAATTTTTTGTTCACTCCAAGTTTGGAGTCACTGTGTATTGCAGGGAGTCACTATGTATTGGTAGAGAGGCACAAATATTTGAGGATGTGTTTGGAGTCATTTTTGGAGTCAATGCGACTCTGACTTGATTCCTGTGACACTGACTTCATGACTCACTTAACTCTAACTCCAGAGTCACTGAAAACAAACGATACCTAAGAACATACTTGTATCTTTATAAAGAACTTTACCTCACTCCTCTAAGGTGTCTGGTGTGATAGTCTAAATTCATAATTTCTTCACTCTTCGAGATATTTACAAGTCAGCAAAAAATCAGTGTCATCATAATCAACGGTAGATACTTTTATCATGATAAAAAAAAATTTTAACTAGAACTATAATTTATCTTAGAATTTATATTAAAAACCTTGTACAAAAGTAGTACCTACACATAATTCATTAAATGAGAACAAAATGATAATCAACCTAAAATAGTGACTAGTGAGCATACATGAATGGAAAGCCCAACTAAATAAGCTAAATCATCCGGGTAAAAGATCTAAATAATTATCTAAAATATTAAAGTTGTATTTAGTGTGGTGTACATGACAAAAACATAATAATGATCAAAATATAAAATAAAAGTATTTGGTTATAGGAACATACATGATAGAGAGAACACAAAATTCATCGTAATAAATTAAAAACCATGGTCATATAGATTAATATATAAAAATAAAACTTAACATACATTTTAATATCTTTATTTCCATTATATTTCTATCTTATCCTACACTTTACTGAATGATGAATACACTTAATATGATATGATGATGTTAAAAATGTGTAATAATAGCATAATAATTAGCATAAAAATAAAAGAAAATGATGAAGTTGGTATGTTTGTCCCACGTGGTGGTGTAGCACGTGGCTTCCAATGCGGCGGTTGGAAGCTGAAGTGTGTGTTTGTATGTCACCTAATAACTTAGCAATCACCATTATAGTATTATTATTTATTTATTTATTTCTTAATTTATTATTATTATTATTATTATTTTGATTTTTTTCCACTGTATCTCCCAATCTGGAAGGTCAATGACTAATCCATCGCGGATCTGAGATCATTTAAGGATTTGTCGCCGACCAATAGGTTGCTGCATACACAATGCGATTATCAAACCTCCGACTATTGTTTAAGCGGACAAGTGAACTAACCACTTGACCAACACCTAATGCAAGTTGGTTTTATTATTGTGATTATTATTACTAGTATGTTTTATGTTATAAATAATATTAGTAGTACAACAGAAATACGTCCATAGAGTGTATTATACATGATATGAAATGTGTACTATATATATATATATAGCACATGTAAGTATAACACACATTTCATGACATGTATAGCACATATTGAATACTCGTTGGACGTATTTCTATTGTACGACTAGTATTATTATTATTTTTGTTTCCCACGGTATCCCTCAGCTCGGAAGACCAAGGACTAATCCGTCGCGGATCTGAGCTCTATTTAAGGGTTTGCCGCTGGCCAATGGGTTGCTGCATACACAAGGTAGGGATCGAATCCCCGATTCTTGCTTAAGCGGACAAGTGAGCTAACACTTGACCAACCCAAGTTGATTTACGAGTAGTATTATTGGTTATGATATATATATATACACTAGTAGTGTGTGTTTGCTTCACGCAAGCCCTTGTTCTTTTCCCTAATTATATTTTCTTTGTTTTTCTTGTCACAAATTTATTGCGTGGCTTTAAAGTTTCATACTTATTTGAACCAAATTCACTCCCCCACACAATGCAAACACACAACACAATAACCCTTCAACTCACACTAGCTATTCCACCTCTAACAAATCAAATGCTTTTCAAAATTAAAGCAACAACATTCATTGATTAATTAATACAAAACCACTTTATATATCCCTTTGTTATTAGGAGAAATTATTATTTTGCATTACAAGATTATTAATAATTTATACTCAAATTAAACTTAAAATAGACATTTCAAATAAAATGATGTAATAAATATAAAATTATTCATCATATTTATCTAGCTATTAACTTAAACTACTCCCTCTATTTTAAAATAATTATTGTTTTTATTTTTTTGATATATTAAAAAATTAACATATCCAGATACATTTTATCTCTAGATATATCAAAATATTAAAAAAGCAATTATTATTTTAAAACGGAGAAAGTATTCCCATAAATTTAACGTCATCATTAAAATAATAAATAAAATAAAATAGAACAACCAATAATTACTAACTAGTCCATCCAAAAAGAGTGACCCACCACCAAAAGCTTCCACTCATTCATTTCATTAATTCTTCTCTCCACATCAAAATCAACTTATTAAAACAAGTAACACACAAACAAACAATCAAACTCATATCATCATCATCTCCTACATCTCCTCTCATCATCATCATATATATCCCTCTCTCCCTCTCCTCTCTTTCTTTTGTGACCCACAAAATTTCACTTCCAAAACCCTCTCAACAAGAAAAAAAAAAAGAAGATTAGGCCAATATATAACCAATTACAACAAATAAAACCCCATCTTGAGAAGAAAAAATTAAAGAAAAAAAGATGGATAATTATTGTGGAGTAGGCAACAATAATAACAACAAGAGTAGTAATGAAAGAGGTGGTCCTTGTGGAGCATGCAAGTTCTTGAGAAGAAAGTGTGTGAAAGGATGCATATTTGCACCATACTTTGACTCGGAGCAAGGAACTACACATTTTGCGGCGGTTCACAAGGTGTTTGGTGCAAGCAATGCCTCAAAGCTTCTCATGAGGATCCCAACTCATAAGAGGCTTGATGCTGTTCTTACTCTTTGCTATGAGGCTCTTGCTAGGGCTAGAGACCCTGTTTATGGTTGTGTTGCTCACATCTTTGCCCTTCAACAACAGGTACATACATACATACATATATATATATATATATATATATATATATATATATATATATATATATCATCTATATATACAATTACAAAAATAATTCCGAGCTGAGCAAACTCTTTTACTCATTCTTTTCTTAATTTTATGATCTCATCCATCCAAAATTCAGTAAAAGAGTTATATTTTAGATGAATGAGAGCACTTAATATATTTTGTTGTATAACATAAATATGTGCAACTAGTATTTAATGTGTGTTATACATAATACAGAATATGTGTTATACGTATACTATACATATGACACACATTACGTATTATATATGTAAGCACGTATTGAATACTAGTTGGACGTGTTTACGTTGTACGAGAAATATTGATGCTTAATATATTTGCTTTCTACTTTATCTTCTTGATTTTATATATAGCTATACATGTTTTGAAAGAATTACATTTTGAAAAGAATATTAATTTAAGATAAATGTTTTTCGTATACCACATAAAATAAGTTACCATATTCAATAATTCAACCTTTTAAAATTATCAATTAAAATTTTAAAATATTGGATTAATTTATAATATTAAAAATTGGATTAATAGTTTTAAAAAGTTGAATTATTACATATGATGACTGATTTTGTGATGTACATGTAGCATTACGCATAAGTTAATCATCTTGTGTATGTTGTATTTTTAAAATATGGTTTATTCAATTTTTCTTTTTTACTCTCTCAAAAAGTTTCATATATATATATGGTGATATATTATTGAATGTTTAAATTAATAATATATAAAAAAAAAATTAGAATCTCGTTTTGAAATATGGAAGAAGCAAGAGTGTACGTGGAAGCAAATTAAATCCAGCAAGGGTTAATTTGGTATTGTTTCTCTTGCTTTAATGGTGTGTGTGTTTTAATTTGTTGCACACCAACCCTTTTACAATTTCACTATATGTTTGCTTTGAACATTCATAAGCTTTACAAAATATATAACCATGGAGAATTTTAAGAGGGTTATTGTGTCAACATATATAGAATAATGTGTACATAAAAGAAATATATTATAACTTATATTATCATTACACACATATTCTAAATCTATTTATCATTCTTTATTTTATATATATATATATATATATTTAATTATCTTCAATAAATATATTTATTTTTCTCATCATTCATCTAATCGAAACATCATCATCATTGAATGTCATAATAGAATAGATTGAGAGAAAAATGTCATCAAATTCAATAATAATGTAGTAATATTCCAAAAAGATCAATACTCTTAATTCCTATATAGTAGATCAATCATTTAACTACTCCACATTAGGGTTGATTCACCTATTTAAATTGATCAACTAATTAATATTCACTAAAGAAGAACAAATATATATATTCACTAGAGATTAATTAATTAGTAATTAGTTTGCAAATTAAAATAAAATGAATATATGTATGTAATATAAATCAAGTTAGAGATTAATTAATTAATGAATTAATGGTGGTGATGCTAACATGCGCCTAGCTAGCTAGACGTGACTGTGAGAGTAGTGGATTGACAAGTAGCACTGTTATGAGTTCCTCGTAGGTCAAGATCTTCCGATTTAGGACATTATAGTTTGAACATTTCACTGTTTTTGCTTTGACACCTTTGTCCTTTGGTTCTCTTTTCTATGGAACAAAGAAAGAAACAAACCCATAATCTACATTATTACGGTGCCCCCCTACTTTCCTACTACTACTATAGGGTTATGATTTCAAGGTCTAATAACTACATCAATCATATATATTAGGGAAGTACTTACTAAAAAAATCAAAATAGTTAATATGTTATACTCAACATATATAATATAAAATGCATAACATATATCATATATTACAATATTATTTTTTTTATAACATGTATATGATATATGTTGTGCACATATTATGATATATGATGTACATAATATGTAATATTTATTATATAATTTATTGTCTATTTTAATTAATTTTTTATTATACATATAATAATGTTCTTTATATTATTATATAACAGGAGAAATGCTAATAATAAAAAAAGAAAAATGTTACTCCTACCTACAATATAATTATGCACCTCTTTTTTATCTATAAATATTTACAAATAGCAATCCTCTATATATTAAGATATGATTTTTGTTATGTAGTGTAATGTATAATTATATATTTTCATGTTATTATAAATCTATTTTAAAAATTACATTCACATAATTTAATTAGTTAGTTAATTTTGAAAGTCACTCTATATAATGTAGAATTTAATTTACTATTTATTGTCAATTTGTACTATAATTTGATATTTATTTGTATTGTCACATGATAAAAGTGTTTGATTTGATCACTTATTTATATTAAAAATCTTATAAATATAAGTATATAGTAATTGAATAATAGTGTAAAGTAACCTTAAAATTTATCTCAATATATATATATATATATATAATAGAAAACATTTAATACCTAAAACTTTATCAAACATAAGTGTTAGAATGATTTATAAAATTAATAATTCTTGGATGAATTTATGTAAGTCCTTAATTTATTCCATTTAACCCAACTATATTATAGTATATTTTTGGACAAAATTCTAATTATTCTTTACATTGTTTGCATGTAGTATTAAATATACACAAAGGCTAGTTATTAAAAGGTCAAACAATAAGATCAGATTTACCATAAAAATAATAATGTGGGCACCTGAAATCGATGTACTATATGGAAATTAGGTTTATCAAAATAAAGAAAGAAAACTTGTGAAATTCATGTTAACAATGCAATAATAATAATAATATTTTAAAGAGAGAAGTGATGGTGGTGGCAGCCGCCAAGTGGGTGAGGCTGAATATGGTTCGTTGCTTGCCGGAGCTACCAAGCAACTCTATTTAGCAGCTCGAGAAATATTAAATATTATAATAATAATAATATAAATATATTATAATATTCAAATATTATTTCTAGTTTTGACTTTTAATCCCTCTTGATTGCTAATACACACAGTTTTACATCAACATTTTTTATATTAGCAAATAGCTATCAATATTCAACTTATGACATTATTTTGTGTCTAATATGTTGTACATTTGAATTCGCTTTTTTACCTTATGAAAAAATTCCTGTGTGTTTTTGGAGCAAACATTTTTTCTTATTCACAAGTTATTTATGTTATTATACTAGAAAAAATCAGTAATGTTTGATGTACAATAGAAATACATCCAGCTAATATTCAATATGTGCTATATATAATACAAAATATTTGTCATATGTATGTCTGATATACATACTGCACTCATTACGTATTATGTATAGTACACGTTAAATATTATCTAGTTAAACGTATTTATGTTATATCACAAGTATTAATGCAGAAAAAATAGGAAAGACAAATTGTGTTTAAAACTTATCTAAGGTCTATATGGGATGTGAGACAAAAAAAAAATCTTATTTTTAGTGCATTCAAGAATTATATTATGATGTGTGTGGAAATTTTAGTTTGACATTAAGGGAGTATGTTTTTTTATTACTTCTTCATATGTCCCCTCTATATAGATTAATTATTTTTTAACCATACTTGGTGGTATATATAATATTATTGAATATGATATATATTTGGTGAAGTTGTTAATATCTTTTTTTTAATATAATGAGGAGTGGACATTTGAGTGTGTGTTGGGATGTTGGAGTGAATTAACTTAGACCCGTTTATGAAAAAAATATTAAAAATTAAGGAATCTAAGGTGAACATGTTTTAAGAAGCGACGTAACTTTGAATAACAATGTTGATTATTAATTAATAATTAGAAATAGAGATTAGTAGTGTTGACTATCAATCACATGTGTGACTCTATTATAACACTTTTTTTTTGTAATTCAAGATCAAATCTACTTTTAATAATATACCACTAAATAATTAAATGGCATGCACTTAACACATACAATATATATTACCAATTTTCTTATATTTTAGAATGCCATAGTCTAAATCCAAAGTGGTTGAGTAATAGGGTTATCTCACCCCGGTCAATTTTTTTTACTAATATATTGTCATATCGGAATTTAAATCTTTAATTTTATTTTTCTATTGATGAGTAATATGTTAACATCTCTGTAAATACTTGATAAGTCTAAAATATGCCATAATTTTAAATTAGGGTAATATATTTTCTTACCCTGAATTTTACGAATAAAACATAATAGTAAAATCCAAGTAGCTAAGAACCAAAGGAATTAGTGAGTAATCACTTTCACTAAGTACACTGACACTATCATTATTTTTTCTCAATTTGATGACCATTATTGGTCACATAAACACCAATGGATTCCTTAGCTTTAATCAGGTAGAAATCCATAATCTATGCGATTATTCACCAACTATAATAATATATAGGTAGTGCTTGTTTTTAATGACTCTGGAGTCGGAATCAAGGAAGTTAGTGTCACAGGAGTCAGAGTCACAGACTCCAAAATTGGTTTTGAACACACATTCACATATTTATGCCACCTTCCAGCACACACAGTGGCTCTCTTCCAATACACAGTGACTCCAAAATTGAAGTGAACAAAAAATTAACAATTTTATTCATTGAATCAACGTGATTTTGTTCAATGAATCACTGTGACTCTCACACCAAACACTTGATAGAGTCAATTTTTGACTGACTCCTTGACTCTGATCTCAGGTTCGAAAAAATAAACGCAGCGATATAGTTTATTAGTATCTATCCCTTCTAGTTTCTCTACCAAGAGAGAAAGAAAAAGTTACTTGGATAAGGTTGATTATGCCTTCTCTCCTACCAATTATATAAGCAGCATGTATGTAACACACAAAATAAAATATTCTCAAACCACAAAATAATAATAATGATGATAAAATATAGTATCTCAGATATTCGATGAAATTCGGTTCGAATTTTCTCTATTTATTTAAATGACATTAATTTTCTTCAAGTACATTACTCACGTGCAATAGAGAGGGGTCATTTTCAATTTTTTTTTGAACATATTTGTCTTTTTGTTTATTTTTGCCAGGAATGATTTGATCCACTTCTATAAATGATTAGCGATTAATTTCTCCAATTTTATTCATGAGGGATCAAAAATGGCATATAGTTTTTTGAGAAACCAATTTATTTGAATTTATTTTCATAGAAAACTGAATTGAAGGTTTACTCGATTAAGTTTTAACAACCAAAAAACTCTAGATTTTTTTCCAAATGAAATTTTGAAAAAAAGTTACTATAAATAGGAAATAATACTTTTGATTGGTTTACCTCTGAATTTTGTGTTGAACCAGGTTGTGAACTTGCAAGCAGAGTTGACCTATGTTCAAGCCCGTTTAGCCACAATGCATCGTTTCCCTCTATCTGTTCCTGTTCCACAACCTTCAACCACTTCTTCACCACCAACTCTTAATTCCTCCTTAGATCACTTGACATCCAATTCTGACTTGCAAAGTGTGTCCAACATGGCCATGAACTATGACCCTAGTCAGCCGCATTCGGCAGCGTCGCTAGAACTAAGCGGCAGCGACTATATCAACCCATCGGAGCAGCAACAGCTCGACGACGGCGGTGACCTCCAAGCTCTGGCTCGAGAGTTCGTGTCTAGGTACTTGCCAGGTGTAAGATTCCAGCCAGCAAATTCTCACTAAGGTTTCTACCTTCTTTTTTTTTGTTCTAAAAGTCCTGTATTTTCTTCTTGCATTTTTATGTTATAACCTCGCTTAATTTTCTTATTGCTAATGGTACTGAATAGTTAGAGATGAACTATTTAACATGGATTATGTAACTATGAGATCAGTGACTCTTACTTTCCTATGATGTAGATTTGGCTTAGCACATTCCTATGTTGTTTCTTTTGGTAACTTTGCATGTTGAGTGAATTATGCATTTCAAAAGAGTGAATGCAATTTTCGTTGGATCACAGTGCTTAAAGATAATGAACCTTGAACCTTAGCATTTGTCTTCCTCAATAATACAAGAGCAAAAGACCAAGAATACTCAAAAGTTCCACACAATTTTCTGCTCATATTTGCAGTAAATAATTACACTAGCTCGTGACAGTATTGATTCTAAAACAATAATGTTGGTCGTACAACAGAAATACGTCCAACTAGTATCCAATGTATGCTATACATAACGTGGAATATGTGCTATACGTACATATACTATGCATATAACACATTTCATATTATATATAGCACACGTTAGATACTAGTTGGACGTGTTTCTGTTGTACGACAAATATTATTGTATTCTAAAAGAACACACACTACATCCAAGAACAAAATAGCTTACCACAATCATGCTACCAACAATGTTCTCTAAATCTCTACGGCTGCCTTTGATAGGAAGTTGAGGCACAAAAATATAAATTTTTTGTATCGGATTAAAATTAATGTAAAGATAATAATTTCTATCTTAGTCTAGTCTATTTTCTGCATTTCTTTATCTTTTTAATACCACTACAAAATATAGGCCACTAAGGAAAACAATAAAACCCCAACAAAAAGTGACAACCATGAAATGACAAATATAACCATACACTATCTCCATCAGACTCCTCAAATTCTCAGCCCAGAGCACCATAAACCCTAAATCTTCAGCAGTTCTGTCCATGAAAATATTAGAAACTAAATTTCTTGTGAACAAATTTGAACGGACCTATGTTCCAAACCAATGATTGACTAAAGCAATCACCAAGAAAGAGAAGACTTAAACCAATGACTGAGACTCCAAATAAATGTAAGACACCCATAGTAGTTAGTATTGTTTTCAAAAATCTTTAACCATTTTATCAATCCTATAATGTATTTTAAGTACCTTCATTCCTTATCTTAAATTCCAAATCCTGTGTTGTGAAAAGTGAAAACGCCTCAAAGCTGTATAATATATGTTACTAGACATTGGACAACATACACCACCATGTTTGCATAGCATTCCAGAGCATAATCTTGGGATCATAATTACTATTATAAATATTGGGAATGAGGAGATTCATAACAGGCTTATCATCAATATGTAAGTAAACAATACACACCACTACAACTAGAGGAGATTCAAGACTAGAAAAAAAAGGAGCTAGTCTAGAACTGTGATGAATACAAGAACAATGGATGTGTTTGGAAGTTTAAATTATGGGAAATGAAATGAATTTGATGGAAATAAAATGGTTTCCAAATCCAATCAAAATTTGCAAGAATTAAAAATACAAAGGAATAGAATTTCAAGGAATTTCATAGAATACTAAATGGAATCATTTCTCATTTTTATTCATTTCAAACAATGAAATTCATTCTCAAATCAAATCATTTCCTATAATTTAGGCTTCCAAACACATCCAATGAGAAAAACAAGGGTGCAAATTATCTGTACTAATGCACTTACAATTTTAAGGCAACCCGCGATTTACTGAAAAGCACACCATGTTTTAGGCTATGGCATGATCTTTGTCCTTGCAATTACTGGCATCTTTCTGCAGATCAGTTGCCTTTGAAGCCGGTGAGAACTTAAGCATGACATATGCAGAGTTATAATTAGGCATTAGAAAGGTGGTTAATAACTCTAGGGAAAAACAAAAAAAATGAAAGCTGATTTTTATTCAACCTGTTTGCATATTAGACAGGGCGTTGAAGGACTTTATGAACTCACAAATTTTGAGCTCAGAGGGAAAGCTCCTATTCAAAGAGACTTCAAAGAAATATGTAACGAACAGGACAAGTTCCATACAATCATGCAAGACAAAGATCCATCAACTATTTTGTTTGACCATGAAATTAATTGATGAAAAATGATGTTATCTACATCTTCCCTTCCACTCATAGGTACTATCTTAAGTAAGGTAGACAAATGTGCCTCTTGGCACCAACTATTATCAACACCACGCAAAATGTAACGCTAATCTCTTGATTAACGCCTGACAAGGATTAGAGTGGGATGTGTCGTCGTATGTTCATACTTCATAGTAAGTGAAGCAATCCATCAAAATTATCCTCTTAATAGAATTTATTAAAGGAATGATGATAATGATATTTATGCCCAACCAAGCAATATACCATATAAGATTTGAATATTGAAGATTAAACGGAACAACCGCCACAAAATGGGGGAGGGAGACCAAATCATATAAAAGAATCCTTATACATAGAATTATGAAGTTCCTGAAAGGGGAAAGCTTGATGTACCTTAGGATATCTGTTATTGATATAGCACCAACCACCTGCAACCATCAATTCAGCATAAAAGTAATAGCCAAGATCACATAAAAAAGTAGGGCAGCACCACATGAGCATATATTTGGTTGTCTTACCAGTCAACCCTAGCCATAGCAACTAATAATCTTCTTCACTTCAAGCCAAAAGCCCAAAGATCTTTTACTCATTAAAAAAGAGCAAACATGTAGGACAAATGGTTAAGGAGGAAAGCACATACATGTCGTAAAGAATAAGTTCAAACGAACCACGATGCAACACAGAAACAAGTCATGAATGGCTCCTCATGATACATACATAAAAATCTCTTAGTTCCAAAATACTGAAGGACCAACATAATAAAACTGAAGGCCAATAACAAGGTTAACATATATAGTCATACTCATAACAAAGTTATGTGCAAAAAAGGCATAAACACCAGTCATACTTTACAGAAGCACACGCAATAAATACACCTAAAAAGCATGTGAGCGGCTCCAATCTTCTGTATATGTAAATACACAACCCCACTTCTATTTTGCCGGAAAGGGTAAATAGCCTCGACAGAATCTGATCAGAATCACTAAGTTAGATTTGGATTAACTCAGGATGTACATAGCACACTATAAAATCTCTTCATGACGGAATCCGCTATCCCCACAATCTGCGCCTGTATCCAAACCACAAGGAGAATCATACCACTTAGCATTGTCTTGGTAGAAACTATCAACCTGTATACAGCCAAGGCTGCCAACATCCGAAACTATACCCTCGTCGTGCCTGATCGGCTTGGTAAGTTTAGTATCCTCCTCGCAATCAAGGATGCCCTTCTCATCAAAATCACTGCATTTCAACCACTTCTCTGGCTTACAACTATCGCTTATCAGATCCTTCTGGCTCCTACACTCTGCCCTCATATGGTCCCAAGAAACCACTTCCCCCAGAGTCCTGCCAAAACTATCGTCATCGTCCTCAATCAGCTCAGTATCCTTGCCATCCCCATACATTCTCTCATGGTGAGTACTCCAATTCGCAAGATCGTTATCCCCAACCAACACATCATCCTCATGTGACTTATCAGACATCAACCCCATAGGCTTCAAACCCACCTCCCCTAAACTCCTAACCTTACTCACAATATCAAACAAATCCCTAGAAACCGACCCCAACAACTCGCTCGGCATCTTCGAAACCTTCCCTTCCAGCATTGCAACCTCAGCCCTCAGCTCCTGAACCTGCTGCAGAACAGAAAACTGCAAATCCCCATCATCACTCCTCATCAACCCAAACCCTCCATCACTGTCCAAATCCTCATTAACACCATACACAGTATTCTCCTGATCCATCAAATACCCTCCACCTTTATGCCCAACAACCCTATGCATAATCCTAGCATTCCCATCCAAAGGCCCAGGTTCATGCCCAGAATGCACAGCATATAGCTTAAATACCGCAACCCCTTCTTCCTGATACACAAAACTCTTATCCTTCTCATTATAATTCGCAATTGGAACAATAGCCCTAATCCTAAAACCACACCCACACCTCTTAGAAGCATAAGGCTCCCTCTTCAACACCTTTGATTTCTTCGCCGCGGGCTCGCCAGCCCTATGGCACGCATAATCCTTCACCTCCGCCATGAAAGGCTTATACCTAATATACTTCTGCCTAATACACAACACAACCTTATGCTCAGTCGCAAGTTGCTGCAACTTAACGGGAACCTCCTTCGCCGGAACATCGAAACTCTCAGTATACTCAAATCTCCGCCGCTTATTCCTCGCGGCGGCGGCGGAGCCGCCTCCGCCGCCTCCACCACCTGAACAAACCGGACACGCCGCGACACAAACCCTAATGTAAGATTCGGGGATACCGTAGAATTTAGCTCCCACTGTCCACATTTGCTTGATTCGCTCGATCGTTTCCTTGAGTCCGAGGTGTCGCAAATCGGTGTCGCCATGCGATGACATGACGATATCTTGCCACTGGTTGACGTGAGAGACGAATTGGCTGGTGTTGTTCTTGAAGCAGAGGTTAGGGTTTCCATTGGCGTCGATGTGCGTTTGGAGCTTGTCCTGGATTCGCTTCCACGCTGTGAGGTAAGCCGTCTCCTCGTTACGGTCTTTCCAGACGGTGCGCCATGACTTGAGGACGGAGCGAGGGGTGGCGGCGACGATGTCGGCGGCGGAGGGGAGGTGGCCGTGGAGGAGGGAGCGGATCATGAGGGAGTGGGATTCGGGGTTGAAGGTGTAGAATTGGGCGGAGATGTGGGGTTCTGGGGAGATGAAGAACGGGGCTTGGGCTTGGGCTTGGGCCTGGGCCTGATCGTGGGGTTGTGGAGAGTGAGGAGGGGAGTGAGAGGAGGAGGAGTGGGTAGGAGGGGAGTTGGAGGGAGAAGGGGACGGAGGGAAGAGGAGGAGAAGGAGGACGGGTCTATGGTGGTGGCGGCGGCGGCGGCGGTGGGGATCTGATGGTGGTGGTGGGGGAGGAAGAGGTCATCTTCCTCCGCTTTGCTGGAATTCATGGTGGATGAAAGAATGAATGTGTGAAGGTGGAAGACACAAGAGAGAGAGAGAGAGAGAGTGAAGAAGAAGACGACAAGAAGAAGAAGAGAGAGAGAGAAGTAAGGGAGAAATGGGGAAAGTGAGCTGCTTTATCTCTCTCTCTCTCTCTCTGTCTCAGCTAGTCAGCCAGCTAGCTGGGTTGTGGTCTCAGCTTGGTTGTGTGGTCTTGTGGAGGGTTTTTTTCTACTCTTTAGAAAAATAAAAATTTTAGATAAATAGTAAATTTTCAGTCAATATCAATAGTAAATTTTAGTCAATATGTCAATAAATTTAGTCAATATGTCAATAAATTTATTGCCTATTTCAAGTGTAATACACTAATACTAATACTATTAACAAAAAAAAAAAAGTGTAATACTAATATAATATGCATTGAATATAACATTGTTATAAGACTCGGATCGGATAAGGGTCCTGATTCCATGTTGTATTACCAAAAAGAAAAAAAATGTAATACTAATATAATATGCATTGTATATTGTATATAGTATTGTTATGAGAATCGAACTGTACTGATCGGTCCGACCCGTTGAACCTAGAACCGGACTCATGTTTGATCTGGGTGGGATTTAAAAATTGAAATTTCAAAAATCAGTAAAAAATTGAGAAAATCAGTCAAAAATGATGAAAATCGGTCAAAAGTTAAACTATATTTTTTATACATATTTATTTTTCCTTTATATTACACTTAGAGGTGAGAGGAATTAAAGTCATTTGCTATTTGAGGTGATTAATTAGTATTATTTTGTGTTAGTGTTTGTGTTGTCATTATCTATGGCTTTTTTCTCTTTCACTAACATTTTCTTTTATATATATTTTTGTGATATAATGTTTTTTCAGAAAGGATTCATCACAAACACTGTCTCTCAGCTTGCGCTTCCAGGGCTTTTTCCTTACTTTGTCTTCTTCTATTGTCGTTTTTTCAGCTAACATCAATCTCAATTCTCATCAACTTGCTTCTGTATCTCTCTTTTATTTTTGGATTAATATAATATATATATATATAAGTGGCATATGTGTAATTTTATATCATCTGCACAATTGTCGTGACTTGACTTTGTTCATCTCATTTTATTTGTTTTATTTTAGGGGCATTCTAACATACAGACAAACATGTTGTCTGTAACGTAAAAAATCAATGGATGTAGAACATATAACATGGACTATCATATCTCCACTTAGATATGGTGCATCCTAGAGTTTTCACCTTCTCTCTCGAAATTCCCTTTCTTCCCAACAATGACTCTCACCGCCACCCCCTTAGTACCCTCCAGCACCCTCACGGCCTCACCATTTCGCTTAAGCTCCTGAGTACTTGAACGGTGTGTTCTTCCGCTCTGCCTCCTCCACCGTCGCAGCATCCTGCGACCCTTCCTTATTCCACATCGTCATGAAACTTGACTTCGGCTACCTCTGAGGCTCAATCTCCTCCGTGCACTTCGTCCTCCACCACTTCTCATGTCCATAAAACATTTTCTTCCACTTCATCGCCGTCGAGTTCGACCCAACGAGCCCTCGAGTCTTGACCCGACTCGTCAACGGCTTTTGCGGCTGCGATCGAGGAGAGAGAGAGAGATGGTGAATCGGAGGATGAGGCAAGGAGCGAAGGAGGAGCATGCCATCGTGGCACCTTCACCACCACACCTGAGGGATCGCGAGGCGTTGAGGGAGAGAGAGAGGGAGCAAGAGCAGCGACGACAAAGATCGCGTCACAGTTCAAAGCATACGTACGGCGCAAAGCTCGTGACGCCGCGGAAGGACGAGATTGGGAAGAGGAGGAGAGCACCGAGGAAGGGGAAAATGGTGGCGGTAAACCAAGGCTGAGCTAAGGCGGCGTGATGCGATGCGACGGTGACTATGTGGTGGTGGTTCCCGCCGTGGCTATGCAATGATGATAATGAGGTTATGATATGGTGATGAAAATGAAATTGTAAGGTTTTTTACTATGCTATTTGTTCTGATATGTTTAACAAAATTTGTTTGATTTTTTTTGTTTTAAATGTTGATGAAGATGATATGAATAATGATGTAGATGATCTAGAAATGTTGATGAAGATGATAGTGGTGAAGATGATGATGAGGTCCAAGGATGATGAAGATGCAAAGGTAGGTACTGTGTGTGGCCCGAGAAGAGGAAAGAGTGAGGGAGAGGAGCGGAATGGTGATGAGAGAATATTTAGAGTACACACTGTTTAAGTGGATGTATGATAGTCCATGCCATATGTCCCGCATCCATTAATTTTCAATGTTACAGACAAAATGCTTGTCTGTACATTAGAATGCACCTTTATTTTAAGTCATGTTGATTAAATAGTTCATACGGTTTCAAATGAGAGTTTATTTTATAGAAAATTATAATATAGACTCGAGTTTATGATAAATCCTATACGTAGTAACATATGAATCAAGAGTTTCATAATATTATTATAGTCATAACCTTTAATTATGTCTTGAATGATTGATATGTTGTCACTTGTAGGGTCCACCGTGAATCTGAGTCTATATAAACATTACTCTTTTTTATTTAGTTTTTGTTTAATTTAATAATGATATAAATAATTTAAAATTAAATAAATTGTTATTATTGAATTAAGATAGTGAAAAAATAGTTGTTATTTGTTATTTATTTTATGAGTTTAATTTTTATGCTCTGATAGTGTAAATGTATTTTACACTGTTATTCAATCAAAACACTCTGTTTGTATGACTTTTCAGATAGTGAAAAAGAGAAAACACGATCATGACTATAAGAGTTTCAGATAGTGAAAAAGAGAAAACACGACCTGATGTGACAGCACATGATTATATGATTACGTAAAAAAATTGTGCATTGTCAGTGGATGAAAATTAAATCTTCATTTTATTATTTTTTTAATTTTTTTATATTTATTTGAAAAATATAAAATAATTTTTTTAAATCTTCATTATACTTCAATTGAAACATGATATGGGGAAGTGTCACCTAACATTATATATATAATCATTTAAATGACAAAACTAAATAAAGATGTATATTAGGATTAACTTATTAACAAGATTGACACAAGTGTAGTAAATAACTTGTTGTCCCTTAAGTAAGGTCTCGGGTTCGAGCCTTGTGTGGATGGAAAAAATCCTTGCTAGAAGCCTCATTTGTCATTCCCAGATACGCGATCCGGGACAAAACTCCGGACACCGTGGCCAACAAAAAAAATATTAGGATTAACTTGGCTTAATTTTTGCAATATGATGGACCAATATAATCATTTTTTCAAAGTAAATAATAAAATGACTCACATGTATAATACGAGAGAAAAATTGATCTTAACTCTGCAATTAAGCATATAGAATAAGTAGTTTTGCACACCATTGTCTAATAATAGTAATGTTTGTTGTACATCGAAAATAGATCCATCAAATATTCAACGTGTATTATATATCATACGTAATGTGTATTATAAGTATAATTTATTACGTATAGCACGCATTACGTATGACATATAGCACACGTTTAATACTCGATTAATGTATTTTTTATGTACGACAAGCATAGCTGATCTTAAGAAATTGTATGATCTTATCATATGTTAATGCACAAATCAAAATTCAAAACCCATTTATATAGCAAAATCTTACAAATGCAGAATAAATATATATATATTTGTGTGGTTATATAGTACTCTTTTGTTTTCATGCAGCATCATATAAGTGAATGAATTTACTCTTACCTTCCCATGATGTATATATATATATAGATTAATTAAAGTGGAGATGCATATCTTTCTCAACTCAAAAAGGAGAGTGGACAAAAGTTTCATATCTTCTCATAATCTATCATGTTGTCGTCTCTTTTTCAGCACAACTTGCCTCCCATCTTCAGCTACCATATATAGGAGTAATTTATTAGATCTTTAATTTATATATAGATAGAGAGTATAAATTATTTTGTGTTCATATATATCTAATAATAAAATGACATTAGTCTTGAATATGACTCCTCATTAACTTTTAATTTTACATAAAATGTATGTCATGTGTATTAGAGCACAATCGTGTTGCTTTGTTTTTCTCCTTCTGCTCGAAGACCTTATTAATTAGTTATTAATTATTACTAATGATATATATATATATATATATATATATATATTATTAAATTATCAGCTTAAACTTTTGCTATAGATAGTTCATGACAAAGGGTGTGTGTAGAAGATAAGGGAGGGTAATGTTGATATATATACATATATAGGATATATGATATATCTGCTCAAATATGCAGAATATATGAAGTGGCATTTTGGATTTTTCTTTTTTCAAATTAATACCTCATTCTCTAAGAATATCTGAAAATTTGTCTATGAAAATTTTGTCATGTATGTGTTTTTTTTTTTTTCTTAGATGAGTAATCTAGTAATCTTTGAGATTTTGAATAATTGACATAGACCAACAATAATAATTAATGATGCAAGTATTATATCATCTGAACATTGTAAAGCAATATATACACTTCATTTGGTAAGTTTAACTCAATTATGGCTTTTTTTTTTTTTTTTACCTTATATCTAAAATTCTCAAGATTTTTCGCATCAATCTATGAAATAGATGTTGATTAATTACTTAATTTGTATCCACTAGCTAGCTTCACTTATATTATTCAAGCATGATACTACTTTTTTAAGGGCATTGCTAAAGTCACAACAAAATACCAGCCAAAACAGCCAACAAATAGGAATTTGGGTCACAATCACTCAGCTCATTAAAAATATACTCATAATTAAAAGTGTTAATTGAACTATAAAATATTAAATATGCTTTTGTTGGTTGTTTTAGCTGATTTTTTATTGTGCCCCAAACATCTGTGTTTTTTAAATTGTTTCCCCTTCTTGTTTGGTTTTTCTTATCTTATAAATGCTTTTCAAATCATAGATTGAAAGTTATAGTGCACAGGTGATTTAACAAAGAGGAAGCTATGATTCTATATAGGATCTTTGAAGCATATAAACTATGGGTGTTCATCGTCCAGTTGGATTTGCCAACTCGACTTGACCCAAGATTCTTGAAGTTGGATCTAAATCTTTAAATTTGACCAAATTCATATTTTTTGTTGGACTCACATCATACTTCTAGTTAGTTGAACCTAGCTAATGTCAAAAATCTTTTAGAAATATCTTCTATATATTCATTAATGAAAAATTGTATAGTCTAATATTTTAGTTAATATATTTTGTTATTATTTGACATTGTTAGTATATTGATATGTTTTGTTTTTAAATATATATCATAAAAATATATCTTCGATTTTATTTCTCTCGCTTATATATATTTTACAACTTTACTTATGATTCAGTTTGATCTGACCGCTCATCAAATTATTATTCAATCGTGTTAGATTTCAAAGAAAGAAAAGAACTCATTCTAAAAATTGGAACAAGTTTATATTTGATGGAACCATGTCCAACCTGACCCATATGTACACCCCTTATATGAGTTGATTTGCATAAGCATTTTAACTTGCTTAATTAATTAATTATACAACTTGTGTACGTGATGACATGATATGCTAAATCTTTTTAAACTTATTAGCAAAGCCCAAACACCTTTTTGGAAAATTATGTCCAACATGTCACTATGCTTTTTTTTTTTTTATATATTTAAAAGTTTAGATTAGGTGAGGCACACCCCCATGCAGGGCGGCATACCACCAACCTCAATAAGGATTTATGGTGAAATAATTTACAGATTGTTCACCAAAAAGAGCTCTCCAATATTCGAACCCAAATCACGCCTAGCGTGGACAGAAGACTGAACCAGATGTGCCAACCCTCATTGGCAAATACTAATTTTCTAATACTAATTTGTTGGATGCATCACAATTCATTTCATGTATATATTGTGATGATGACCATCATTTTGTTATTATACATATTACATAATATATCAATAATGTTTCTTATACGACATAAATATATCCAATTAGTATCTAACATGTGATATATACAGTGTGTGTCATACGTAATGTGTATCATATGTAAAGACACACATTACATATATCACACGTGCACTATATATATAGCACACGTTGAATAATTGTTGGATGATATATTTCTATTATTGTACAACAAACATTATTATATATATATATATATATATATTGATTTAAGTAATAAGAAGAGTGATTTATTATGTGGGAGGAGTAAATATTGGCAATTGCTAAGAGTAATAACACCTTCCTTGAAAACATGAGACCAAAGAATATGGAATTGGTTCACAATTTTGGGGACGATGTAATAATTGAACATGAACATAAGATTGAAACAATGGATTTTTTTTTCCAAAAAGGAATAATGGGTTTGTAACTTTTATTGAGCACATGTGTATTAGGCTTTTGGACATATCCAATGTAGACTCCTATATTGACATTGGATTTGGATTTGACACATCATGTTAATTCTACCTAGTTTGGAATTTGGATCTGACCAAAATACCATTATTCTTACCTTTCGGCCATATATCTAATTAGATTTTCCATGTATTAGAAAAAAAAAAAGATGAGGGGCTGGTTTATTCTAGGATCAAAGAATTAATGAATGATTATTCTGAGTAAAATATATGAGCACTTAAAAAAAGTATCTAAAAGATAACCTATGCATACTAATAAAAAATTAATAATAGTAATATATAGAATAATGATGATAATAATAACAATTGATAAAGTCTTTTTATTTTCTTATTTAATTTGAAAAATTCCTTCTAATCCAAGCATACCCTCTGAGTTCATGGAATATATATATATATATACATATATATATATATAAATTATTTATAGAATTATGATAATAGAATCTAAGTGATAATGTGATAAAGATATATGAACAATTAATCACATGAGCTAACTTTCAATGACTTATAATTGAAAAAGTTATAATAATATGTAATCAAGAATGTTTTTTATATATTGCGTTTTTGTTTAACTCGCTATATATATTTAATGAGTAATATTTGCATGAAAATTTCTCGATTTCAATGTTGATAAAAATTTTATGTATGATTTAATGAAATGGAGATCTCATTCAAATAGAAGTATAGAACGACACATGCTTTATTTAATAATAATGAATTGAATATTCATCAAAATGGATGAAATGAAATATAATAAAAAATATTTCTCATAATTAATTAAACCTTCAGGCTTCAACTATATATATATATATATATATATATATATATTAGGTTGTACTATCAATTAATATTCATATAATTTTCTGCCTTCAATTTCCAACCATTAGTATTTGTTTTGATTGGGTGGGACACTTGGTTGTTATTGGTAATATTGTAGTAGGTGAATTTTAGTAATCTATTAAATGCTTCTATCAAATTAACACCAACTACGTTTGACTTTCATGATCAACACTACCCTTCATATACTAGGTCCATTTAAAAGATGGAATATTCAGACTCTTTTATTTTTCAGGAATGATATATGTAATTATTTTTTGAGTGATATTAAATACACAATAAAAAACTAGTCAAATCAGTCCATAAATGAGATTTTGGGTCACAATTACTCAGCTCATTACAATTTCAATGATTATCTGGACTCAAACCAAAGCCAAAATGGGCTCATTGTTTATATTGACTAGTTTTTCATTGTGCATCTAGCATTATTGTTAAAATTTCTTTTTTTTTTCTTTTCTTCCCTCAATTTTTTCTCTTTCGTATTTTTTATATTTTATAAAAAAAAAGTAAAGTACCACTTTGGCCCTTCATTCTATATGCGTGAGTCACTTTGGTCCCTCACTTTTTAAAAATAAAAAATATATTGGTCCCTCACATTATAAATTGTGAATCATTTTGCTCTCTCACTTCTCCAGATTAACGAATTGATTTTCTCACTTTACAAACTGTGAATTATTTTGATCTACTACATTTTAAACTATGAGTCAAGTTGGTATCTTTTTTTGTCCACTTTGGTCTCATGAGAGAGACTAATAACTTGACTCATAGTTTATAAACTGATGGACTAATTTGATCGTTTTAAAAGTGAAAGATCAAAGTGATTTACAATTTATAAAATGATGGACCATTTTGCTCTTTTTAAAAAGTGATGAGCCAAAATGACTCACGTGTACAAAGTGAAAGACTAAAAATGATATTTCACTAAAAAAGAAACTATCTAATTTAGATTACAAGAAAATAATAAGAAAAAAATTATTTCTAATTTAAAATAAATCAATCGAATAATTTATATTCCTTAAAAACTAAATATTTTTTTTTATGACGTGGGTTCCAAATTTTTACTTTTTCAAAATAAAAAAAAATAATTAATAATAACTTGTCATCCTTATTCAACCATGAATGAGTAAATCTTATCAAAACTTTAGCAAGGAATCAATGTCTTCATTACAAACACATATAACACGACTACTAGCTGTTTTATAAAATTACCAACATTTTCTATATCTAGTTACCAACAAATAGAGACGAATTATCAACCACTTTATAATAAGTTAGTTTCATCACTATTTATTTTTCATTATGGATCTGGTTATTGGAGATAACAAGAGATGATGTATGTCACACAAAGGATCACTACAAACTATTATAATAATTTAAATACTATCATTGTTCTCATTACTTATTTCAATAAATAAGAGGAACACTAAACCACACACCATCACTTTGAAAAAAAAAATCAATTGAATAATTTCTTCTTCCTTAAATAATTTTAAAATAATAAAATTAAATATTTGTTTTCTTTGATACGATGTGGGTTCCACTATTTTTTAATTTTTCAAAATAAAAAAGTAAAAATTAAGTATGGATACATTTTTAATTAATAAATAATAATTAAGTATGGATCATGGTTGAATAAGGATGACAAGTTATTATTAATTATTTTTTATTTTTATTTTGAAAAAGTAAATATTTTGAACCCACATCATAACAAAAAAAAATATTTCATTTTAACATTTCTAATATATTTAAGGAATATAAAATTATTCGATTAATTTATTTTAAATTAGAAATAATTATTTTTTTTCTTGTAATCTAAATTAGATAGTTTTTTTTAGTGAAATATCATTTTTAGTCTTTCACTTTGTACACGTGAGTCGTTTTAGCTCGTCACTTTTTAAAAAGAGCAAAATGGTCCATCATTTTATAAATTGTAAATCATCACTTTGGTCTCTCACTTTTATAACGGTCCATCAGTTTATAAACTATGAGTCAAGTTAGTCTCTCTCATGAGACCAAAGTGGACAAAAAGAGAGACCAACTTGACTCATAGTTTGAAATGTAGGAGATCAAAATAATTCACAGTTTGTAAAGTGAGAAAATCAATTCGCTAATTTTGAGAAGTGAGGGAGCAAAATGATTAACAATTTATAAAGTGAGGGACCAATTTATTTTTTATTTTTAAAAAGTGAGGGACCAAAATGACTCACGCATATAGAATGAAGGGTCAAGGTGGTACTTTACTTTTTTTTATAAAATTTAAAAAATACGAAAGAGAAAAAATTGAGGGAAGAAAAGAAAAAAAATGAAATTTTAACAATAATGCTATATGCACAATGAAAAACCAGTCAATGTAAACAATGAGCCCATTTTGGCTTTGGTTTGAGTCCAAATAATCATTGAAATTGTAATGAGTTGAGTAATTGTGGCCCAAAATCTTATTTATGGACTGATTTGACTAGTTTTTTTATTGTAATTTAACATAACTCAAAAAAATAATAATATATGTACTATTGGGACTTGGGAAACCCAAGGCGTTCGTCGCCTAACTCGTCCCTTGTCACTCGTGCAGATATCATTTCTGTTTATTTTTAGGACGAGGGTCCAATACTAACTTACAAGTTAATAAATGAAAATATTTTAACCGATTGATTAAACCATCAAATGCTAATTAACTATAAATTCTGAAGTTGTTATATTTTTAGAATGAGAATAGAACTATAATATATATGGAGTATCTATCATTGAACAAGAAATGAGACATTGATTAATATGGTTAAATATAGGAAAGATACACTTATTTCTTTTAGGTAGTATTTGTTTTTTATGACAGAGTAAAAAAATTATGAAGTCAATGTCATAGAAGTCAAAGTCACAGTGACTCTAAAATTGACTCTGAACACACTCTCACATATTTGTGTCTCCCTTTCAGCATACAGTGACTCCCTTCATATACTTATCGATTTTATAATAATCATTAAAAACTTTTAATATATTAAAAAATTAATATATCTAAATATACATTTTATATCTAAATATATTATTTTTTTAATATACTAAAAAAGTAAAAAAAAAACTATTATTATAAAATGGGAAGTATAATTTTATTATGGGTTTTGCTAACAAGTGTTAGGGCACTTGTTAAGGAAATAAAAAGGAAAATTTTTATTTTGAAAATATGCATTTTATATTTTCTATGTAATGGACGCACCATTATATTTAAATTTTTTTTTTTAACTTACCATTTTTAAGTATTTTTAATAAGTGTCTTTAGGGCACTTGTTAACCGAACTCTTTTATTATTATAGAGGTTTCATTAAATATTACGCGTGAATTTGAGAGGTGAATTAAAGAATTAAAGACAAAGGACCATAATGTTGGGTTTGACCATTAGGTAAGTAGACGAGAAGAGACACAAGCATGTGGCATGCACTAAGCTGAGAGAAAGGGTGGGGAGAGTGACCTAATAGAGAGAGCTAGCTACTAGCTAGGCTACGCCTCTAAGGGTATATGGCGTGAGAAAGTGTCTTAAAGGTGAAGCAACGTAGGACTTGGACAAGTGTAAACTAAGGGCCTCGTGCCTCAAATCCAAAACAAAATCCTAGTTAGAAAGCCCCTCATGGTGTCCTACACGTGGATATATATTTCAAGAGACATGGCCATTCAATGAACTAACACTATATATACATATGCTTTAATATTCACTTCATTCATTGAAAGAAAAAAAAAAAAAAGTAGCACTTCATGCTTGGTTTCTAGAGGGCACATCCAAGGAAAGTAATGATATTTTAATATTCAATATTGAATGTTTATGAGACATTTAATAAGATTAGTAGTAGATGAAGAGATCAGAGTTTAAAAGTTGACGTGGGAATTATGCATATAAAAAATTAATAATGAGAGATTGAATGTCGATACGATATACAAAACAATAAATGTACAAATAGTATTTTTCTTCACTAAATCATCATCCGACAGTGAGACGCACATCATTCATGCATGCAAAGTCATGACATATTATCATTATTAACCTCAACAAAGATTTACTATAAAATTTATAGTTCGGTCATCAAAGAGGATTTTCCGAGATTAAGTAAATATGTCAATTCTCATTGACACATTAGACATAGTGATAATTATTATTCATTCATCATATTAAGTAATAATGAAATGAGTATTTTATCGAAATATAGATTTTTAAATGTTGAAATAACATTAGTTTTAAAAAATAGAGAATGGAGGAATTGTTTGGTTTAAATTTTGAATTTTTATTTGTTGATTTTACTATATTTTAGAATTTGATAAAAAAATATAAAAAGCATGAAAATTAAATAATAAATTGTATTATATTTTTGTCTATTATTTAATGAATATATTATTTATTATACGATTTTCACTCTCAAACCCAGATCTTATTTAAGAAAAAATAAATATATATATATATATATATACCACTCAAATCAACCCATGAAATATATGATAAACTCTTATTGAATCCAAAATGTGAGTGTAGATATATAATAAGTGACTATATACTTTATTCGACTTTAACTTTTCCTTTGTTTTTTCCTTTATCAACAAAAATCTCTTATTTTCAAACTGAATTTATTTGCAAGATCTCAATAATAATGATTTCAAAGAAAGCAAAACGTTGGATTCTTCATTAAGGAAAAATGCCATCTTAATGATTGTGTTTGAAATTTAATTAGAAAAAAAAGATTGGAAAAAGATGCTATACTCAATTGAAAAGATAACAACACTAAAAAAGGTTAATTAGGATAAATTCTTTACACATTAAATAATCAATTTTTTTAGTGCTAAACAAAATCGGTTGAAATCATTGTAAGTTGAATGCTTTATATTGTTGAAAATCGATATGAAGCTAATATAATGAGGGCTTCGAATTTCAAAATTCTATGAATATTATAACATTTTTCAAGTCCACAATTTTGAATTTTTTATCTATGCCTTCTCAAAAAATTTCAAAGAGTAGCAATAAATATATTTTAGTAATTAAGAAATTAAGATGGCATATGATTCCATTTTATGCCCTTTTGCTAAAGATTGCGAATCATTTTTTTGATAAAAAGGTGATTAAGAATCATTTTTGTACTTCATTCAAATTTATAATTTATTAATACATAGTTAATTTTTCATGATTTCTCGAAAATAATTTATATGGTTTTGAACTTCAAATCATCATTCTATTCTCTTAAATCTTAATCGCACGGCATGCTTGCATATACCATAATATACATTTAATTTAATATATGAGTTTATTTTTAATTTACTGTTAATTTAAAGTAATTTTATGCATACATTCAATTATGAATTGATATATCAACAAAATCTTTAACTTAATCAATCATTAACTAAAAAATCGCACAAATTAATTGATGTGATTAACTGGCAATATAAAATTTTAATTTTTATATTGTTAGTGCATCATAATTAAATTCTTAGTATATTTTAGTACTATATAATTTGTCACATTTTGAATAATACTTTTGCTCTATCTTTCAATTTCAAAATAACCATACACTAAAAAGAATAATATTAATAAAAACGAGATGAAATGTTAAAAAAAATTCATAATAGTTAATAAGGTTAGATAAAACGTAACTTTTAAATTTATTGATTCAAACTATTACTTTATTGGCAAGATAAACTTTTTCTTTATATATATATATATATATATATATATATTACTTTATTATTGTTATGATATTTTTATTATTTTTCTATTTCTATTTCACAATGACGGGTATAATAAGTGTATAACTGCTACAAGGACCAATTCCCAGTGTCACGTGCTACACTGTATACATTCATATATAGTATGTAATAATAATAATAATAATAATAATAATAATAATAATAATAATAATAATAATAATAATAATAATAATAATAATAATAATAATAAAAATATCTCATCCTCTTTTATATATATGTTTTCTTTTCTTTATTAGATCATAGTCGATTTTATACATGGTTTTTTATGCATAAAAAATATTTTAATACCAAATATCTATTAGATGTGATAATGACTCTCATTTTATCATCAGATCCAATGAATATATGATATGATATTATCATCAATAATATACTAAAAATATATAGGTTAAAAAAAGTTTAAATAGTTAGGGGTTTTTAATAATAAAAAATAGAAATATGATGTGAATTTCTCCTAAAAGTGGTACGATTGTTGTTATTTTCTTAACATATTTTTAAAATTTATTGTGAAAAAGAACTGAAAATTAAATGGAGAAATTAAAATTTCTAATATATGTTTCATTTGAGGTGTAAAACTATTTATGAAATTAGAATTAGAATTAGAATTTTCAATTGCAGTTTTTTTTTAAATGATATGTTAAAGTTTGAATTATTATTTTATAAACCGATTTTATCTCATTGAAAAACCAATAAATTAAATTATCCCTATTTTAAATTATAGCATACATATAAAAGTTTCCATGCAATTATATTTATTAAAATTCAATTCAAATATATCTGTACTGATTAATACCAATTTCATAACTGAAAAGTTATTGTTTCTCTCCTATTAAAATTTAAATGACCTCACCTATTTATTCCCATTTAATTATATTTATTAAAATTTAATTTGTTAAAAATATTATATATAATAATAACTTCTTATATCCTAATTTATTGTCCCAAATAATTAATATGATATATTTTGGAAGAATTCAAGATTCCTCTTAAAATAGTATCAACACACAAAACTTTTCAAAATTCAAACTATGTTTTTCATTAATATCTTCTCTTTAGGTAAATAAATAATAATAGATTTTAAAAAATGAATATTTAGCATTTTTTTCATCAGAAAACATTGTATTATTTAAAAAAAAAATTAGGTTATTTCACCATCAAAAGGTATTATCACTTATTCACTCCATATATTGCAAATAAAGTATACACCAATATGGATCAAATCAAAGACTTTTTGTATGGACACAATTCAATTATATTACTACATCAATGCAAGCTTAATTAACACTAAACACATTCAATGTATTTGCAAAATCAAAGTTAAAAAGAAATTTAAAAAAATGCAAAAGAAAAAAGAAAAAGAAGAAGATCCTAACTTAACTTCAGTGGCATAACTACATAATTTTAGAATAATATTAAGGGCATAAATTTATAACCTATAGTTTTTAATTTTGAGAAAAAAGACAAAAAGCAGGTCAGCTACAACATAAAGGTTAGGCCGTCCAACACTGCCTTTGCAGCTTTAAATTGGAAAAAAATAATAATAAATTAATTAATTTGTGAAACAAAATTAAAAAAAAAAGGTGGAACTTTATTTCACTCTAATTTAGATTGCTTTTTTCTTACAAATTTACCATATTAACCATGGTTCCAAATATTTAATTTGATTTAGGAAATTTTTTATTAATTGTCCCTCACGGAACTCAAATTGTTCTTAACTAAATTGTATTTATCGGGTTTAGCAATTTATTCAAATCAAGTAATAATAACAATAATAAAAAAAAATCTTTATATTTTAAACCTACTTTATTACCCTTGTTTTATCTTTGGTTTTTTCTCCCTGGTTTTTAATTTTTTTTGTTTAAAATAATTGTAACAGTTGTGTTCATTTTAAGCTTTCATTTTTATTTTCTCTCTTTTTTCAACTTTCAATTCAAGCAGCTTTGGAAAAACCAACCAGCCAACAGGTTTTTTCACCTCCTCAAATTTGTAAGTAGTTTTCAAGTTTCAATTTCTGCTATAAACAGTATTTTTTTTAAAGCTCATATATAATTTTTTATCTGTGTATATATTTTTTTTAATTTACAATTTTCTGGGGTGAGTGAGTTAGTTCAAGTTCTTGTTTTGAGCTAAAAAAGAAAAATTCTGAACAAGAATTTTTTTTTTCATCTTTGCTGTGAAGTGTGGAATCACAGTGACAGGTCATGATCTTTGCATTCTTAAGAATATCCACAACTTGATGTCGATATGCTTTTCATAAAGAATACAAGGTGCTTTGTTTTTAAAAATTTTGATTTTTTTTTTGATTTTTTAGTTTTATGTTAATATTATTTTTTTTTCCTTTGAGTTTCAGCTTTCTGGCTTTCAAAGTTTAGGAAAATGCTGGATATGAAGCAGATTTATGTATATATTTTTTTTCTATTTTTGAAAAAGCCTTTGTTATTTTTGGATGGATTGTGTTCTGTTTTGAGGTTGCAGGGTGAGAAATATTTGGAGCAAACGGATAGATTTTTTTTTGAATAATATAATGTTTCTTAACCGATTTGATTTTTTTCATAATTTTTCTCAGCCAAGTGGGGTTTATTTAAACTTTATAAAAAATTTTATTATTTTTACTAATTTTTGTTATTTTTTCTTTTATTGGTCAATTATTATTTTCCTGTCTTTTGTTTTATGGTAATTTTTTTTTTCTTTTTTTCTGGTTTCAGTGTTTGAAAACTGAGCAGCAAGTACCCTTATTTCAGAGATGAGAACAAAGGGAAAAAAAAAAGAAAAAGTTAATTTTGAATTTTTGATCCAAAATAACTGCATTTCTTTGTAATGATTTTCCATTCTGAATCTATAGTGATGTATTCTATCTTCAATTTTTCTTTTGGAGATCTTGTAAATATAATGAAACAGCTTCATGTAAATCCAAAGTTTGATTCTTTTCTTTACTCTTTGATTGTTTTCCACTGTGCCTTTTATAGCATGCTCAAAAAAAGGTTTGAACTTTGAAGGCATTGAAGGGTTAGAGTAAAAAAGTTAAGATTTTTGTGATGAAAATTTGGTGTAGTAACTCAAAAAGTTTCTAATTGTACTATTTTGATTTCTGGGGTTGCAGGTTTTGGTTTGGTTTATATAAACTTGGGAAGTGATAATTTGGATATATATGAATGGAAGCAAGAGAAGGAATTAGTTCTGGGGTTACAGTGATAGGAGCAGAAGCTCCATCAGCATACCATGTGGCACCAAGGAGTGAAGCTCCAAATCAGGTTCATGCCCCTGAAGCAGTGGCGGCGGCTGCGGCTGCTGGTGCGGTCGGTATCTCTCCGGTGAGTGTAGGGTTGGACGTAACGGTTAAGAAGAAGAGGGGTAGACCGAGGAAATATGGTCCTGATGGGTCTGTCACTATGGCATTGTCACCATTGCCAATCTCGTCGTCTGGTCCACATTCAAATGACTTTTCGTCATCTGGGAAGCGGGGGAAGCCGCGGGGGGTGGAGTATAAGCAGTCGAAAAAACTCGGGTTGGATCATCTAGGTAATGGTCCTTAGATGCTTTTTTAAATTCTCATGTTTGCACAATTGTGTAACCAGCATGAAGTGAATTTTACAGCATCTTCCTTGTTCTGATTGTGAAATTACTTGTTTTTATTCTGTGTTTGCTTCATTGAATCCATGAGAAGTTCCTCAATTTAGTTTTTAAATAATTTCTTGAAGTCATACTTTTATACAGAAAGTTTTTCTGAGCCGGATGCAGTGAAATAGTGTGCAAACTGCTTTCATAGATATCACAGCATACTTAGTAAGTTTCGACTTTCAGCTCATTTCGGCTAATATCTGTTGTTGGTACTTCTGTAGGCGACTTATGCTCAGACGGTACAAACTTCATGCCACATATCATCACTGTCAATGCTGGAGAGGTCTGCTTCATCATTTATTTCATATAAGTTTGGCTTGAATTTTACTCTTAACACAGATAAAAAAATTGTGTGTAATTTCGCTCTGTTATTTTTGTTTGATAATACTTTACTTGGTCCTACATCTGACATAATTTTACTCACTCCGGTTACGTTACTTTCAATAGAAGAGAAATGCTAAATTTTTTGAAGTTTTTTCATACTTTCACAAAGCATTTTATGTATCTAATGATGTTCAATCAGCTTTAAGAGATGACTAAGGAAGTTACTTTGCTTTGCGCTTTGATTGTTGCAGGACATCACAATGAAGGTTATATCCTTTTCTCAACAAGGTCCCCGAGCGATATGCATCTTATCCGCAAATGGTGTAATTTCAAATGTTACACTTCGCCAGCCTGATTCTTCTGGGGGCACTTTGACCTATGAGGTGCAGCATTATGGGATTGATTAATGTTCATTTTTGTTCCTTTTTACAAGCTTCCCTTTTCTGCTATTACATTTTAATCCAATTTAATTTAAACAAGCTGTGATCCTAAGTTTTCTTTAATGTTTCTGTTGAATGAAACAGTACTTTTTCATTTTTAATGTATTTAAACTTAGAAGCTTTGGTAATTCGCTTAACCATGTGTTAATGAAACTCTTGCTTGTGCGAAATCCTCTCTGGTTTCGTAGTGACCTTTATTTCTCTTTCAAATAGGATGTCTTATTCCTTATTTCATTGTTGTTTAGTTTTCTTCAAGCCACAAAATTTGTGTAGTTTAAAATTGAACCTGTGGTTCCTTGACTACGATACGTTTGTTGCTTCTGACTTATATTTTTATGCATTAATTAATGAAGTCCGTGATGGTTACTCTATATTAATTACTTTCTCAAACACTCAAATTACAAAAAATGATAAGCTTACCGTATGGTGATAGTTATAATTTGGTTGTTAACATTAATAATCAGCACTTGAAATTTTGGATGTAAGTAAATGTTGCCCTGATCTTATATAGCCAAGCTTCTGTAAAGTGTAAACATGAATTTCATGTTTAGTATTTTTTTCTTCTTCTGTAGGGCCGTTTTGAGATACTTTCCTTGTCTGGATCGTTCATGCCTACCGACAACCAAGGAACAAGAAGCAGGACAGGTGGAATGAGCGTGTCGCTGGCAAGCCCTGATGGTCGTGTCGTAGGTGGTGGTGTTGCTGGCCTTCTCATAGCCGCTAGTCCGGTGCAGGTAAACATTACCTCGAGCCTTCCAATCGTGATATGCTCAATAATGTATAAAATTCATCTATATACATTTGCTTACTTCCTTAGCGAACCAACTCAACTCGAGCCAGATTAGTTAGAGTCTAACGAACTTCAGATACCGGTAGTTTATACTTGGAAAAAAAAACTATGTGACTGCTTGAAAATGGACCAGTTAATTTTGCCTTAGTATTTCATCCATTCATCCCCAAAAAGTTTAGGGTTGAGAATTCGTAGAGACTAATTACCTCTCGCATTTTTAACGGTAGACAATCTGATATGGATGACAAACATTGTCTCTTTAGAGAGAGATTTCCGAAATCTCTGATATGCGAAGAGATTGGAAAGCTTTGATCTTTTGGCATCTTTTCGCGCATATTTTGAAGATCTCTGGTCCTCTTGTTCTTTGTATCATTCTTCTCTTATTTATGAATATCCCTCAAATGAAGAATCACTTAAGATGGCTAATGCAAATTTTCAGGTGGTGGTTGGAAGTTTTCTACCAAGCAATCAGCAAGATCAAAAACCGAAGAAGCCGAAATCTGATTATGCACAAACAACAGTTACTCAAGCCATTGCTGTTTCTTCTGCCCCGCCCCCAAATAACGCCGAAAAGGACGACGTCATGGGCGGTGGACACGTGATGCAAAACTCGGGACCACTCAACGCAGCAAACCTCAATCCTCCCACAGCTTTTAGAAGAGATAATTGGGTCAACATGCACTCAATGCAAGACTCAAGAAAGTCAGCCACTGATATCAACATATCCTTGCCTGATAGTTAAGTTGATGATCAATAAAAAGGTCCTTGCTGACAACAACATTGATGACTGAGATGTTAAAGCCATGTTTGGTTTCCGGTTTCCATTTTCTCGATTTTCATTTTCCGTGTGTTTTCGTCGTTAGGATTTTACGAAGGAAATACTGGAACTGGAAAACAATTAAAAAATAAAGTCCTATTTTCAGTTTTTATTTTTTGTTTTCACTATTTCCTTCACAGAATCCTGAGCTAAGAAAACTCACGAATGAAAACAGAAACACAGAAAATGAAAATCGAAACCGAACAGACCCCAAATGTTTACAGTGTTCTCTACTACTGTCTAAAAGATTGTTTCAAGAATCTTATTGTTTGAAGTTTTTATTCACCATAGGATTGTAGTGTTTGTAAGTTGCAGTTACTAGGTTTTAGTTTTACATATTTTCTTTTATAATAATAATATAATATATCAGTTAGAGTTTCTGATTTGTCGGCTGATTGATTAGGTAGATGCTGCACTATGCATGCAGTGTTATGAGTAGGCTAATTCCGATGTAATGAAAAAACTTGCTTGCATATTTATTTATGACTAAATTTGTTGAAGCCTTTGATTTCCAAACTTTAGTATTTACTCATGATTTGTTTGTTTGTTTGGTTGGAGCCTCACTAAACTTGTCTAAAAATATAGGTCACTATCATAAAACTTTGTATCTTTTTAAGGGTCTATTTGATTAGTGTGAAAATAAGGTTAAATTTTCATTGACATTCTACATGTAAAATTATATATGAAGCTTAATTATGAACAATTTACCTTTAAAATCGATGTGAGTTAAGTTGGGTAGCAATGTCTTTTTACAAAGTATTTCTTAATAAAAAATTTTCTATTTAAATTTAAAACTTACTAATAATATTAAGACATATTATGTTTGTTGAATTGTTATTTTAGATTTAAATAATTTTGAACAGCTAAGTTGAATGAATAAAAGGCTTTTAAGTGGAAATTCAACAAGAAACATACTAAAAAACAATAACAATTTATCAAATAAGTGTACCAAATATTTTAAAATTATTTGCTAGGAGCATCAAATAATAACAAGAAATTTGCTTTTATTTTATTTTTTGGTAAACGAAATTTGCTTTTATTTGATGATAATAGTAAACACTAAACATTGTATTGCCCAATAGTAAAACATGCTTGGTCATTTGGGTACTATTGAAAAAGCCCATTTTTATTAACCTAAAAACACCAAAAAACAAGAAACATATAACGACGTCGTTTTCAGTTTCGTGCTTCCAAAGACCGATCTGAAAAAACTCACCAAGAGTCCAAGACTGGGAACACTAGAAAGTAGAAAAGCAGAACCAGCGACGTCGTTTCAACTTACGCCCTAGTTCTTGTTCTTGTTCTTGTTCTTCTTCTTCTTCGTTTTGCTTTGCACTCTCATCAACGATGACGAAGCAGCACGCTAATTGGTCTCCCTATGACAACAATGGAGGGTACTATCTTTCTTCTCTTCCTATTTTGATCTATTTATTTATTCAATTTTTTGTTTAATTAATTGATTAATTACTCTCTTATTTGGGTGTAGATCTTGTGTTGCGATTGCTGGAGCGGATTACTGTGTGATCGCAGCGGATACGAGGATGTCTACTGGTTACAACATACTCACTCGTGATTACTCCAAAATCTCCCAACTGTATGTCACCATCACTATCTTTAATTTCTCCCTTTTGTTATCGAAGTTTCAATTTTTAATTTTTAGGGCGAAGTTCAGTAATTGCATTTGGTTATTTAATATTTTAGAATTGTTTTAGCTGTTGAATGGGACTTTTTTTTATATATATAAATTTTTGGGTTATGTGCTTATGTTGTTTAAGGTTATGAATTGAGTTTTTTTAATGGAAATTTATGATAATGTCTTTTTTTTTTTTAAAAAAAAAATTGTGGCAGAGCTGAGAAATGTGTGATGGCTTCTTCTGGTTTTCAAGCAGATGTCAAAGCTTTGCAGAAGGCGTTGTCTGCCAGGCATTTGGTGAGTCTAAGCTTGTTTGAACTTCAATGAGTCTCAAAGTGTTTGCTCATTCAGGGAGTTTCTCTGTGTAGATTACTCATTTCTTAGATTGTTAGATACTCTTGTTCTGAATAAGTTGGATAAAAGAACTTTGCTTTTGGAGGGAGATAATAAGGATGATTGAAAATTGTAAATATAAATTTCTGTTAGGACTTAGGAACCGGAACAATTTCTGTTTTGTCTCTAATAGTAATAAGATTATAAATTTATAATGGTTTCCAGCGTCTGTTTATCGATCTTTGAAAAGTTATTTTGCAGCACCTCTCAGAGAATTGGTCCTGTCTACTTTTATAGATGCATGAATGGCATAGTTTATTACCTGAATGACATGCTGCATTGATTGTGTTTTTCCAAGGTTGATTTAAATCCGGGGAAAATTGTTATATTGGACTGATTAATTGTTCTCTACCTTTTGTGACATTCTCATTTTTGGTTTACATTCACAAGGAAAATAGGAGGATCTGGTGGTGCTGATGTAAAATCATCTGTCTGATTTTGAATGCAGATATATCAGCATCAGCACAACAAGCAAATGAGCTGCCCTGCAATGGCTCAGTTGCTGTCCAATACTCTCTATTATAAACGCTTCTTTCCTTATTACGCTTTCAATGTCTTGGGTGGCCTTGACAATGAAGGTACGCCATTTCTATCTTTTTTATGATTGTTCATGTACCAATACCATTCTTCTTTTGCTAATAGCAACTTCAACCTGAAATAGGAAAGGGATGTGTCTTCACATATGATGCTGTTGGTTCCTATGAGAGGGTTGGATATAGCTCTCAGGGTTCTGGTTCCACACTCATCATGCCATTTTTGGATAACCAATTGAAGTCTCCCAGCCCGCTCCTCTTACCTGCCAAGGTGAAGTTCTCAAATTTCTACTTTACATGAAATATTTGATTCTGCAAATTCAATTTATATCTATATAAAGTTTATGATATCTTGCAGGATGCTGTTACTCCACTCTCTGAGGCAGAAGCAATTGATTTGGTCAAAACTGTTTTTGCATCTGCAGCTGAGAGAGATATATACACTGTAAGTTTATAACTTAAATGCGCCATTGATATTTGCCATGAGAATAAACTTGTAAACCATTGGGTGTGTGTTAGGATGAACCCTAGGTGAGTAAATCCCCAATTTTATTGCTGACGAGAGAGGAAATCCCTAGCTCTCGAGGAAGGCTTACACGGGAGGAACTACCTCCTTTGAGAGAATATCTCTTAGCTATGAAAGTATGAAAGTATACAAATGAATCAATGAATGCTAACTAAAACTACCTAACCAGTATTTATATCAGTTAATTGGCTAACTAATTGACAGCTCAGCCTAACTAACTGCTTGACTAGCGTAAGGGCTGACACTAGGCTGAATTACTCCCGAGTCAAGCATTTCCTGCACCAAACCTTCGATTGCAGTCTTTTGGTGATGTGGGTAACGATAGGGCCTCAAATTAGGGACAGTGGCTCCCTCCTTCAAAGGAATAGCATGGTCATATCGACGATGGGGGGAAGAGTGGGCAAGGACTTGAATACCTCAGCATTTTCATCAAGAACCTGCTGAACTAGAGGGGAAAGAGGAGCAACTGTTGCTGACTTCAGGGATAAAGGCCATAGTTGCACCATAAAAGCTTCACCACCTTCCTGCATCGATAACACTGCTGATTTCAGGTTCATACCTCCATAACACAGTTCTGGATCCCCTTGCAAAGTCACCCAATCTTCACCCACTGGAATCCGCAAGCAAGAATCACGGAAGTTGGTGCAAACTTCCCCCAACTTGTCTAGCCAAGCCAACCCCAATACGAATTCAGCCTCATCTACGGGGAAGATAAAGAAATCCTTCGTTATCATCAGCTCCGGAGAATCCAGCTGCACCCCCATGCAACGGCCCTGACCTTCAACTTTCTTTCGGTCAGCCACATTAACAGGAAATCGAGGAGAAGAATCTATTACTAATCCTAACTCTCTAGCCACTTCGGGAGTAACAAAATTGTGAGACGCGCCGCAATCCACAAGCACACGCACGCGGCGGCCACCGACCTCTGCCCAAGCCTTAATGGAACGGTGGTGGCCATGAGGTCTCAAGTACTTGAGCTCCAATTGACTTACAAGCAAGGTGGAGTCCTCCTCACCCTCCACGTGCTCTCCAGGATCCGAGTCTGGACTGGGCTGTAAGGATGACGAAAACTCATCAACAATTATAATTTTCAATTGTTTATTTTTGCAACTGTGATCCGGCCCATAAGCTTCATCACAGAAAAAACAAATACCCTTGGCCCTTCTCTCATTATACTCTTCATTACTTAAGTGACAAGGCCCACGACGCCTAAAAAGTCTCAGGCCAATCACAGCTCCTTTAGACACTGGAATTGGGCCAGGCCCAATTGAACTCTCTTGTTTAATCCAGGGCTTCGTGTACCAGCTCTGCACACCACTGAATTCTTTGTCTCGATCTTCTCCGCCAATTCCATCAAATCTTCTACTGAATGATACTGGAACAGTTCACACTCAGCACTAACTTCGGGTTTCAAGCCATTCAAGAACATTCCCACTAGCACCTTGCGATCCGTCACACGCACAGGACTCGCATAAACTTCGAACAAATCGCGATATTCTCACACCGTCGTCATCTGACGCAACGACATGAGGAGTTTACATGGATTTTGCAACGCCGCCGGTTGGAAACGCCGTAGCACGGCGTCCTTGAAATGTTCCCACTGCTGGAACTGTGCCGTGGTTTCCCACCACCCTGATACCACGTAAGGGCACGACCCTCCAATGCAAATGCCGCCACGGAAATCCATTCTACCTCCGACACTGCTCTCAGAGCAAAGAATTGCTCCATGCGATCTAACCACCTCAGTGCATCATCTCCCTTGAAGATAGGCAAGTCAAGCTTACGCCACTGTTCCGGTTGCTGCGTAGTGCGATGCGAACCTGCAGAACCGCCACTGCCTCGCGATTCCCGATGTGGACTCCGCTCACGGCGATTCTCCACAGACTCCAGCTTCGTGCCGATCATCTGCATCGTCTCCCTCCTGAAAACGAACATCTGCTGCATCGCTGTTCGATGCTCTTCCAATCTTGTCTCCATCAAATCAGATCGATCCTTGATCTGTGTTAACGCTGCCTCAATTGATTCCATGTTTTGACCTCTGGATTGCACCATCCACAGGCTCCAGAATCCCTGAGAGCTGATACCAGATTGTTAGGATGAACCCTAGGTGAGTAAATCCCCAATTTTATTGCTGACGAGAGAGGAAATCCCTAGCTCTCGAGGAAGGCTTACACAGGAGGAACTACCTCCTTTGAGAGAATATCTCTCAGCTATGAAAGTATACAAATGAATCAATGAATGCTAACTAAAACTACCTAACCAGTATTTATATCTGTTAATTGGCTAACTAATTGACAGCTCAATCTAACTAACTGCTTTTTCCCTTCTCCCGTAAACCAAACCGAACCGGTTATTGCCACCACTAGTCCTGTCAGTGTGTTTGGAATGATTTATTATATAAATGAAATGAAATGAATTGCATTGAATGCTAAATCATTTCCATCAAAATCCTCTCCATATCCATGAGATTTAAAAATACACAATTATCAATTCCATGAGAATTACAAATCAATTCATTTCTTTTATCTTTACATTTCAAACAATAGAATTGATTTGGAAATCAAATCATTTCTCTTTTTTTATGGTTCCAGACACACTCATGGTTAATGCTTTTTACAGGGTGATAAGGTGGAAGTTGTCATCCTAAATGCTAGCGGTATTCGTAGGGAATACATGGACCTCAGAAAAGATTGATGCCCTGCACAGAATTGTATTGCTGAAGGTGCTGTTCTGAGATTGAGAATGTTTGAAATACTCATAGAATTTTAGATGTTATGATGGGTTTCTCCCATGAACCAACATTGAGAATAGCATTTCCAGTGTGAAGCCAATTTGAACAAGAGCTAATGTGTTCACTTTATTATTTACTAGACTGATCTTTCAATTGAAATTTGCATTGGATGTTATGTGAGGCTTATTATTCAAGTTTACTATGTTAAAAAGCTTATCAAATTTGGTCATGTAAAAAATTTATATAATGTGGTCACATGAATTTCATGTGATTAAAATATAGCCACTAAAATGTTAAATTTCATGAATTTTTTATATATAGTACAAAGCTAAATACTTTAAACTGTGTGATTTAACAAATTTTTTTTCTTGTATTTTAAAATAAAGACTATAACCTTTAAAATATTCAATCACATGAATTTTTCATATATAGTAGAAGTTGAAGACTATAAATTTTAAAATGTGAGATTTTATAATTTTTTAATAGTATTATAAAATAAAGACTATATATAGTCTTTAAAATAATGAATCACATGAATTCTTTACATATAGTACAAATTCAAAGCTATATACTTTAAAATATAGGATTTTACAATTTCTTTCGCTATATTATAAAATAAAGATTATAACCTTTAATATATTGAATCTTATTAATTTTTCACATATAGTAGAAATTTAAGGCTAAATATTTTAAAATGTGTGATTTCACAATTTTTTCGTTGTATGTTAAAATAAAGACTATAACATTTAAAATATTCAGTCACACGAATTTTTCACATGCAATAGAAATTGAAGTTTAAATAATTTAAATTGTGAGATTTCACAATTTTTTTGGTCAAATTATAAAATAAAGACTATAACCTATAAAATATTGAATCACATGAATTTTTTACATATAGTAGAAATTGAAGGCTAAATACTTTAAAATATGAAATTTCACAATTTTTTTGATTGTATTATAGGATAAAGACTATAGCCTCTAAAATGTTGAATCACATTAATTTTTTACATATAGTAGAAATTGAAGACTATATACTTTAAAATGTTAGATTTCACAATTTTTTTTATGATAAAATAAATACTATAGTCTTTAAAATATTGAATCACATGAATTTCTTACATATAGTACAAATTGAAGACTATATATTTTAGTATTTCTAGAAAAATCAGAGAAATCTCACATTTTAAAGCCTATAGCCTTCAATTTGTACTATATGTAAAAAATTCATAAAATTACATAATTTGAAGTCTATAGCCTTTGTTTTATGATGTTTCTAGTAAAATTAGAGAAATATCACATTTTAAAGCCTATAGCCTTCAATTTCTACTATATGGAAAAAATTCATAAAATTACATAAATTAAAATCTATAGTCTTTGTTTTATGGTGTTTCTAAGTAAATTAGTGAAATCTCATATTTTAAAGCCAATAAACTTCAATTTCTACTATATGTAAAAAATTCATGAAGCTATATAAATTGAAGTCTATAGCCTTTATTTTATGGTGTTTTTAGAAAAATTAATGAAATCTCACATTTTAGCCTATAACCTTCAATTTTTACTATATGTAAAAAATTCATGAATTTACATAATTTGAAGTCTATATATATAGCCTTTGTTTTATGGTGTTTCTAGGAAAATTAATGAAATCTCACATTTTAAAGTCTATAGCCTTCAATATCTACTATAAGTAATAAATTCATAAAATTATATAATTTGAAGTCTATAGTCTTTGTTGGTAAATTAGTGAAATCTCACATATTAAAACCTATAGCCTTCAATTTCTACTATATGTAAAAAATTCATGAAATTACATAATTTGAAGTCTATAGCCTTTGTTTTATGGTGTTTCTAAGTAAATTAATGAAATCTCACATTTTAAAGGCTATAGCCTTCATTTTCTACTATATATAAAAAATTCATGAAATTACATAATTTGAAGTCTAATATAGCCTTTGTTTTTTTGGTGTTTCTAGGAAAACTAATGAAATCTCACTTTTTTAAAGCCTATAGCCTACAATTTCCACAATATGTAAAAAAATTATGAAATTACATAATTTCAAGTATATAGCCTTTGTTTTATAGTGTTTCTAGAAAAATTAGTGAAATCTCACATATTAAAGCCTATAAACTTCAAATTCTACTATAAGTAAAAAATTCATCAAATTACATGATTTGAAGTCTATAGTAGCCTTTGGTTTCTATTGTTTCTAGAAAAATTAGAGAAATCTAACATTTTAAAGCCTATAGCCTTCAATTTCTACTATATGTAAAAAATTCATGAAATTACATAATTTGAAGTCTATAGCCTTTGTTTTATGGTGTTTCTAGGTAAATTAGTGAAATCTCACATATTAAAGCCTATAGCCTTCAATTTCTACTATATGTAAAAAATTCATGAAATTACATAATTTGAAGTCTATAACCTTAGTTTTATGGTGTTTCTAGGTAAATTAGTGAAATCTCACATATTAAAGCCTATAGCTTTCAATTTCTACTATATGTAAAAAATTCATGAAATTACATAAATTAAAGTCTATAGCCTTTGTTTTACGGTGTTTTTAGGAAAATTAGTGAAATCTCACATTTTAAAACCTATAGCCTTCAATGTCTACTATATGTAAAAAAAATCAAGAAATTACATAATTTCAAGTATATAGCCTTTGTTTTATAGTGTTTCTAGAAAAATTAATGAAATCTCACATGTTAAAGCCTATAACCTTCAAATTCTACTATATGTAAAAACTTCATGAAATTACATGATTTGAAATCTATATCCTTTGTTTTCTAGTGTTTCAAGAAAAATTAATGAAATCTCACATTTTAAAGCCTATAGCCATTAATTTGTACTATATGTAAAAAATTCATGAAATTGCATAATTTGAAGTCTATATAGCCTTTGTTTTATGGTGTTTCTAAGTAAATTAGTGAAATCTCACATATTAAAGTCTATAGCCTTCAATTTCTACTATATGTAAAAAATTCATAAAATTACATAATTTGAAGTCTATAGCCTTTGTTTTATGGTGTTTCTAGGAAAATTAGAGAAATATAACATTTTAAAGACTATAGCCTTCAATTTCTACTATATGGAAAAAATTCATGAAATTACATAAATTGAAATCTATAGTTTTTGTTTTATGGTGTTTCTAGGTAAATTAGAGAAATCTCACATTTTAAAGCCTATAGCCTTCAATGTCTACTATTTGTAAAAAAATTATGAAATGACATAATTTCAACTATATAGCCTTTGTTTTATAGTGTTTCTAGAAAAATTAATAAAATCTCACATATTAAAGCCTATTACCGTCAAATTCTACTATGTGTAAAAAATTCATGAAATTACATGATTTGAAGTCTATAGCCTTTGTTTTCTAGTGTTTCTAGAAAAATTAGAGAAATCTCACATTTTAAAGTCAGTCTTCAATTTCTACTATATGTAAAAAATTCATGAAATTACATAATTTGAAGTCTATAGCCTTTGTTTTATGGTGTTTCTAGGTAAATTAGAAAATCTCACATATTAAAGCCTATAGCCTTCAATTTCTGCTATATGTAAAAAATTCATGAAATTACATAAATTGAAGTCTATAGCGTTTGTTATAAGGTGTTTCTAGTTAAATTAGTGAAATCTCACATTTTAAAGCCTAATAGCCTTCTATGTCTACTATATGTAAAAAAATCATGAAATTACATAATTTCAAGTATAAAGTCTTTGTTTTATAGTGTTTTAAGAAAAATTAGTGAAAGCTCACATATTAAAGCCTAACCTTGAAATTCTACTATGTGTAAAAAATTCATGAAATTACATGATTTGAAGTCTATAGTCTTTGTTTTCAATTGTTTCTAGAAAAATTAATGAAATCTCACATTTTAAAGCCTATAGCCATCAATTTCTACTATATGTAAAAAATTCATGAAATTGCATAATTTGAAGTCTATAGCCTTTGTTTTATGGTGTTTCTAAGTAAATTAGTGAAATCTCACATATTAAAGTCTATAGCCTTCAATTTCTACTATATGTAAAAAATTCATAAAATTACATAATTTGAAGTCTATAGCCTTTGTTTTATGGTGTTTCTAGGAAAATTAGAGAAATATAACATTTTAAAGACTATAGCCTTCAATTTCTACTATATGGAAAAAATTCATGAAATTACATAAATTGAAATCTATAGCCTTTGTTTTATGGTGTTTCTAGGTAAATTAGAGAAATCTCACATTTTAAAGCCTATAGCCTTCAATGTCTACTATATGTAAAAAAATTATGAAATGACATAATTTCAACTATATAGCCTTTGTTTTATAGTGTTTCTAGAAAAATTAATAAAATCTCACATATTAAAGCCTATTACCGTCAAATTCTACTATGTGTAAAAAATTCATGAAATTACATGATTTGAAGTCTATAGCCTATGTTTTCTAGTGTTTCTAGAAAAATTAGAGAAATCTCACATTTTAAAGCCAGTCTTCAATTTCTACTATATGTAAAAAATTCAGGAAATTACATAATTTGAAGTCTATAGCCTTTGTTTTATGGTGTTTCTAGGTAAATTAGAAAATCTCACATATTAAAGCCTATAGCCTTCAATTTCTGCTATATGTAAAAAATTCATGAAATTACATAAATTGAAGTATATAGCGTTTGTTATAAAGTGTTTCTAGTTAAATTAGTGAAATCTCACATTTTAAAGCCTAATAGCCTTCTATGTCTACTATATGTAAAAAAATCATGAAATTACATAATTTCAAGTATAAAGTCTTTGTTTTATAGTGTTTTAAGAAAAATTAGTGAAAGCTCACATATTAAAGCCTAACCTTGAAATTCTACTATGTGTAAAAAATTCATGAAATTACATGATTTGAAGTCTATAGTCTTTGTTTTCAATTGTTTCTAGAAAAATTAATGAAATCTCACATTTTAAAGCCTATAGCCATCAATTTCTACTATATGTAAAAAATTCATGAAATTGCATAATTTGAAGTCTATAGCCTTTGTTTTATGGTGTTTCTAAGTAAATTAGTGAAATCTCACATATTAAAGTCTATAGCCTTCAATTTCTACTATATGTAAAAAATTCATGAAATATCATAATTTGAAGTCTATAGCCTTTGTTTTATAGTCTTTATAGGTAAATTAGTGAAATCTCACATATTAAAGCCTATTGCATTCAATTGTCTACTATATGTAAAAAAAATCATGAAACAACGTAATTTCAAGTATATAACTTTTGTTTTATAGTGTTTCTAGAAAAATTAGTGAAATCTCACATATTAAAGCTTATCACCTTCAATTTCTACTATATGTAAAAAAATATACAAAATTATATAATTTGAAGTCTATAGCCTTTGTTTTATGGTGTTTCTAGGTAAATTAGTGAAATCTCACATTTTAAAGCCTATAACCTTCAATTTCTACAATATGTAAAAATTTCAAGAAATTACATAAATTGAAATCTATAGTCTTTGTTTTATGGTGTTTCTAGGTAAATTAGTGAAATCTCACATTTTAAAGTCTATAGCCTTCAATTTCTATTTTATGTAAAAAAATCATGAAATTACATAATTTGAAGTCTATAGCCTTTGTTTTATGGTGTTTCTAGGTAGATTAGTGAAATCTCACATATTAAAGCCTATAGCCTTCAATTTCTACTATATGTACAAAATTCATAAAATTACATAATTTGAAGTCTATAGCTTTTGTTTTATGGTGTTTCTAGGAAAATTAATGAAATCTCACATTTTAAAGCTTATAACCTTCAATTTCTATATATGTTAAAAATTGATGAAATTACATAAATTGAAGTCCATAGCCTTTGGTTGATGGTTTTTCTAGGTAAATTAGTGAAATGTTACATTTTAAAGCCTATATAACCTTCAATTTCAACTATATGTAAAAAAATCATGAAATTATATAATTTGAAGTCTATAGCCTTTGTTTTATGGTGTTTCTAGGTAAATTAGTGAAATCTCTCATTTTAAAGCTTATAGCCTTGAATTTTTACTATATGTGAAAAATTCATGAAATTACATAAATTGAAGTCTATAACCTTTGTTTTATAGCGTTTCTAGAAAAATTAGTAAAATCTCACGTATTAAAGCCTATAAACTTCAATTTCTACTATATGTAAAAAATTCATGAAATTACATAAATTGAAATCTATAGCCTTTGCTTTATGGTGTTTCTAGGTAAATTAGAGAAATCTAATATTTTAAAACCTATAGCCTTCAATTTTTACTATATATAAAAAGTTTATGAAATTACATAATTTAAATCTCATATTATAATAGTGAGTGAAGTAGGTTCTAGAGACCATTGAGAATGAATAAATATATTGAGTAAAAGCACAAATTACACAAACATATTTCCTCGTAACAAAAAGCACCTCTGTTTAAATTAATGCTAAAATTTTTAAAATTATTCAATATTGTATACACTTTATTTTATTAGAACGTTACACAAGTTGTCTCAAATGTAAATTGGTTGAGCATATAAATTTTATGTAAAATCATTTAATATTTTCACTATATTAATGAAATCATATTTTTTTTTAAATTGTACTGAATATTTTATAAATGGCCAAGCAACTACGCAGGTAATACACTAGTAATTTATTAATCTTTGAAAAGGATTAAATGAAAATCCATAAGGTTACATTTGGATTCAATTTCTAATAAGTTCTAAAAATTATGTACTTCAATATTTTAAAGACTATAGTCTCTGTTTTTATAGTGTTTCTAGAAAAATATTGAAATCTTACTTTTGAAAGTTTATAGTCTTCAATTTCTTATTAGTTTTAAAAATTATGTAATTCAATATTTTAAAGATTATGTCTTTACTTTTATAGTGTTTCTAGAAAAATAGTGAATTCTCACTTTTTAAAGTCTATAGCCTTCAATTTCTATTTTGTTTAAAAAGTTATGTAATTTAATATTTTAAAGACTATAGTATTTACTTTTATAGGGTTTCTAGAAAAATAGTGAAATCTCACTTTGTAAAGGCTATATACTTTAAAATATTAGATTTTATAATTTTTTAATTGTATTATAAAATAAAGATTATAGCCTCTAAAATATTAAATCACATGAATTTTTTACATATAGTAGAAATTGAAGATTATATACCTTAAAATGTTAGAATTCACTATTTCTTTAAATAGACTATAAAATAAAGATTATAGCCTTTAAAATATGTAATCATATGAATTTTTTACGTATAGTACAAATTGAAGATTATATACTTTAAAATGTTAGATTTCACAATTTTTTCTGTAATATTATAAAATAAAGATTATAACCTTTATAATATTGACCCGACTAATGCGACTAGAGTGGAATTGGATAAGCATTTTTATCCAAACAAATATATAGCCATAATGAATGGTAATAAGAAAAAGACCAATGATTAAATTTGGAGACAATCTGTATGATGAATAGCTTGATTTCATTTCTTCAGCAAGTGTTACAGATGAAGAAACGTTTTTTCCTCCAATGATTAGGGAAATTTTGTGGTCTACTATAAAATTTTTCAATGCTCCAAGACATATGTTAAAGATGCAGCAAATAACTGTGAAGTTGAATTCAATTGTTTTGTTGTTGCTAAAGCTTGTGATTTCTGCAGAATTTGCTTATATAGTTTCTTTAGATGCCCATCCTCTCTTCTCCAACTCTTCTCGCAATGCCTGCCAGAAAGAAAAGAAAGTTTTCATACATAAATGTATGAGGCTCTACATTTGTCAACTTTTTTTCTTTTGTCTCGTTTGAACCATCAACATCTAGGTCTACTAGGAATCTGTCTAATTCGATCTAACTCGATTGAGGTCCCTTCGATAGGGTATGGGTCTCCCAACGAGAATTTTTTTCTTTCTTAGTGCTTGAACTCGAAACCTCTAGCGATCAAGGCACCTACCACCTTAATCAACCTAACGTCGGTTGTTAGGGAGTGCTATTGGTACATAGCACAGTACCCTTCCACCAATTTTCCATCCATTCAAATATTGGCCATTTTGATGAATATGTTGGCAAGTTGCAAACATATTCATCAAAATTATTAACATTTGAATGAGATAGAATGGGTGGAGGGATACTGTACTATGTACATTTAGTATTTTCCTAGTTGTTAACTTATACTTTTTGAGCTAGTGAAAATTATATATACAATTAGTTAAAGTGAGATTAAGTTTTTTACCTTGATTCTTTTCCTATTTGCATCAAAATCAAAGTTTCCAAGCCGGGATGCAGATCGATACTCCACAGTTGAACCCTTACCAGGAGGGAACCAGAACTCAACATCATCCACAAACTGTTTATAAGGAAGAAGAGAGTGGGAATTAAAGCTGGTTCTTCACAACATCAAGATGCAAAAAGTGATTATTTTTTCTTGATGAAAATGTTAGATATATATATATATATACCCCCAAGATTGAGCTTTGGTACTCCACTCTGATATAGTCCTCTTTCCTTTCAACTATTCTTGGTGTAAATCTGTCTGATATTGTTGATTCTATCTGTAAAATTATCATCACCTATTACAATCCATTGGAAATATATGCAGCAACATGATCTCAGAACTTTTCTGAATGTGCATTTCAATATGTTTGTTAAGTTTCTAACCATTATTAAAAGGAAATAATTTTCATTCACTGAGAGTCCGCCAAATGAAAAAATGATATATGTTCTATTTTATTATTAATCACCCAATACATCCTATGTGTCATATTATAATTGACTGACAGTATAAAATATGTTTACACTGTCAGTGTATCATAATTAATCCCTTATTAAAATGTACATTTGGGAAAGTTCAAAGATCATGTCATAATTTTTTTTTAGTTTTTACCAATCCAATTTATAATCACTTATTAAAATTCATCATGTCAGTTTAGATTTATTACCACATCTATTAGTTCCTCCATTGCCTCTTCCTTGCTCACAGGATTTTTCCTACCTTCAGGGTTATAGTTCCTGTACCAAATCAAAATCTTATTATAAAAAAGCGTCACATGTTTGATCTAATATTCATTGTCAAATAAAGTTCGGATTTTGGTAGGACCAAGCAAGAGGAATAATTAAACCAAAAAAGGAAGAACCAATGAGTGCACTATTTCACCGACCAATGTTTATTTATTATAGTCAATGTTGAACATCACAGGCCAAGATTGGTTGCACTAGTTTCACGTGGTTCAATATTCAAAACGTGATATAATTTATTCAAGGTGCACCATTGCAATGCAATTCACATGGATATACCATCTAGGATTCCTTGGACTAAACCCATATTATTAACAATAATATTTGTCGTACAACAGAAATATGTCCAACTAGAATCCAACATATGCTATACATAAGACATAATGTACGCTATATGTATAGCACATGTACGTATAGCACATATTACGTCTTATATATAGCACACGTTGGACATAAGTCGGACGTATTTCTGTTGTACAACAAACATTATTGTATTATGAATTATTATAAAGTAATGTTATCTCCTAAAAATGGTGTCAGACCCTCCCTCAAAAATCAAAATACCATTTTGATAACATTAGCTTCATAACATAACTGAAAATTAAGGCCAAAATAATAATAGGATGAGCATACTCTCATGTGATTTATTAATATTGGGTAATTTTCTGAGACATAGAGTAAAAAATAAAATAATTATTTGTATCTCTTTTAGAGATATCTTTGAAAATACATCATTCCATGTCCTTAAACATATATTGAGTGTTAGAGATGTTTTCTAAAAGATGTTCAACTTTAACTAAATTTGTGACTTTCTCTAGTCTTAGTAAGTGAAACAAAATTGCAGCTAATTCATATAATCTCATAAAATCAATCCTAAAATTATTACAAGCAAAAAGGAAAAAGGAACTTTTACCAAGGAGGAGCATAATGGGTGATATCACTGATATTCTCAGATGTTGAAACACAGTTCTTGGTTGCAGGACAAAGAGCTAATGATGGTGGATTTTTCTGAACTCCAAGATAATCAGGTTTTTTTCCACTGCACCCAAAAATCCAAAAACATCCAAATTCAAATCCTCAATTTCATTGAACAACTCATTTCCAAATAACCAAAAAAAAAAAAAAAAAGAAGTTCTTAATTCTGACTGACCGTTGAATTACTCATCAAACATCAAGTAATTACACCAAACCTTAAATTAAAAAAAAAATCCAATTTTGCATTGAAATCATTTAAAAAAATGAAATTTTAAATTCAGTAATGAAAAACAGAGGATAAAACAGAGGAGGGGTACCTGAAATTGAAGATGGCTCCAATGGTTGCTAATTCACTGCTTCTCAATATGAGTTCCCTTCAAAATGCCAAAAAGAATTGAACTTTAGAGATTTCAGCAAATGGGCATAATCGATATCTAGTTCCATCATAGCATAGAATAAGAAATGAAAAGAGAGAGAACCTTCTATTGAGTTGCTCAGAGGGATTATTATTGGTGTCTTCATTCTTGTGACAGAAAAGAATACGTGGAAGAGAAGAAGAAGAAGAATAAGCATTTTTGTTGGGTTTTGAATGAAACTTGAGATTGCAGAAGAAGGTACTTGAATATGCCATTGAAGCCATTGTTAGAAAGAAGAAGAAGAAGAAACTGAAGAGACAAAATTGAAGGTTGAGCCTTTGAGAGCAATATCACACTTTTTGGTTCACAATAATGTAATGTGTGAATTTTATTATATTGGACCTTAAACGCTGCGTTTTGAACAAGACCTTTTTTTCTTCTTATTTTAGGTAAACCTTTCAGTCAAGGGAAAAGGGTTGGCAACTTCGCATTTTGGTGTGAAATAATTTAATTTTGTTGAATAATATTTTACCTATTTTGATGAGAATAGGTGAAATGGAAAAGTAATTTTTACAAGAAAAAATGAAGTAGCTTATAATATTCAAAATTTGTTTTGATTATTATATAGATTTTAACTCTTCTTTTTTGTTGTCATCATTGAGTTTAGCATAAAATTACACCTTTTAAATTATAGGTAGATTAGTTACCTATACAATATGAGGATACTAATAATTTATAAGATAATTAAAAAATATAATAATTGTAATATCATAGTCAATATATTAACTTAGTATACCAACGTGAATTGATTCATGTAGTCTTAGAGATAATTAGGATTAATAAATAATTAGAAAATTGATTAGTAATTCGTTACATGTAATACCCTATACATATAGATAATTTTCACATTAATTGTAATCTTTTTATCACTATTAGTGAAATTTATAATTTCATTTTTCTAACTCTTCTCTCAATTTCTCATATCACTATGTAAATATTATCTATATAAGTATCTAAGTTTAAATGCTATTTTATTATTGGATATAGAGCACGTTCACCTAATACCCTAGGACTATGTAAGAATTTTTCGGTAATAACACAATTTTGCAGTCCAAATACCTACCATTAGTAAGTTACTTGAATAGTCGTGATTTGTAATTGGAAAAGAAGAAACATTATATATAGTATCCGTTTGGATTACAATGTTTTTTTATTTTTTTTAACTTCTAACTTATCAGAAGTTATATTTGTCATGTTTTGTTATATAACTTATGACTTCTTCAGAAGTTATTTCAGTACTTTTGAAAAAATCGGAATATTTGACTTCTGTATAAGCACTTTTCAAAATAATTAAAATAAAAAATTATTTTTTTTCACATGCAAAATAACTTATTCATAAGTTATTTCTTAAAAGTTACTTTTAAATAAGTTGTTTATAGGGTTATATTCATATTATGAATAGTTGTGTATATTTGAAGTTAAAAAAGCAATGCCAAGATACAGCAACAAGCCCGTCTAGCTCAGTCGGTAGAGCGCAAGGCTCTTAACCTTGTGGTCGTGGGTTCGAGCCCCACGGTGGGCGATTAGACTTCCTTTTTATTAAAATATTCACTAAATGTAATAATTGTATAAACCTATGATTTTTAAGCAAATTTTACAAATAATGAGAGATGATATAAATTTTACCAAGTCTATTTTTTATGACCTGAACAAGTGTTTTGTGCTGTACTGCTGTCTAAGTTATGGTTGGTTGAGATGAGTACTTAAGTTGCATTAAGAAAAGATTTCCAATAATAATAACTACATGTTGAAATGAAACACTATGGATGGAATAATAAGGGTATTTACAATGAATGAATAGCTTTTTGCTTAAACAAGTAATGTCTAAGGATTCTTTTAAATAAAACAATTTTGAACATTCAATAATAAATAAACTAATTTACACTCACTAATCAAACCCCTTCCAATGATTTAGATAACTCCTTGCTTCACCAAATTAATCACATTTGGCTCATAAGCAACCAAAACTAACCACTTTTTGTGTCAACTAACAAAATTCCTAGCTACTAAATTCATCAAGATACAAGCCTGAGAAGCAAAACATAAAAAATATTAGACTCTCATCAATTTTGGCATACCATGATCCCATGCAGCTTCCATCAAGTTGTGAAATGAGAAACTTTCTAGAGCATCTCTCTTGCAAAGTGAACTAGTTGTCAGGTATGAGCATGAAAAAGCTAGGTAGTTCAGGTTGAATGCAGTGATGAAGATGCTTACTACTTTCATCGGCGTGGTTTTCTCTTTCAAACTCGCGCCATCATCGGTGCAATTTAGATTTTCCTTTGAACCTCTTTTTCGAACTTGTTCGCAGAGGCTGTTCTTGTGTCTCCATAAGTACTTCACTTAGCATCTGTAGCCATAACTTTTCAAAATGTTTGTGAAAACCCTGTTGAAACCAATCCAGAATTTCTGAAAATAATTCCTTGGGATTCTCCTTCCACACCATTCTTAACATAGCCGAACTATCAATCAGCCTGCTCCTAAACTTGCTCAAGAGATTCCCCACCCTTTTTTGACCCAATGCTTCTCTCTTCATGATACTTTCAGGAGTGGCCGACATGTGTTTCCGGACAGTTTTTAAACAAGGACAAACCTGGCCATCAAGCAAAGCATACGCGAAAACTTGTACACGGTAATCATCACCGCTAATAGGCAATGAATGCTTTGGAAGCTCCCAACAGAAACGCCCAAAGGTCGGAACAACCCAACATTTTACTTGGTCAGTGGGGGCATCATAGAAAGGTCTGGGATCCATCAGGGGTGGTGAGAAGATGCATGAAGATTTGGCGTGCTCGACAAGCCAAGCAGGCTCCACACTTGTTACTCCATGCATGTATGCTCTCTTGGCACTTGTAATCCCTTCTTTGTTTGGTCTTTTTGTCTCTAATAGTTCATTGTAAACCAAAAACTCAGGGGCTACAGTCGAAACAGCTGACCAACGATGAAGGCAAACACTTTCTTCAACCATGCATGATTGATACCTTACAACACTAGACCTTTTCTCTCCATCACAGACCTTAGAAGAAGCTGTAATACGTTTGGCAACCCGATCAGCCCAGCCAGCACATATAGCCTGACAAATGAGCCTTTCTTCAACCAGGGAAAGAGGATATTTTTCGGAAGAAACCCTCCAAGCACGTTCTACATCCTCGAGAGTTCCATGAATCCAAGAGTATTCTTCAAAACCACCTTTAGTACTCTGGTAAAAGACCAGCTTAAGTAGCTGCTGTCTGAGTTTAGACATTTCCTCCATGGTTTTAAAGTGCAATGCATTCTCATCACAGAATTCTGCTGAATTCTGCGAACGTTCAAAACACTGCAAGGCATAGGCTATAGTCAGGGCATCACTAGTGACGACGCGGAATTTTTCACGTGCAACTTTAGCAGTTTCTTTTAGTTTCTTTCTCCTCGACTTCTCTTTCTTATCAATGTCTTTTTCACTGTCCCCCATGCCAGATCTGTTGGGCATCTCTGAATCTTTGCTGCTATCATTTTCTTCATATTGCATTATAAAAGGATTTGACAAGCTCAATGCTGCAGCAGCCGAAACAGCATATGCTAGAAGAAGACTTGGGTTACATTTAAGCTCATGCCTTGTACTTTTTATAACAGTGAGAAGCATTCTAGAGTGGCGAGGAGTCAAGGGATAAAGTGCCATGGCTTTTCCCAAAAGTGTAAGTTCATCCTGGCCATCAAGTGCTTCTAGAGCTTTCAAGCAATTCTCAGCTTCAAGCAGGGAAGCCGCCTTAAGAGAAGTAGGAAATGGGAAGTTTGCAACCTGGATGAGAAGTAATGGTAATGAGTACAGAAATATCTCACTTAAAAATGAAAAGAATATCAAGTTGGAAGGGTAATTGAGTAAGTGTCAGTTTGGACAGCAATGCTCAATAAGTAACACAGTAGAGAACAAAACTATCGTGGAAGCAAACTTGAGATTACAAGTCTCAATTATATCTTACAATCAAATAGTTACTGTCTAAAATCAATAAATCTTGCTAATGCTATGGGTAATAGAGGAGGTTTTGGTTTCAAAAGTAATTCGTTCATTCAGCCTAAGATAAGCAGTCAAGTTAACAAAATGGAAAAGCACCAAAATAATCAAAACTTCACCTTTCCCTGCTTGTTGAAAATATCACACAATATAAACAAGACGATAGAAAAAAAGCTCATAGGGAAAAGAAAAGTATTAAACCTACCTTCTTAATGTGCATGGATTTTAAGAGAAGGACAACGCCATGAACAGGTACTTTCTCAACTTCAGCAGGAGAGTACTCAGGACATTGATTATTGAAGACTGCTGATGAGTAGAGGCGGTAACAGTGTCCAGGTCCAGTTCTCCCTGCTCTGCCTGCACGTTGAGCAGCAGATGCCTTACTTATCCATTGTATGTCATATGTTTCCATGCCATTAGAGGAGTCATAGTTCTTCACTTTTTCCCTTCCAGTATCAACCACATACTTTATCCCTGGGATTGTTAGAGATGTTTCAGCAACATTTGTAGCAACAACAACAAGCCGCTCTTCCTCCTTAACTTCTTCAAAAACACGAAGCTGGGCTGCTGCAGGCAGCATTGCATAAAGAGGAAGAACAAATAGTGCACCAGGAGAAAGGCCACCACTGTCTCTTGAGCTCTTCTCCCTGGAAACTTTTGATTGGTCTAAACCACCTTCTGTGATCTCAGAAGTATGCTCCCCATCCAAGGTTTTTAATGGAGCTTTCCCAGACAAATTTTCAAAAGCAGCCTTCAGTGAAGCAAGGCTTCCTTCCTGTCCTAACACATTCACAATATTACTCTGGTCCTCTGAATTCTCGACATCATCACCATTGAATTCCAGATCACTCTCTGATTCTGAATTATAAGAATAATCAGATTCATTCCCACCTACATCATTTTGGTCTTCATCATAACCACTAAACCTATCAGTTTGCTGGAAAGCTGAACTTTCAGGCATATCAAATGCTTCATTAATCTCAATAGTATTTATCCCCTCAACAGAATTCGCTTCAGGGACCACAGTCCCATCACTTTCTACAGGCCCTTTGACCTTTTTCATGGTAAATTCCCTTGAAGCTCTGCGTAGCTTCCTGCACAAGTCCTCTACTTCCCTTTGCCCAGTGACAAAGACAAGTATGCCCCCAGGAGGCAAATTCTTGTGAATTGCCAAAATCTTCTTATATGCTGCCCCAATATAATCTGTAATTTCTGTTCTCTTTGCGAAGTACAGTGTTACTGGAAATTGCCTTGTAGGAACTTCTATCACAGGTGGAGGAGTAGGGAATAACCTTCCGCCAGTGAAGTCTTGTACTCGCAAGGTGGCACTCATCAGCACAAGTTTTAATGGAAAAACAAGTTTTTCAGGACTTAAACTTTCCCCTGAACGTATCATCTTCTGTTGTTCATTATAAAGCTGCCATAATAGCAAGATAAAATTATACAGATTGGAATGTCAGTGGTGTCTACAAGACTAATATATACAGGGAAATGCTAAAAGATCTGATATAAAATTAAAGTCATATGTTAAAATTTGCAAAATAAATAACTCTCACCATTTGACGAGTTCTAATTACACGTGAGAGCATCCCAATCAGGATATCAGTGTTCAAACTCCGCTCATGAGCCTCATCAAGAATTAGTACAGAATAACGCCTCAATAAAATATCATTCTGCACAAGGAGTATTCAATTTATCTTATCAATATAGGTACATAACTAGATATAAATAATAGAAGAACAGTGAGGTATATAACAACCTGTACTTCTCTAAGTAAAATTCCATCAGTCATAAACTTGATAGAACAATTATCTCCAATCATCTTGTCATATCTAACTTGAAAGCCAACCCCCTTTCCTAGACGAAGACCAAGCTCATATGCCACGCGCCTTGCTGTTGCAAGAACCGCCACCCTACGTGGTTGAGTAACACCAATAATACCATTGCGTGTATCGGATTTACTCAAACCATAGCCAGCTTCATAAAGAAACTGATAAAGAAACGAGTAGGTAAGCAAGTTTTTAATGATAGAAGATATTATAATCACACTTGAGCATCAGATATACTCACCTGAGGAACTTGAGTTGTTTTACCACATCCAGTTTCTCCACATATGATTACACTAGAATGGTAATTTATAGCTTCCATTATCTCTTGCTCCATCATGACTATAGGCAGATCCTTTCTCTTGTCTTCAACCTCAGCTGATCTGTATACATGCACCACAGTAGGGGTAGTTGAAGGTCTTTGAGCAGAGAGATCAGGAAGGTTGCTCGATCCATTGATTGTGCTAGGTTTTTCATCTATCCTATCCTGTTCCATGTCAAAAAATAGTGCCAAAAAGCATTAAACTAAATATGGGCAAAAATTTCATTTCATAAAGAAAGGCATCACTTGACAATATACATGACATTAATGACAAACTACCATTACAGATATATAGGAATGATGTAGTAAATACATAATTATGCAAGATGATTTCTTTCCAACATACAACAAAACTGTGCTAAAAGGATCAAACAAAGCATGCTATATAATGAATACACCAGAAGACAAATAAAAGGTTTACTACTTTGTAAGTCTTACAATACAAATATAATTATACATCCATTGTCAAAATGATGAAGTTGAACAATATTTTGTGTCTTGATTTTACCACTCATGAACAATCGCAAACAAACTGAACAAGAACCATACCTTTGACTCCGTGCCTATTATCTCATCATTAGAACAAGACACGGGAGGATCACTTTTAATTTCATCAAGTTGCTTCTCAATGGAAATTTCAGCTAGATGTTGAGCAATAGATTCATTGCCACGGACTGAATCTTGAGAGAATACCAAAGGATTGGTTGTTGTATTTGAGACTTCCCTTTCTGTTCCAATTGATTGAAATTGAATGATGTTGTTCTCCTCAGCTTCATGCACCAGATGAATCTCTTCTTCCTCAGGTTCAATTCTATGGGAAAAATCCAGTTTCTTAAGCATGTCATCATCACTCTGTGGAACCTCAAATCCTTGTTTCAATAAATGTACAGCTCTCCTACGTTTTTCCTGCAAAGTCTCAGCCTGCATCATGCGGTATTATCAGTAAACAAACAGTCTCAAGACTTCGTGTTTTTTTTTTTCTCCAAACAACTATGGCTCACTTTCACAATACAAACCCGATTGATATTCCATGAAGGTTGCAAAAGTGGATATGCGAACTCTGGAAGTGAGTTCTCTCTGCAAAAATTAAAGTATTCCAAATTTTGATCAGTGATTTAGCGCAATTCTACAGACAACTTAAAAAGAATTCACTCACATACTTTAATGTCTCAATGCTTTTAGCCATGAGTTGCTGTTTCTCCTTGTCAATCTGCATAAACCAATGCACCCAAACTAAGTCTAAGATAAGAAAAGATAGATAAACAAGAGAATGAAAATCAGAATTCCCTTTGTTTTTTTAGTTGTTTTTGTCAATCCCACGAACACTAACCTCCAACTTCTTCAGCTTCCTTTTCTGAGGTTTGCTCAACTTCTGTTTCTTACTTGATCCAACTTGTTCATGTTCCTGAATACAACAGAACTTTCATCACACAAACCGTTCAAAACCAAGACATTCGATCCGAACACAAAAACAATATTTTGCAACTAACCCATACCTGTTTATTACCCTTCCTTTTCTTCGTCCTCTTAGCTGGCATTATCAGTGCATTACTATCACCATCTCCCAGACTATCGATTAAGCAAACAATGAACAGTGATTCAGAGTATTAGCAAACCATCATTCATGCACGAAAAGAAAAAGTCTTTTCCTTTAATTTTTTTTAAATGGGTGTAATTTACCTTTGAGGATCGAGTTCAATATGGTCCTCAACAATTTCCAAAGTATGCATTTTTTATACGATAGAAAAAACTGCACGCTTGACGCTCAAACTGCCTGGGATCTTTGCTGGAAGGAAAAGAATCGGAGGAATGAGACGAAGAAAAATCAAATTAAAATAGAAATAGAAATCAAATACCAAAATAAAAAACAAAAATAAAAAAAAATTCAGCTAGAAACCTAAGTATTTAGAAAAGGGATAAAAATGGAGAACCTGAGGGGGTAGCAGTGCGGAGGTGGTAGCGGAGTGGCGGTGAGAGAGGACTGAAGGCAGAGAGGGCTTAGGAACTGAGGCGCGGTGGCGGCGAGAGTGAGAGAAGGAGGGAAAGCGAAAATAAGATGCGTCGCCAAACCCAAGTCTTGAGTTTTTTCTTTTTTTTTTTTTTGTCAAAAATATTTCTTTATTTCAGATTTTTTTATCGAAATTATTTCGGATTGTTTTTACCAACAAAAAATATTTTTCTTTTTGAAAAAAAAATAATTGATATGCATAGGATAAATATGCTTACACTAGTAGTTATTGAAAATTTTAAATTATAGATATTTGTTTTTAAAATTAAAGTTAATTGTACAATATATTATATGATATTTTTTAAATTTACTTATATAATACATTATATGATAATTTCTTATTGATTGATAATATAAGATATTTTATATTAGTTAAATTCTTTAATTTTTTCTTTTTGTCGTAAAAGAAATTAAGATTGGTTTTATCAAAAATATGTTATTTAAAGAAAAGGAAGTTGGGTTACTAAATGGGCCTGAAGACTTGAACTGAGGGATCGGGCTGGATAGGTAGAAAATATTGAAATATATGGTTTTGTCATTGACCCAAGAAAATGATTAAGACTATATTTTTTGTTTGATTTCCTTGCTATGTTTTATGTTGGATAGTGTTATTTTATTTGTACATATGGAATATGGAATGATATGTACAATGTACATTATATTTATATTTAAGGATTAAAAGTAAAAGTTTAAATACCGAAGTGAGATATTAAAAGATAATAAATCATTTAAATTGTGTTAATGTTTTTTGTCCCACATCGTTAATGCATATGATTTATTTGAGCTCTCTTCTAGTACCTTTTGATTGCAGAAGTGTTTGAATCACAAGAAATTTAGTGAGATTTTTTCGGTTGCTTATCACACTAACACTATCGCAGTGTTGAGCTACTGCACTTATGGTAGGCGATGAATCAAAATTTCAACCATTGATTATACTACCTTATTAATCAGTGAAGAAATTCAAAAGTTTCACTTAAGAAGATCCTTATCTATGTATGTAAACATGTCTCAAAAAATTTTCCAAGATAAATGTATATAATTCTGCTTGTTGACTAATATTTTACAAATGATGCTCAACCTTGAAAACTGGAGATATGTGAATAATGAATACAACAATATATTTGTATATATACTTTATTAAGGTATCAGCCTTCTTCCACCTTAAGTCCACATGAACCCAAAAAATATAAATATACATACTTTTCATAGAACAAAAGGCTTTTAGATGAGGCCAAGGTGTGTGGGGTTTTGTAAAGAAAGACATTAGAGATAGGTATTGCCGAGAATGGGCATGACAAAATTTGCATAAGAAAAAAAAAAAAGAAAAAGAAGAAGAAAAAGGTGATATGTGTTCTTCTTCCCTTGTGATTTGTCAAGAGGGCATAAACTATATATAGCTATGTATAAGAAGTTACGAATGGTTGATTTGCCAACCTGTTAGCAATGTACTCTCTTCAGAAATAAGCTTATATTCCGAGGCCGTTCAGTGCAGGTGGGCTCTCGCACATTAACTTCAACTTCTGCAGCATTTCATCACACCAGGAAAATGAAAATTAACCAACCAGAAGAAATAAATAAGCACTGTATTTATTTTTTCCATAACAAAATTTCTGAGGAAAATGTTTGGTGAACAATGGATAACCAGTCAATGGGCACATTGGACAACCTTTGGCCCAAAAAAAATTATATTTGAGTAGTTAGTTTTTAGTGGGCTGAAATATTTGTGGCCCAAAATCTCTATATTGACTGGTTTTTGCTGGTTTTTTATTGTGCAAATAGCAACATTCAATTTCTGCGTATCATGATTTGTATGGTAATTTGACTCCGGGAATGCAGAGAAAGATCCAAACATATTAATGGCTAAGACTATCGAGTGATTAACTTTCAAAATGAGTGTGAAGTAGGTGCTAGAGTATGGAGGAGTTACTTTAAGATTGTTAATTGAGATTAGTTATCGTAGTAAGTGATTAAGAAGGGTTATTACCGTAAGGTATAGTGAGGGATCATCCACGGTAGAAGTACCTAGGATTACTTCTCTTTTCAGTTTTGTTGTCAGTTTGTGGCATACTCGAAGCTGAAAAATAAACAAAATAATTTCAGAAGTCAAGATGAAAATTGCAACATTATAAATATTTACGTTCTACCTCTGATCGAGTAGCTCCACCAATAATAAACACAAAGATTCGCTTTCCCAACTTCTTGAAATCAGTAGACATGCTCTTCAATGTGGAGTCGCTATTGATGGTAGGAAAAAGCTATTAGTTGAGGGTGTACTCTATTGAGTCTATTCATTTCAAGGTACAATTCACTTCCAAGTAAATAAATTACATATTTAAGGGGATAGTTAATGTCACCTTGAGTATCCATCGTCGGAAGTACGAGACCGCGCCCAGTTTGCTGTTCGCCTAGATCTCATTGACTGTGGAGCAGTGGTAGATGCTGCTACCGGCGCTGCTGCCTGGGTGCGTTGGCTGAGTGTATTCTTTTTGGGAGCTGGAGCTGGTTCATTTTTACATGAATAATCACTCTTTGGCAACTCACCCTTATTGAGATTTTCAATGAGCTCCTGAAAAATGCAATGCCAAAGGTACTTCACATTCGTCTTGTAAAGCACATAATATTTGAAGCTGGCATTGATGTGCTTAAGCAAACAGAAAGGTTTCTTATGCGATCTCCTTCAAAGGTTTAACTTAGATTCATACAATTACAATATGAAAATAAACTCATCAGAAAATAGAATTTAAATGAAGGAAATGACCCTTGACCCTGGTTTTACTGAAGGAGATACGATAAATTGCATGTAGTTGCAGATTAGATTATATAAGAATTCCACCATACCTTTTCATATTTGACATCAACCAGATGCATCCAATTCACTCTACTAATACTATTTTACTTGCACGGAGAAAGAAATGCAACTTAGTATATATATAAGCTCTCCGAGTCCAGAAAATTTGAAAATATTTGTATCAAAATCTTTGTAACACAAATATGAAATCTGACTAATAACATGCAACGCAAAGTACTTGGAGTTCACACATTTTACAATGACAGGAAATTAGGCAGATCAATCTTCTTTCAATTTTTTTATGATATCGTAAATGGAAAATGACTCGGGAGATTAAAGGAGAGCAAGAAAGGTCTTAGTCATACCTCTATCACGGGAAAAAATCGAGATAGTTGCCACGTTTCTTCTTCCTCGGCAGAACGATCTTTTCGTGCTGCTTGCTTAGTCTATGCAAGACAAAAAAAAAATTACACATAATTGGGTATATAAGGAAATTTATCACATGGAGGCATGCAAGACAACACTCAGCATTTCAATATTACCTGCAGCCTACAACATCTAAAACGCTTAACAAAGAGGAATCAACTGTATATATATTTTAGCTTTGCAACTATTATTGTTGTTGTCACTCTGAATAACATATTTCCTTTTTATGGCTTTTCATAAGCATAAAATGACTATAGACTTACCTTCAGGTTACTGAACTTGAGTGAGAAACCACCAGAGGCACTCTGCTTCTTGTTTGATGATCCCACCAGTAATTGCATATTACTAATCACTTTCATGTCATCGGGTGATAATTTTGCTAACTGATCAGATACACAAACCATCCATGCAGTAACATTTGTTAGCCACAACTTCTACATAATGTACACATCATAAAGCATGATTTACATTGAATTCTTTTCTGTTGATTTAGAACAATCATTGTTCAAGTTGTTGATGGATTCTGAATGCCTAAAAAAGTTGGAGAATAGAAGAACCATGCGCATTTCACAGAGTTGGTAATGACCTGCAATAGCTTTGTTGCTTTATCACCTTCAAACTTTTCAGGATAGACTGATGCATAAATCATCAACAGACGCAACTTATATTCAGGACTCATATTCTGCATTTGATGCAAAATTTTAGTAAAGAAAGTGTGCATAGTCTGCTAAACAACAAATGATTGATCCTTCAGTACAAGACCTGCTTTGATCTTAGAAAGTTTATAACTTCTTTTGCCCCAGCATCCCCAAAAACAAGATCTTGCTCCAATTGTCCTAGCTCTCTGAGTTCATGGTCTCTTATAATTGTATTGATCTTTCCAGCTATCTGCATTGAATTTATCAAGCACAATGGTCAGCATAGAAATATATTTCATTTTTTGTAACCCTTATCAGCTTGAAAGAGTCATATATTAAAGGATGTTGCCTGTTTCTATGGTATGTCATTTGAGTCCTCTTACAGTCCATTTTCTCAATACTTAAGTACAACCAAATATTCTTCCTAGGCAATAATAAAGAAAAAAAAATAGAAGAAAATGGAAAAAGAAAATAACCTCCACATGGAGTGAAATCTTTTCCACTTGCTCAGTGTATTGAGGCAGAGCTTGAACCATTTTTTGCAGGTCTCGTGTAGATAATTCATTACCATCTCTACAGAGATCAAATTTGAACTTTCTTAGGTTAAAAGAACTTACCATTCGAAGCAAAATATCTGGTTATCTTGAACTGTGAACAGTTAATTACGGCTGCTCTAAACCGATATAAATTTTGAATTGCTAAACCCTAAACCTAATTATTTGATTTCTGTACTAACGAAGGATTAGCCAACAGAGTCAGTTTCAGACTTTCAGTGGCATCAATATTTACCTATACAAGTTTGTTTCTCTAATCCTATCAATCGAAAAATTTCACATGGAGATAGTGTTTTAAAGGCATTGAAATTGAAGACTACGTAGTATGACTGATTGACTGGTATTTCATGAAACGGCCAAAATATTCCATAAAGTAAGGAGAAAAGTGTCAAAGCAAACCTTCCACTTTGTTGAATCTGTGCAGCCTTGTTCTTTGACACGAAGTTGGTAAATTTCTCATGCAATCTTTCGCTAGCCTGGTATTTGAGTTTGCAAAAGAGCATTGGTATTTCATACTAAGTATATTTGTATATGAGCTAATAACTATGAATGAAACATACATCTGCTATGTGTGTATGGCGAAGTTCAAGCCACACCGGATCCTGTTCTTCTAGAAGGACCTCCTTTCTTTCAGGCTGACCTCCCGATTTGCTGGGAATCTAAATGAAATATATGCATTGTTATCTCGAATTAGAAGTAGGAAAACGTTGAAAAATGTGCACTAGAGGAAGTGGGGAGGAAAAGAACAAGTTATACCTCTTGGGTATATTTATTTCCATCCATATTCAACAAATCATGGCACATAGCATCATAGGTCCATTCATGAATTATAGGAGCAATCTGTGATGCCATTTCAACACATTTGTCAAGAAGTGGGATATAAAAGAAAGATTCGTTGAGAAGAGAAATATTCTTAACCTGGTCAATGGATCTATCCACAATGAGCAGGTCGCATGTTTCACTTTGTGGAAAGTTGGGAATAGTAGATTTATATTTAGAGATCAAGTCCCAAACAGCATCTGCTAGCTTGGTAGGCACTAATTCACGTTCTGTTGGTATATACTCATCACTTTCCTTTGCGGAACGATACCACAATTTTGGGAACTCCTAATATGATGGAAACATTGGTATAATGCGCTTTCAGAAATTATAGAATATAATAAATCTGAAATCATGGGTTACACAGAGCTGTCATATTAATCCTTTATAAAATTAATAAGAAATTTCAAGACTCCAACTAGGCTTTTCACAAAAGTTCAGGCATTAAATTAAACTAATGAGATAAGGACTAACATCTAAAAATTTCTATAATCATGATTTGTAGTATAACAGCCTCAAAGGCACGTCTTGGAAAGTACAGACATAACAAGATGAAGTAGATAACTGGTAAAATCAGTTTTGAATTGAAAATTTCAAGTATACGAATCTCTCACAATGCATATTTTCTTGTGATGTACTTATAACAACAAAAAGAAAAGAAAGGAGATTGTTAAGCAGCAAACTATCGTTAAGTTGGATTGAGAAAAAGCAACGCTTCTAGAAAAAAGAGTAAAATAAAAGGAGAATCAAGTATCAATCACAACTTGAATAGCAGAATTTGGAAAACATGCAGATTTAGTATAATTTGACAGTGTTATCCAGATCAGCTGCAATATGCTTGAACTGAAATAATGAAAACAGGTAAAAGAAGTTGTCGGTTGTGACAAAATTGAGGGAGACAAGTAGTCCAGTTTTAACCTTCATCTGAGTCAATGATAGATTAAGAATGTGAGAATTGAGATGTGAAAATAATACCTTCATTGAAGCAAAAACTGTAGCTAGTCGAGTTGCCATAGTATGCAAGCAGGTATTGAATCTGCGAGTATTCTCCATATTACCATAAAGTTCTTGCAATGCTGTTTCTTGATCAGTGATAAACGCCTGCATGATATAGATCTCAGCAGACAAATCATTTCTTTTTTGCACAATCAGAACATCATGTAAAATAAGTCAATGACATTTTGTGCTCAAAAATAAATATATTAACAGATGCCAATCGAAGTTGGTGCAGAGTAGCTTCTTTTGTAATACAACAACTTTCAGAAAAATCATACAGTAATACATAAGAAATTTAGAAGAATCTTATGCTTAAAGTATACTCCTAAAGTTAAGTTTAGAGGTATATATTCTCACTCACTACCGACTTGAATTGCATATTTAGTTTGTTAGGTATTTATTGATGATCATGTCATGAAATTTATAAACTTACGCATTGGCATTGCTATATCAAATTAAACTCGATGGAAACACATCTCTAGTTAGATGTATCACTAAAAGGGAAGATGACAAGCTTGGGATCATTTGACAAAACCATGCTATTTCCTCCTACAAATCAGTATTCATACAGGTAGTTTATTATTACATCTGAGAAAGTCGAATGACATTTTCATAAGAATGGTTTGTAATACTGCCACTTCATTTAGTTACACTAAGAATGAACCCAACAAATTGCACTAAACTGAAGAATGATTTATCATCTCATACCTGGCTATCCATAGGAAAGTATTCCAAATTCATCTGCAAAATAAAACAAGAAATTTCAGTCATAGACAATTTGATGATAACAAGATCCTGATAACTTCATACAAGGGGAACCAAATCATGACCTCTCTCAAAGCACCTATGCGGGGTAAAACACTTGTATCACTTTTGATATGGTTTACAAGTTCCTTTGGGATTGGACAGCTGAAAAATACATATGCTCTGAAAACAATGGATAGGAAAAAAACAATTTGCAGCCACCGCCACCCCCCAAAAGAGAAGAAGAAAACAAAAAAGGAATGAAAAGTGAAACAGTCAGTTTGGTTCTAAATCAAGCTTGTAAAAGATGAAACAATATTTAAAATTCAAGGAAAAAAAACAGAGTTCTCCGCTTACTTTCTGTATAAGGGCTCCCTTCCAGACATGTCAGACAAGAACATGACCACACTGCATGCTAGCAACAGATATGTTTAATATAGATAAAAAATTGCTTGTGAAAACATAAGAAAAAACAGAGGAAAAATACATAATGCATGGAAGGGAGACAGAAGATTGAATGAAAATATAAATAACTTTTTTGAAAGAAAGCTTAGAAGATTTAACCCTGAATCTGAAACCAAGATAAATAAAATTAAAACATTCACTTTCATAGTTTTATCCATTATTAAAGAGATTAGAAGCATTATTCAACCCTATAGGCCTATATATTTTCTTTTCCTCTCTGTCTCTCTACCCATTATTAGATAGATCTCTCATTGAAATCAAGAAGAAAAGAGTTCTAACAAACATAGTTGATAGTTCAAAGGATGTTAAACAATGATGAAATAAACAAGGAAGCTAAACAGCATTGCTATAATCTATTTAAGTATAACTTGCAAAGTATACCAGCAAAATTTAGTCAGTGTATTTTAACTAGTACAAGTTAAAGCAGTTAAACAATGGTGTTATAAGCTATTTAGATCCCAACTAGATTGTGCTATACTGGGAGAGTTGTCATTGAAGAACAAAACAATTATTTCATAAATTACATGATTCTTACATTTGTTGTGCACATGAAAAAAAATTGAAATTTATAGAAAAAAGTACAAAATTACTTCTCTTTTGAAGGCTGAATGAAATAAACAGCATCCATAGATGGTAACGGTTGCCTTCTCCTGAAAAGGTCCTCCACCACTGCAGAGAGATGCCAACAGTTTATATAATACCAATATTTTGACAGAGTAACCACGGAGCAAATGTTGTACTATGTTGGCTCAGTGTATATCTGAGAAAAAAACATCTAAAAGAAAATAAAAAGCAGAAAGCAGTGAAAATGGACAATTTTCAAATCCAAATGAGCCCACATATTCTAGGGTTCTTACATGATACTTCTTGGTCTGTGATATCTGCCATTTTACATGAATGTGACATAACTTTAACCGTTACTTTGTCCATTATGAGCACCTGGGAAAATTAGGGGAAAAAAAAGGTTAACATCAGCTACCAAATTTGGCAAATAAGAGATGCAAAGATAAATTTATTGAAGACGCACCTTCCAAGCTTTTGAATCCCCTGACTTTGCCGATCTAATCATTTCATACAATAAACCTATGAGCATCAAAGCCATAATTAATAAGATTTTGAAACAAGTCACGAAAGTGAAGCTAAGTTAATGCATTCACACCTTGAATATCCTCTCACTTAAAATTTTGGCGTGATTTGGTTATTTGTAAATTTTCAGTATTGATCAGATTAACATGTCCTTCTCATATTAACTCTCATCTTCACCATCAATGGTGAAAATCTCTACCCATAACTGAATCAAAAAAATCCATTTTGCACGCAGAACACTGTTAAATTTCTTCTATTTTGAGCTTTGAAGGTTAAACTTTTCACTAAGAAATTAGTAATAGCTAACAAAAGCAGAAGCTTAGCATGAAAATGGAGGTTCAAAATGTCAAAATTATGAAATCTGAATATTTCTTCTTGTGTGATATATTTTATTAAAACATAAATGTTTCTGCTACACTTAAATCTTACACCTGAAATTCATTAACATTAGAACTTCTATACCTAAAAAGCATGCCGATTCGTTTTCTAGAAAACTACACATGTTGTAGAAAATTCTGAATTAAAACTTAGAAGAAAAGTCCACAGATTCAACAAATTCGCTCAGCTTAAAAATATTACCAAACTCATCAGAAATTTAAATTTCTAAATCGAATGCAATTCAGATGGAAAACTCTCTGGAAATCTCAGTGAATATGTATGTTCCGATACTGAGCTCTGCCACGGAGCTCAGAGTTCTTCATATAAGGTTAAGCTGAAGCTTCACAGCCAAGGGAAACTACGATGCATCTACAATTTTCATTTATCCTTCTTAAATTTCATTTTCCGAACCAACATTTCTAGAGAAACAAACGGAAAACGAAAGAGGAAACCAAAAAAAGAAAAGTGCGCGAAATGAATCTCACGATCGCGGCTGAATTGCTTGAATGGCTTATACTCCGACGCGCCGCCTCCGCCGCCGTAGGATGTCTCGGAATCTGATAGCGACATTTTTCGATTCGAGCTCCGATCGCAGAGATTCGAGAATCGACAATGGCGAAGAAGAGAGAGAGAGAGAGGAGAGAGAAAACCGTTGAAACGGTTGAGGGAGGAAGGAACGATGAGAGAAGGTGGTTATATGTTGAGAAGAGTATAGGTGGGTACGTGTGATATGGAACTCAACTTTCGGTTACGTTTTTGCGCAATCCCATTTCATACACTGCGTTCATGGTCCTAAAATTTATTTATTAAATTTTTATGTTTTAGAAATTATTTCACTAATCTCTTATCAATTTATAAAATTATTTTTTCATTCCATTTAATCATACAATGAGAAATATATTTAATAATGATAATGTTACTCATATAAATAAGCTTTTATCAAATCATGAAAAAATATTTAATCTTAGAAAAAATATGTCTTGTCGGTTCTTGGTTGGGTTGACCAAAGAAAAATGTAAGTGTCTTTGTGAAATGCTTGCTGAACAATATATTTTTAGCCAACATCCATCAATAATATAGATATATGTTATAATTTTACGTCTAATGAAATATGCATTATATAAATAATATATGTGTATTTAAACACATTAATAATTTCATATCATGTTCTTATTATTATATGATATAATTGTTTTATATTAACTATATGTATTCTATATTAATATATCTATTTTTTATATAACAATACATATATTATTATAAATTCTTATGCATGTTCATTGTACTCTTTTTTTTTATTGGTTTCTCTTCGAGTATTCCAAGCTAACAACTAATTCCTAACTCCTAGAAGATCATCTTTCGGTGGTGGTAGGGAGCTTACCACAAAATTTTTTGCATAGACACTGCCTTAAAAATCAAATCCAGGACATGATGCTTAAACAACCTAAGTATCTACCACTTCTGCTATAACTTATATTATATTCTTTTACTCATTTTTCTCCATGTTATCACATTTTTGAGTAACAAACATGACAAAAGAAAAGTCAATTTAATATAGAAAAATCAAAATAAAAAGGAACTTTTATTATTAATTGATGTATTTCGATAACAATATAATCAAAGTTTCACGCACACATTGACTTACATTATGTCATCATGCACCATCTTAATATTTCCTAATAGTAAAAGCTTGCTTCAAAATTCAAATTAAACAACCATAATCATCTTCTCAAGACTTAATTATGTTTTACAAATTCCATGCATGGTTATTAATTCAATAATGTTTGACGTACAACAAAAATATATCCAACGTGTGCTATCCATGTTACAAGATGTGTGCTATACATATATCATATATACATATAGCACACTTGTAACATGAATAACACACGTTGGATACAAGTTGGATGTACGTATTTTTGTTGTACGTCATACATTATTGGTTATTAATTTGATTTCAAATAACCCCTTTCCTTGCAGCATTGAATGGCTTCCTCAAATGTTTGTTCAGTCCCATACTTGAACTCAAATCCAGCATCAATGAGCTTCTTCGAGTTTAAATGTGGTATAATCTCACCCTTAATTTCCTTAATCGACCTAAAAGATATTTAAAAAAAAACAAATAAATTTACAATGAGATCAAAAGGCACACTCATATCATCAATAATGATATATTTTTCATAAAAGACAGGATAATAAATAAATAACAAAAAAAATCTATTTCTATGTACCATAATTGTAAAATTATTTTACACTAATATTTAATAAGTTGCTGTCACTTAAGCAAAAATAGTTTATTTTTAGATAATGAGGTTTGAAATTCAACAATAAAACTTATGTGACAACAATATATAATTAGATGATAATGTATGTAAAATTATTTTATATAATTTTTAGACACATAAAAATAATTTAACAATATCAACCAATAAAATTTTTGTAATTTTATCAAATTTAACAAATCATTGAAAATAATTACTCAAAAAAATTATCCGAGTATAGAAATTAATCAACTTAAATTAACTCATAAATAAAACTCACTCTTTTGAAGGAATTTTGAATTCTGGGAATTTAGAACGAATAATTTCAGCAATCTCTTCAAGAGTAACACTGGATGGTGAGCAATTATATCTCCCTTTAGGGTTTGGATGCTCAAGCAAGAATATGTGTCCTCTTGCCAAATCATCAACATGTGCTATAGGGAAACGAAGTAGTGCACCAAATTGATCTTGATCAGCTGCAAATTAAAACATCAATTTCATTTGGTTAAAATTACATTATTCAACTTTGATTTATATAAAATAGTAATATACTAATTAAATTTATTTATATAATATTATTTTCAATTAAATCCTTATATTATATTAAAAAATCAATGAAGTCCTTAACTTAAATCTAATTGAAATTTTCTCTATAATATAGGGGCTAAATGAAAACTTTTTTATAATATAGAATTTTAATTAAAAGAATTAAAATTGTAAAAAATTGACTAAATTTTTTATAAAATATAGAGGTTTGAGAAAAAAAAAATTGAAACTATATATGGATACAATTGATTAAATTATAAGCACCCAAATGAAAAATCGAGTGAAACTTGATGTATTTTCATTGAGTAATGTTATTTGTAAACAAAAATTCTCGAGCTTCATACTACTAATTTCATATCAGCTATTTGATAAAGTGTGAGACCCTTCTTAGGACGACGACCAACATATCATTCAACAATTGTTATGAAATTAGTGACACGAAGATCGATAAATGTTTTACACCAGTAACAAATTTTCATTTGCATCAATAATATAAACAAGGGTAAGTTTAAAAAAAATTTAAATATAGTGGTGGGTTAGTTACTTAGAAAACATAAAAATATATGTTTTTAAGATAAATATTTTATTTTTTGTTTCACAAGTACCCTTAGTACACTTGTTAGGAAAACCCTATAACCAAGACACAAATGATATCCGTACATATGGTTAAAACCAGTAATGCTTGATATATATCGAAAACATAAATGCTAGAGGCACAACAAAAAAATCAGTCAAAACAGCCAATAAAATCCATTTTAACACTTTTGGCCCAAATAGTATTATTAACCATGTGTATTTTTTCTAATGATTTAGGCCCAATTTCCTATTGTTGACTATTTTGGCTAGTTTTTTGTTGTACCTATACCCATGCTCTATTGAAAATATATCCATCAAAGAATGTCCAATATGTGCTGTATGTCATAATAATGTGTGTCATAAATATAACACATTACGTATGACATATAACACACGCTTAGATTGATAGATGTATTTTCATACCCGTAATTAAAACATACATCTGTTTTTTCATTCATTCACATGGCTGATATTGACAAGTTTGATGACTTATCGTAGAAAAAATGAGTGTATATTTCAAACGTAGGAATGAATAGCAGGAAATAAGAAGAAAAAGAAAAGAAGTTACATACCAAACAAGAGAGAGAGGGAGGTATGAACAGAATCAGGTAGCTTGGAACAAATGAAAGGGCCAAGAACAAAAGGAGGGATCAAAGACACCACCTCCAACCCATTCTCTTCCCCAAATTCAATCGCCGCTTTCTCAGCCAGCGTCTTCGATATCCCATACGCCCAAGAAAACTGCTTCGTCTCCTTCAGAAATTCCACATCGCTCCAGAAACTCTCGTCCATCTCGATTTCCCCTGATCGGTTGTGAATCACAGCCGACCCACTCGACGTGTACACCACGCGCTTCACCGTCTTCGATTTCGCGCACGCTTTCAGAATCCCTAACGCGCCGTCGACGCTCCTCTGTATAACCGCCTCGTGAGGCTCGTTGACTTGGAAGTCAACGGGCGTAGCGGTGTGGAAAACGCCGATGCAGCCTTCGATTGAGTCGGTGAAGCTCTCTGGGTTGCTTAGATCGGCGTTGAAGATTTGTAGCCTCTGTTCTGCTCCTGGTAAGCTTGTGAGGAAGCTTACATCTTTCTTGCTGTTTGCTACATAAACAGTTAGATGTAGCCATTTAGATGGTATCCCCTGTTCTTATACACGGAAATATTTGTTCTACATCCAAAATATATCAAATTAATATCCAAAATATATCAAATTAATATTTAACGTGTGTTGTAGGTTAAATATTAATAATAGAACACAAATAGATAGTTTGTGAATTAATAATATTTGTCGTACCGAGAAGTGTCCAACTAATATTAAAAGTGTGCTATATATAAAAGATAATGTGTGCTACGTATACGTGTGCTATACATATAACACACATTGTATCTTACGTATAGTACACATTAAATATTAGTTGAATGTATTTCTGTTTACGATAAATATTATTGGTTTATGAATACTTAATGATATATTATTGAATGTCCATATAAACTATTTGTACTAGGTTAGCTTATTGGGATACTAAGTTTAGAAAATATATATAATAAAGAACAAAGATTAATTACAATGTAGTGACAGTAGTTGTAAATATATTTTATATTGTCAAGTAATTGTATTGTAATATATCATTATTAAAAGGATAGTTTTTAGAATTTATGAATAATTATTATTAAAAAAAAAATATTTAACAACTTTTTATCGACTGACAGTGTAAATATTTTTACTATGGATTGATAATAATTCTCTAAAGAAAATTAGAAGATAAAATCAACTTGTGTTGAATTATTTAACAGTTGATGATGTGAATAACATAAAACTCATTTGCTTCTCTATTTCCATCTTTATGTAGAACAAAAATTACAAAATCCTCTCTATCATATTTATTCTCACTTACTAATTCAATTTTTTTAAAAAAAAAAGCTATATAATGAAAGTGGAAATTAATGAAATATTACCTGGACCAGATCTAATAGTAGTATTAACAGAGTAACCTTCTTGAAGGAGCCTCTTGATGATAATTGAAGCAATGAACCCTGTTCCACCTGTAACACACACTCTTCCCTTTCCCTCTTCCATTTTGCACTCACACACACACTTCTTAGTTAACTATGAAAGTGTATACCCTTTTTTTCCTACTTGATGCACTCTAAATGAGAAAAGGCTTCTTGTATATGTAGTTTCTTGATCCACCCACCTTTTAGTCACTTATGTTGACCAAATATTTTTTGGCTATTCATTGGAGGAAATAATATTAAAATCAATCTGATTTAAGAGTGATGATAGAGACAGATGGAATAATATACTCAGAACTTTGACTAATGTTAAGAATGACCAACATTCTTTTTAGAGCATTTATTATTATATACAATCAGAAAATCAGTCAAAACAGTTAATAAGTTATACATAACATATAAATTATAGAATGTATAATAAATATTATATGCAGTGCACACTATAAATCACATGATTTGCACAACATATATCACATATTGCAAAGAAAGATAATGTTGCAACATAAAATATATGTTGTGTACATCGGATGATGTATGTTATGCATGACATATGATATATATTGTATATTTTATATTATATATAATGTGTACCACATATTGACTGTTTTAGCTGATTTTTTATTGTACCAAATATTTACTTTCTTCTTATTTGAAGCTTGATTTAAATATATTTTTGTTCTTATAAAATGATTTTACATGAACATTTAATTAATCACACATTCATATTTGGGTAAAACTTTAATTTTTTATTCATCATTCCATAAAACAATGCACATGATTAAAATTGATTCACAGTGCAAGTTTTTTTAATACTATTAATATATAAAAATATTTTTTTTATGAATTCGGTTTGCTTAAATTATATATTATTAACATATTTGGTTTTTCTTAACTGAGAAAATATAAAAAAATGTATAGTTTCATCATAAAAAAGTGTTTATCCAATATTTAATATAAATCATTAGAATATATATATATATATATATATATATATATATATTGTCATTGAAAAATTCAATGGTTCCATTATATTTAGTTTTCTATGAAGAATTACTAAATGATGTAAGTATATAAGACATAATTTAAACGGATCTTCCACACTGGAGATCTGTTTACTAAAACAAAGAGAATGGATATTTGTATTTCCAAAGATATTTATATTTTATATTTAAATATAAAAAGTAAAAAATAAAATTCAAATACTAAAGTAAAATCACATAAAAATATAAATTAAAGGTAAATAGTCTCTTGAGACCGAATATGTGTGCAAAATAAAAAGCATATAGAGATATCATTACGTACTTACGATTGAGAAAATCAATTATTATAGCTATATAATAGTAATAATACATAATTATATATAGTAGTGTTAAAAGATTTAACATATTAAATTATAATAAACGTAAAAATCAAACCGCTTAGGATGATCTTTCAAATGGAATAAAATAGGAAAATGACAGGCGGCCACAACTTTGAACAGAATAGTCACATTTGCTTGACTTTTTTGTCCTTTACTTTTCTCACCAACCTCATCAATATATAATAGCAGCCACACTAAACATTATTATGCATATAGTAATATATTTTTTTAATATATAATTATATATATATATTAGTGATCTATTATTGCTCCAGTTGAATGATGATGTTATGTTGTCTATATTGGTACTTATTGAATAATATAAAATAGAATCATGATTTAATCATCCTAGAATTTTCTTTTTCGTGTCTATCTTTTTCAGTGTCTTTAGCAGCCTTACCTGCTAAACTATAAAGAATATGGTTGTTTGTTTTTTTTTACGTCAGAGAATTAATAAACTATTATTAATTTTTTGTGCACTCCAATTTTAGAGTTTGAAAGGGAATCATTGTGTGCTGGGTGAGATGTACAAATATGTGATGACGTGTTCGAAATCAATTTTGATGTCAGTGTAACTCTGACTTCTGTGACACTGACTCCATGACTCACTTGACTCCTCTAAGTGTTATTGAAAATAAAACAAATACTACCTATATGATCACTTATGATACATTTTTTTTAATTATTATCATTTTCAAGTTGATGAGGAAATTTTTTTGATACAAGTTATTGATGATATGATAGAAAAAAGGAAATTCATTTCAAACTGTTAGCTAGGGCTAAATATTGATGTAATTTTTTTTTTAAAACAAAATTTTCATGGCGATCTATAATTTTCAAAATGTTTTGTATGCGATGTCTACTAAATAGAGAAACCAATACAGAAGTGTTTACTTGTCTAATTAAACCATGCTTACTTATTATCCCAATTAAGTAAGTGATAAATTAAAACTAACAAAATCATTTATATAGAAAATAATTATCAGTCAGCTTATACTTTGGAAGTGTGATTAGTCTAAAATGGTTGCCATTAACTTTTGGAATGTGTTATTATTAAATTATTTTTGTATTATTTAAACTAGTGCTCTAGAAGAGATTGACTAGTCTATGTTTCAAATAAAAAAAATAAAAAAGAAAAGAAATTGACTAATCTAACATTTTTCTTATAGTAAATATCTCTTTTTTAATCATAATAATATTTAGAAACATTAATTTCGTCTTTCAAAAAAGTTACATCATTTTAATTCTAACACTTTGAATTTGATTTATAGATAAAATTAATTTAAATTTTTTAAATTAAAATGACCAGTAACATGTTAGACATGTAATCTTTAAAAATTAATTTAATTTATATTAATACTCAATAAATTTATCGATTCATGAAAAAATCTAATTCATAACTTGCTATGAGAGAGAGAGCACCGTGCAAGAGGGGAAGAGAAGGTGCAATCGAGAATGAGGATCGACCCATAATGCTGTCACCGCCGGCCACCATGCTTCGCAGGCACCGAATTATATTTACCTAAACATGTAATAGCAGATTAAACACATAATTAGGTACCAGTACTTAACAAAAATATTGAGTACCGAATAAATGCCTGAATCTATAATTATATATCTACTCATAAATAATTTATATTACTATTTATCATAATAGGCATGCTAACAAGGTATTCATACTAACAGAAAAACTCTGAATATCTTTTATGAACTAATGTACATGAAATAGAAATAGACATAATTATCAAATAATTTTTTTTAATATAAGTTATTAGGAAATAGGGAGTGAGAATAGAAATCGAATCCATGACCTTTCTTAGCTCAACAAACAAGAGTCATTCACTTGATTGTGATCTCATTTTTCAAAGTTATCATATATTAATTATAATCACAATAATATTATATGATTATTGGTTGATGACACTGAGTTTTTGATAAATTCTATACGTGATAATTGATAGAATATAAAATCATTAATAGACCTCAACCTACCAACTTAAGCTTCTAGTTGAGATGATTCTTTTACATGATATCAGAGTCTTCTGACCAAATGAGGCATTTCCGTAAGGGGAGCGTGATAGAATATAAAATCATTAATAGGTCTCAACCTAACAACTTAGGCTTCTAGGTGAGATAGTTCCTTCACAATAATATATCAACAAAAGATTTCCTAATATTACTATAATTATAACTTTTACATGCCTTTTGATATATTGTTACCTAAATGGTTCATTATAAACCCTAGTGTATCTTAACACTAGTCTACAAAATTTTGCACGAGAATACAAGTTAACATTAAGTTCAAACTGCAATCACACAAAATATTATTCCAACCACACAAACAGTAGTTTACATCATGGTATTAGGTACAAAGTTCATCAAGAAACATTACAATAGTGCAATAACAGAACAGAGTGAAACAACACAATACAAATGGCAAACCAAATAGTCATGCAAGCACACAATTATAATTCACAACTAATAGTTAGATTACATCACAGAATCAGAACTTTAAACTTCGGCTTCTTGAGAGACCCTTCAAATAAATACACACATCTCTGCAACATTCCATGGATGGTTGACAAACATACTAAACAGGACCTTCATTTAGAGGTGAAAGTGAAACAAAATCAGTTAGGAAAGAATACTTCTTAAATTAGAAGGATAGAATAATATTCAATTAATAACTCGTTGAAGATTATGAAAATGCAGAGATTAAAGCAGGTAATTAGAACCCTTCTCCAACCAACACAAAACATAATGAAGCACATAATATGAAGATTTTGTTGTATATAAGCAAAAATTGATTATCATCCAACTAGGATATATATGAAGGTTTTACTCAACCAAGAATAGCACAATCTAAAATTTTGAACTGCTAATTATAATCAACGTGTATTACTATACTAACTGAATCCCTAATCACAGAAAGTTCAAATTCACAAAAAATAAAATTTGAATTACAAAATTTAGTTCATGATGGATAATACTTTGAAACATTAACAACATTGCAAAGAAAGATGATATCAATAGAAACTTCTAAATCAAAGAATCTTAGTCTTGGATGAAATGTGTAGAAACTATTAGTGCTTTTTTAGCATAAGATACTCATTACCTTAAATTTGCGAAAATCATCATAACTGAAAAATAAAATGACAGTTGCATGATTGCATCCTATGCAGATTTCACATATTTGAAAACAATGTAATGATAATGATAACAACAACAACATCAGAAACAATGCTAGCAATGTTTACTTGAGGACAGTTTGAAGAAAGTTCACCTTTAATTAGGGTTTTCTTGTACATTTATACACGATCCCCTGGATTTTCTTCGAGCAAAGGGCATTTTTCGATGACCTTAGTCAATTTTGCCTTTCTCTTGATGGAATCAGGAATTGCTCTTAACTTTGGGCAGTTCTTAATTAATAAAGATGACAGTAAAGGCATAACATTTGCATGTCTGCCATCAACATCTAATTCAGCCCACTCTTCCCATTCGACCAACTTCTCGAAGCGAAGCTTTTGCAGCACTCGAAATGCAACTGTTGATGAGGAACCTTCCTCTCCAATACCATGAGCATTGTCTGATCCTATTCCCAGAAATTCAGAACCCAGCATCTTCACCTTAGACATATTCTTTATCTCAAGTGATTTAAGGGATGGCAGTTTCCCAAGAGGAGGCAAATTAATGCATTCAGTACAATCAGCAAGCATTAAGTGTGTTAGTTTCTTCAATGCTATCATCCAGCTGGGGAATGAACTCCCTCCATAGTAAAATATTCCAAGGCATTGCAACTGAGGAGGTGGTTCCAAAGCATCAAGTAGGTGTTGATTGTTTCTGTTTGATCCAACGATAGAAAACCACAATTCCAAGCCAAGAAGACCTGTCTTGTTCTTTAGACTTGCTTTTTCAGCATCTGAAACCTCAGTTTCATCATTCAAACCGTCTATGGTGATACACCCTTGAATGGAGTTTATATTCTTCAAATCTCCAAGATTACATGCTTTGCTACCAGCACCGCTGTTCCCAAAGAATCGATTTAAGGTTCTGAGTCTGGTTAACCCTGCAATTCCTTTTGGCAAATAGCTGAGACTTGTCGTCCAAAGAATCTCAAGATGTCGTAGGTCGATTAATTTTCCCATGCCTTTTGGTAGCTTTCGAAGACTATCACACCCATTAAGATTTAAAGTTTGCAAATAAAGCAAATTACATATTGCTTTAGGCAATTTCTTTAAATCATGGTTGAAGGATAAGTCAAGATACCTTAGAAGTAGCAATTCCCCTACGTTCAATGGAAGCTCTTTTATTGAACAAGAGCTCAAGTCTAATGCCCTGAGCAACTTCATTTGACTGAGTAGACTTGTAAGGTTTGTTGGATCAATAAAAGAATTCTTTGAACAGATCACAAAAGTGTGTAGTCTTCCTGCATAGTCAATGTACTCTGGTAAAGACATTTCAGTTGCAACATCTAGGGTGCAATGGCGTGGCTTCGTGGGTACATGAGTATTTGGATGTTCCTTCTCATAATCAAGAAGCATTACATGGCATTCATTTTGTGCAAGGAAATGGATAAAGTCGCACATTCCGCTATCCAATTGGCATTCGAAGTTACCACTATCACCCTGTTTAAATTCTTGAAAGATGAAGCGGCGTAACAATTCTTTGACATATCTCCATCCTTCTCTTTCCATCTCATCTTTGTCTGAGGCAATAAAACCATGTGCCATCCACAGTTTGATCAGTTTGTCTACATCTATTGAGTGATTCTTAGGGAAGATAGAACAATACAATAAGCATTGTCTCAATACAGATGGCATCAAAGAATAGCTCAGCATTAGTGAAGATCTAAAATCTGATGAATCCCATACATCACTTCCCAACACTTCTCGCCATTGTTCTATAGAATCTCTGCCACGCAAGATACCTCCAAGAGATTTTGCAACGAGTGGCATCCCTTCACACTTCTTGACAATGTCCTTGCCAACTTCTTTGAAAATCATTTCTATGGCTGTCTCATCTGTCAAAGTACCAAATGCATGATCCTTGATGATTGACCAACAAGCTGAATCGGAAAGAGCACTCAGACGGATGATGTTTGTTTGAAGGGATCCTGCTACATCTGCGGCTGTCTCGTACCGCGTAGTTATCAAAATCCTACTTCCTGGATTACGAGTAGTGAACAACGCCTTTAGATATAGCCACTGTTCATTATCTACACTCCAGATATCATCCAAAACAAAAAGGCATCTCTTTCCCTCCACATTTTGAGAAAATATAACTTTTAATGCTTCCATTTCAACATCACCCACTGGATCAGAATTCAAACTTTCCATGATGGTCATCACGATCTGTTTTGGATTGAATTGCTCACCAACGAATACCCATGCCTTTAAATCAAAGAAATGCTTCACGCTAGAATCATTGTAAACAAGTTGGGCCAGTGCAGTCTTTCCTATTCCAGCCTTCCCTACAATCGAAATGTATTGAATATCTTGTGCTTGACCATCCTCGTTAAGTAACTTGCCAATCAAAGCAGTTCTTTCATCATCTCGACCGTGCATTCTTGCTTCATGAACAAAAGAAGTTGTTTGTCGTCTTACTCCTTCCTCCCACTCTTTTTCTTGAACTGAATCATCAAGAAATCCAAATTGTCCTTCTTCCATACTCGGGTCTTCAACTTCTATTGACTCTGGGACATAGCTTTCCAATACTTCTCTCCATTCTTCTAACGTAGTTTTCTTACGCAAGATAAAACCAAGAGATTTTGCAGCAAGAGGCACCCCATGACACTTCTGTGTAAGGTCCTCACGTAATATATGGAAAAACATGTCTGCAAGTGGCTCATCGTCTGAGGCACTGATTGCTAGGTCCCTGATTATGGACGAACAATCCGGGTCCAAAAGATTGCCAAGATGAAGGATGTCTGTTTCTCCGGACCCTGCTGCTCGTGCAACTGCTGCATCGCATGTGGTTATCAAAATAGTACTTCCAGCAGCCCCATGATTGAAAAGGTTCTTTAGCTGTTCCCATTTGTGATAATCTTTACTCCAAACATTGTCTAGAACAAAACAACATCTTTTCCCCATGATCACCTCATGAATTCTCTGAAACAAGCTTTCCAATTGAACCTTATCATGTACAGGTGTCTGCGTCAAGATTTGCAGCATGGACTTAGCAATATCTAACAGATTGAATTGGTTAGACACATAAATCCAACTCCTTAGATCAAAATAGCTCTTTACTTGGTCACAGTTATACACAAGTTGAGCTAGGGTAGTCTTTCCCATTCCAGCCTTTCCTACAATAGAGATGAATTGAATACCCGGTACATGACCATCCTCATTAAGTAACTTTCTAATCAAAGTCCTTTTCTCATCATCTCGACCATGTACATAAGCTTCACTGACATAAGAACAAGTTTCTCGAATTTCTATTCTGCTAAGTTGCTCTTGTGGTTCCAACATGGGATTAATTTTGGGCCTGTCTATTTTCACATGTACAAAATCATGGAATTTATCGATGATGCCTTTCATCTTACTATGGCGTCGGAATGGATTTTTGTAAAAAGAAGAAACAGGACGGCCTAAAAAGAGTACCTTTTTGTTTTTGGATCGTTGCAGTTTCAATTCTTCCACCACATCAATCATCTCGTAGCACAGATCCTTGAGGCATTCCAAATCCGTCTTTACACCTGAATCTGTCAACTGTTGTCTTTCTGTAAGTTCAACGAAGTCGGGGATAAGAGCACACAAACTCGAAAATGTCGATGACATTTTTGGATCAACCACCGGAGAATCTGGTCCCTCCAACAGCTCAAATCCCCTGCGGATGAGTACATCGGCCATGGCAGGAAGGCGAATCTGAGAAATGCAAGAACTTGCTTGCTTTCACAATTTTAGCTTCCAACTTGTGTGCTTCGGATTTAGGGATTAGGGCTAATGAAAACATCGAAGGTGGTAAACAAAATAGTAGCCATGACTCATGTGCTCTTGAATACTTTAATTGACTATAAACTAGTTTAATCACCCGTGCTACGCACGGTGATTCCTTTAATTAGTTTTTTAGTATTCACTATATAATATAGAGTTTAACGATGATATATAGATAGTTTAAAAAATTTTACACAATAAATAATAATATTCATTAATTTGTATAACTTTTACTTAATAGATGATTGAATTAAAATTTTTAATTTATAATTTTTTATCAACTTCACAGCTTATATTAAGGAATTGACTCTCCCAAACAATATGTAGACTCAAATAATTATTATATTAATTATCATCTATATTTTTAAATTTAATGATTATTAATTCTCACATTAGAGATATTTTCGAAAAGGAGGAGATTGTAGGTAAAAAGATTATGTGCTTATTAGGATGCCATTTTATAGTTAAAATAAGATCTTTTTCAATTAAGAAAAGATCTTATTGAATTTTTTGGCATGTTTAGGTAACATTTTTTAAAAAAAGTAAAATCACCAAAAAAAGCAGAAAAAGATCTTTTTTCAAAAGATGTAATTTCCATCTTTTGAACAAAGACATTTTTTATAACACAGAAAAGATGTTTACGATTAAGTAAAGATCTTTTTATATTACATCCAAACATAAATTAATTTTGTATCCAAATGTTAAATTACTTCTACTTCTTCAAAAAATCTTATTTAAATAAATAAATTAAAAAAAGATCTTTTTCTAGAAGCTCATCCAAACAAGCCCTATATGATAAAGATTGTTTTAAGTTTTCAATAAGCAATAGAAAGATAATACAATAATACAACCGCAAAAGTAAGTTTCAATCACTCCCATAATCTATTTTTTTCATCTACTTTTAAACAACATACAATTAGAAGAAAACACAATGAAAACTTATGTCATGTCTCTCTACTTTGAAAATGGAAATGAAACTCTCAGCATAAAAGCCTGAGAGCATAGCTACTAATAAGTAAAGAATCAAGGATCCAATTGAATTGGAGATATTGATGATGATGCTCTGTCTATAGCCGGTGCTGAGGATAGCTCACTTGCAGTTGCAAATCCACTCATACGAAGAGCTGCTATAAATCATTTAAGTATTGAAATCAGAAAGTTTAGTAGATTGAAGTCGAATTAAAGGAAAACTAAAGTAATATGTCATAATGCAAAAGATTAATAGATCGAAGTCATCGAGAACAGAAATCAATTAGTCAATTAAATGAGCATCATAGGGGAGACCCCTTCGAAATTAGTATGTAAAATAATTTGTTCTAACCCCTTTCTTCCTTGATTTGTGAAGATAAATTCACATCCTTTCCGGTATCAGCAATCTGCAAGTACTCGATAACCATACCAAGTGCCAAACACAATAGTCCTTCATGATCCATAAACATGAGAAATTGAGAGAGACAACAAAGAAAAACTGAAGTATATATTTAAAATTGAAATATGAAAGAAAATAAAGAGAATGACATTTTCCCTCTCAGTTATGCAGGACTCTTTGAATTTCTCCACCTCAATAAACAGAAGAATATGAAAAAATAATACTATGCTTAACAAAGACATGTCATGTGCTCAAATATGCAAAAATAAAACCCACAAACTCGCTGTAACCATTCTCAAAGCTTAAATCATAATGAAAGTACCAACAAAATTTTTATACAAAAATACTGCCTTTCATGATTGTGCTCCTTCCAATGTCAAAATCTCCATGTTTCATCATTGCTACAAACTCCCCATAATCAATTCTTCCATCTTGAAAAAATAGGTCATAACAATCGGGATCAAAACAGAATCTAATCCTCATATATACATTTATATATATATATATATATGTGTGTGTGTGTGTGTGTGTGTGTGAAGGGCCTATTTATAAGAGACACCAAGATTTGTTTTGAAAATGGCTGTCTACTTTATTTGCCAAAATGTATTTAAAATAAGTAAAATCAGATATGCAGAACTCAACACAGAAAACTGAATGAATGGAAATTTAATCATTGCATTGTGTAGTCCTTCAAGTATGCAATAAGATCAGCACATGCCTGAGGCTTCTTAAGACCTGAAAATACTAACTTTGTGCCTCGGATATACTGGAGAAGGGGATTACAAAAATTAGTTACACGTAAATCAATACCATTTGTGTATTTAAATACAAACATACAATTAAACAGCAAAATCATCATTGGTTAATCAGCAATTGTTAACAGCAACTCAATATAGTGTTGAATATGTATTGTACATTTTAGGGGTTAAGCAAGTAGTTGTGAAGTCTTTTACTTCAAAATCACAACCATGTTCCTAATATAGGATCTGAAATTGTGGAAAATAAGGCATGAAGCTTACTCTTCATAATTGTTATAGAAGTTAGTTAGGATATACAGGAAACAGGAAAATTATTGAAGATAAAAGAGATTATGATCAGAACAGGGGCAGCTGAAAAAAAAATAATAAAGGGAGATATAAGCAATGCATAAATCAGTGACCAATTATTTTTTTGACCATTCAACATCAAAATATGTTTTAGTCTATTTTCAATTGGGAGTTTCCCATGTCTTGAAGGGATTTTTCTACAAAGGATAGTGCCTTTAAAACTTTAAATTAAAGGCTAAATAGATTGATTACATCAATCTGCAAATATTATAAATGCTGAAGCTCTTCCCTAAACTTATTTTTGTTTCAGAATGGATAAAGAAAAATAAAAACACCCTACACCCAAGTATTTCTGAAATGGATCCTTGCAAACTTTTTAGAAGAAAAAGAGTGTGAAAAATCATTTTGTGTAAAAATGTGTCTTGAATCCAACACACCAGAGTAAAAAATCATTCAGATCCAAGCTCAAACATGACAGTGTGTTAAAAGAAAGAAATTAACAGAATAAGAAAAGTACTGAATAGGAAGTATCAGATCTATGAACTGAAAAGAACCAAACCATGGGTTCCCATGACCAAGTTATCAGCCTCTAGTTTCCTCCCAGCACAGCATATCACATGCTTGACATCTCCACTCCCAACTACTCTCTCCATATTCACCTGTACAAAGCCATGTAGATTAATTATTGTACAACAAAAGTCCATTTTAGTCCAGGCTAGCTAATGCTTTTAATTTTTAGTTCAATCAACAACCACAACCATCAAAGAGAAAAACTATATCCAAGAGGGCATTGCCCAATTGGTCCTAAATGTAGATTCTCCTCTCACATCGCAAATTTCATCAAGAACCTCCAACATTAACACATTAAGATAATAACGTTGCAACGTAATTATGCCATTAGATAATAAGATATGGTACATAGATCAATCAACACCTTGCATGAATGAACAAATGTTCTCACCTCATATTTTAATAGCATATGAAACACTAAAGAACTTATATTTCTTATAAGGCAATGGAAGGGTAATTATCAAGTGGGAGTAGTCAAAACTAAAAAAAAAAATAGTGAAGTAATGAAGTCAGAATGAAGGAGAAGGAATATTTTACAAATATAGAATTCACAAAAAAAAATAAAAATAGAAAGGCTATAAGACAAAACTGTCCAAAATCATAGGACATGAGAAGAACACCAGATGCACTCCATAAAAAAAAAAATCAGCGAGCAGGAAAACAATAACATCCATTTGAACAATCCAAAGTAAAAGTAACTGGGATCTCCAAATGACCATGTGTACCATGAACGTGAACAATGTCAGCCACAAACTCAAATTGAAAAATCTTAAAATCTTAAACCAATATGCAGTAGCAACCAGTGGATGGACATTCAAAACTAAACCATAAACTAACTAATCAATGAAGGTAAAAAAGCATAGGATCTTATAAGGTAAAAAAGAGTGTAACTTTAACCGTTTAAAGGCATAATAATATTAAGAACACAAAAAAAAAATTGGAGAAGGGTATAGTCTTGATAGAGGCATAATAATATTCAGAACACAAAAAAAAAAAAAATAGATAATGAGAGAGAGAGAGAAGGTACCAAATTTTGGGTGCCCAAAAAATGAAAAAAAATGGAAGCAGTTAAGGTAAAGCTGGTGCAGAAATTGTGGGGTTGTTTGGATAATCAATAACATATTTCCTGAACTCTCCGTTTTCTCAATACTATTTTTTCTCCTTGAGCTTATCTGGTACGTGAACTCAGCCTGCATCAAAAAATCAAAATCATAACCAAATATAAATGAAATAAATAAAGGTAAAAACAGAGAGTTCCAAAAATATGGGTTAATATAACATTGAAATACCAAGCACTTGTGGTACACCTTATTTTGAAGCATTGGTTTTCATCTATGGATCAACTGATTTTTAGTATATGATAGAAGATTAAAGGATCTTCAAAAATAAAAATAAAAAGCACAGAATGAAAAAGACTCACCTCAGCACAGATCTGAGAAGCAGATAAAAAGATCGGAGAAGAAGTAAAACAGATCTGAGAGAAGCAGTAAAACAGATCGGAGAAGAACCTTCTCTTCATCACCATCCATCCACTATGATCCATTTCATAATCACCACTTATCTCTAAATAATGATTTAAAACAAAAACAAAAATAAAAATACAGAATAGAGTAACAAAAAAATTGATGAATAAAATGAACAAAAATATATAGCAGATATTAGAATAGGGGAGTCTTAATCGTGACTCCTGCAGCAGTGTCGGCGGTGCGGTCTCCATCCTCACATCATCGGAGACTCCTCCTCCTCACGGGCACGTTGTCGCTCTCCCTCCCCTTGCGAGCTCAATGTCTCTGCCCCTCTCCCTTTCTCCCTCTCTCTCCCTCTATCATCTTCTCTCTCTAGACTCTAGAGGCATTTCCGCTCTCCCATCCTCACCCCTCTTTCAAATTTAAAAACCCTATATTTGAAGAGAAAGATAAATGGTAGGGAAAAGAGATGGAGGGCACCACCGTCGGGTCAGAAAATGGAAGTAGATCGGACCAAAACTTGAAACTAAAGAACATGGGATCAGAGACTCACCTTTGTCATCATCATCCTTGGAATCCGATACGGCAGCATTCAATCTGTTCAGTCACCGGCAAAGGAAGAAAACGGCAGCCAAACAGAACAGATCCTCGACGGCGCAGGGAGATCTGGTGAGGAGATTGGGTAAACCAATTTGGGTAGGAATGCTCAACTCAGTGGATGTTTTTGGGTAAAATGGAAAATGGAGGATGGGTCATTGCCTCGATGCAATTAATTTGCGTGTTAAAAAAGGAATCAGATAGCTCAACAGTATAATTTGGCATTTAGTAACATTGAGTTCAGTTGGTTTTACTCGGTGGAATATAGGAACAGTTAATGGACACGTGTCGCATTCACGTTGTTTTAGAATAATAGAGAGATGGATGAAGGTTTTGGAGAATGAGGTAGACTCAAAGCTTTCAGGTTCAGGTAGTGAATTTCACTTGCAAGTCAGATATAATAAAATCTAATAATCTATGAAAATTATTGGGGTGAGACCAAAAATAAGACAAATATGTTAATGAATGGGTTCCCTAAACCTTATGATATCCCTTCAATCTATAAAATACACATCATCTTGGGTAACTTACCCTTAAATTCAGTATAAATATTATTTTGATATCTATTCTTTTTGTACTTCATACCTATATCCACTAATATTATTATTGGATTTGAGAAATGTTTGATATGAAGAAATGCTTTTAACAATTATACAATTTAAGTATTTCATATATGTTTGGAGTCCACTTAAAATCTAATAATAAAAATTAATATTTTACATATAAATATTTACAGTACATATAATTTTACTTTTATATTTATCATTCAATGGAGTGTATAACCACACTAATTATAATTTATTTTCTATCTGACAATAAATATAAAATTGTTAGCATATAGGTCAAGATTTTGGAAGTTTAAATGTCATTTCTTCTCCTTTCTGACCAATAGTACAGTTATTGAAGACTTGGAATATGCCGAAGCATATTCTAATAGTATTGGGCTATATAGTTGGATCAACCATTCAAAGGACTATTAAACCAAAGAAAATATTATGAAATTTTTGTTGATCATTGTAAGGTAAAAACTGGGATGCTGCAGAGATTAGTCTTTCATGACATTTTAGATGAGCCTTTCTTTTTTTGTTTTTGGTTCCCCAGGTATCCACTGGAGCAATTTCGATGAGTAATCCCCCGTCGGTTTATGTGTGCACCTCAAGGATGGAACGACTGGCCAAGATTCTTTCTGCATTTACACTGTCCTGGGATCAAACCATAACTAGATGCTTAAGCAACCCAAACCACTACCACTTGTTCTAAGCCCTTGCTTTAGATGAGTCTTTCTTTTCAGTGATAGATGTATGTATCAGATTGATAAAAACAAAAAAAACTAGGTTTGTGAAGACAATTCATGTTTGGACAAAGAATGATGGAAAATCCTATGGTGGGGACTGGGGAGTTTGCATTTTGGACCTAAATGGTCCTTGTGGCCCTTTTGTATTATTAAAAAACTCAAGGGTAAATGTTAGAAAGTTAACATTGTTTCTCTCTTAGCCATCTAACTCAAATAGTACCTTCCTTGGTAAGAGATTTACTGATCTATCCTCTTTCACATTTTCCTATAGCTCCTAGTGGAGCTCCTTATAAACCAAAAAAAAAAATCTTATCTCAGTTCACGGACCATCGCCAAGGTCCCTCATCTCCGGGCTCGTTGTGGATTTGGAGGTCGCAGGATGCGGCGGTCGTTGAAGAAAGTCACGAAGAGAGCTTTCTCTTAGTTCTTCAGGTTCAAAACAAGAATGTAATTTGAAATTAGCTGCACAAAATTATTAAAATAAAAAATAGTCCAAGCATATCAATACACTTGTACACATTTTGGAGAATATCAGCAACTCAGACATTACAACACAATACATAAGTTACATGTCTAAATTCAAAACTAAGACAATTATTTTTGTAGGGTGATGAAATGCTGCAGAATTACAAGATAAAGCTAAGTGAACCATGATAATGAACAAAGTTGAAGCCAAAAGGTTTGTCTTTAACAGTGTGATAGTCACAACTCACAACTACCTATAATACAGTGGAACAAATCATTTATTAGAGGATAACTTGTCTTCCAAATGTCTTGATTCCAATGTAAGTCTTCTGGCTAAATATTGCAAATATTAGGCCTTGACATCATCATTAGAAACATTCACAGACACAGGCAACTTCGATCATGTTACATTGTGTTAAGATCACTTTAGTTAGGGACATTAGTTAGTTAGTTATGGCATTAGTTAGGCAATAAATAAGGGAAATTAGGATTAGTTGATTTTGTCAATTGATTAGTAAATCATAGTCTTGTAGAGAGTTGAGGTGCTCTAACTCACTCTTCCTCAACCATTGTATCATTCTAAGGATTCTTAGTGAGTTATCAATACTAAACAAAGTGCAGAGAAGAACAGACAATGATTTTAAGTTTTTAATGTGGACAATCTCCAATGAGAGGAATAAAAATCATGGACGTAATCCAGAAAATATTTCATCATGAAAATATCAGAAAGTGCAACCGAAGAGTTTTGGAAAAAGAACTTGAAGGAAAAAATGCCATACTTGCTACCAAAATAGTGGAAAATATGATGATCGTAACATTACAAGCTAGAAAACAATATTTTCTGATACAAATAAATAAATAATAATAATAATAATAATAATAATAATAAAAACATTGATCTTAAAAGGCAATAAACTTATCATACTTGCAACCATCCTCTTTACTTTAGGTCCCAAAAGATGACTTTATGAAGAGTTCTCTTGTTAGATAATCTTATTGCCAAATGTGAAACAAAATAGCTGCTCTGACTGTGTAGTTCAATGTAATGTGGTGTCCATATGTACAAACTGCATACATCAGGATGAAGCCCATTAGTCAAATTCATAGTATATCTATTAAGCTTAAAAACATTAAAAAAAAAAATGCTCACCATTAAGAGAAGTGAATATAAATGAAACTGTTGTGTGGTGGCACTTTGGTGACTTTACCATCTGATGAATGTTTCATGTTATGGAATGTCAAACACAAACTCAACCTGTATAGTAAATACTAAACAAATAAGGATATGAATGACAATTTTAATGAATGGAGGAAGGGCATATATTCATACTTTTGCTCATTTCAATAACATTATAGTGAAAATCAAAGTCAAGCACCAATCAAATTATCTAACTTAAGATTAATGCATGTGCCAGAGTGCACATTACATTTCTCTAGAATTAAAAAAATGTCAGGATGATAGTGTACTCCAATAACACTCTTGTTTTGATACACTCCATAAATAGAACTTTGTATTGTGGAAGTTCTTTGATTATAAGAATAAGCCATGCAAATTCATGGGTCATACTTTGTGAAACAGAGGGAGAAATGATTACCAGCTTCAACATTATCAAAGCATGGATGCATCAATCAAACCCTTTCCTATCAGAACTTCATACATGAGGCATGAGGTTTGGATGAATTTTTGGTTTCATTGCTGAGACAATCACCAACCCGCAAAAAAGTGCCACATCCATTTATGCAAGGTTTGAAAGATTTGATAGTTAGTATTTCTCAGCATGATAATGAAGAGGATATTGTCCTTCAATGTCAAAGATATTGTAGATATATTTTACAAGAACTTACAATGTGCAATGGACCTTGTCACCTAACATCATTTGAAAGGAACGTGTCTATTTGATGAATTATGAGAAGCACATCTTTTCATCAGTATAGTCTATGTTGTGCAATTAGCAGAAGTAGTTTTGGACCCTGATTCATAAGAAAAAAACAGAAGCAAGGACACATCACATGATTTGCCTTCATAGAACATAACAGATATAATTGACTAATTTAAAACTCAAACATACAAAATATAAAAAGAAAAACATAAGAAGCCATTTTTCAACTCTTGAAAACCATACTAGAGTAAGAACTTTCAAGGTAATAAGTATTTACCAAAAAACAGTATTTCTATGACTATCCATATAGATTTAAAGCCAACTTTGTACCAGAGTTCATCCAAGCATGAGTATTTATTTGAGAACATCATTCTCATTATGCAAAGAAACCCAGCTCAAAATTAAAAAAATGGAAAGTATAGCCTTCCCGACAAATGAAACAAAAGAATGCAATTTTAAAATTTTTTTTGCCAATTACTCAAACAGATTTCATGTTATGTTCTAGAAAAGGAAAAGTACTCATTTTGTGTTGGTGTGAATGAAACTGAGAATTACCTTTTGAGAATCCTTGTTCACGAGACGCATCTATAGTCAACTTGAATGCCGCGAATGTGGGAAATTTTGGGCCAGATTTGGCTGTGCTTTTCCTTGCAATGTTCTGCCAGCAATGGACATTCATAAATTCCAAGTACTAAGAGAGTGTCAGGGAGCCTTTCTCCTGCAATCTTCTCCAGCTTAGGACATGCATCAATGTATAAATTTCGGAGAGAGGTGAAGCGGAGAAGCTCCTTGCACTCCAATGTCTCCATATTTGGAAACCCTCTGAGACACATAGTGGTAAGGGAGGGAAGCCCAGGAAACAGACCCTCATTCGGGAATGATTTGATGCTCTTGCAGGCACTGCCACAAATGTAAAGATCAGTGAGAGCCTCATGCACGCCCATTGATGATAGGTTGCTCAATAGTTTCTCGCAATTCTTGACTTGAAGTTCTTTCAAGCTAGGCGGCAGGCCTCCCTCAGGAAACGAATCAATGTCTGGGCAATCACTTATAACGAGATAATTTAAGTTTGGGAGAAGAGTATTCATGTGACGAGGCAATGACTTCAACTCCTTGCATCCAATGACCCAGAAAGAAGTCATGTTGGGTGCAGCCAATCCTTCTTTGGGGAACGACACAAGTTTGGGGCAGTCACTGATTTTGAGACTATCAAGAGCATTGTGCTGTGGCTCTGAAAATGAAAAGGATTCCAGATTTTCACACCCTTTTATCGTCAGATCTTTGAGCTCTGGAAAGGCCTCCAACTGCAACAAGGCGAGTGAATCGCAGCTGTGATCTAATTCTAGTTTCTCCAACTTGTGCTTCTGTAGTTGTTGACTTGGGAATTCAAGTTCTCTACAATTCTTAATCCTCAATGTTGTCAAAGATTCGGGTAAACATTCCCACGGTAATGATGTGCCATACAAACAATTTGAGATTGTGATCGATTCAAGACGAGTTGGGTGGTTGATGCTCATTGCCCGAAACAGGGACTCCACTTGCTGGCACCCTCTAATTGATAAACTTCCCAGAGAAAGTGGCAACTCTTGCAAACCTACTTTGTCGCTTTCAGCTATCTCCAATATCCGAATTTCAGGGGCCCTTGGCAAAGATGAAACAATCAGTTGATGACATTTCTCAATTTCAAGTGTTTCCAAAGCAGGGAGGTGATTAGGCAGATCTCCCTTTAATTTGGGGCAATCAACTATTGAAAGCTTCTTCAGTTGAGGAAAAGCATTGTACGAGATAAATGAAGACCACATCTTCCAACATGGCATTCTCATAAATGTCAGATCTTCCAGCGACGAAAAAGGTGAAGCAAGTGAAGAAGAGGGGTCATCTTTATTCTTGTAAAACTCAACACCTATAGTCTCCAGCTTGTCAAAATGTTTAATCTTCAGGGACTTAAGAGATGGTAGCTGTCCAAGTGATGGCAGCATACGACAGCTTCTACAAGAATTTAGAGATACACAAGTCATATTCTGGTAGGAAGAATGCCCTACCCAATTCGGAAATGTTGTACCCCAATACCCACGGAACTTTAACTCTTTCAACCCATAATGAGGTTGTAACTTGCCAAATATATTGTTTTCAGTTTGCATGCTTGAAACTGAAACAATATCAGCACTTGAAGACCATTTCAAGATCAATTTGTCCACATCTGTCTTCATCATCCTTGCTCCTCCCATTGCTTCGTCACGATCAGCAATATTCTCCAAATTTGTAAGCTCAAGTATTCCATCAGAATATGAAAGTTCTCCTAATTCTTCGACCCTATAAACAAAGTCACCTAAAACATGCAAATGTTTTAATTTGCTCATACCTTTGGGAATTTCTTGCAACAAAGTTTCCCTAAGATCAAGATGTCGCAAATTCAAGAGATTATGCATGCCTTTGGGGAGCATAGTCAGCCTAGAACATCCACGCAGCTTCAAGGTCTGTAAATTGTACAAGCTACAAAACGATTCTGGCAATGTCTTGATGCTTGTGTCAGAAAGATCCAAGTAACGCAAATGAATCAATTCGCCTATTGAATCAGGCAACAAATCAAGCCCTTTAAATGAACAAAATGACAAAACCCTCAAGTATTTAAGCTTTGATATTATGATATGTGGTGCTCGTTCTACGCTGAATGACGGACTTGAGAAATTGACTTGCAAGAATGTCCTCAAAGATTTTACTTTATCAATGGAATCATAATTTTTTGAGATTGGATCACTCAAGCTTCCATATGACAAATGGCGAGTGTTACTACTCATCATCTCTGCTTTTCCCAGTTCTTCTAATCTACAATAGAAGTCTCCAGCAGTGAACTTTGCTAAGTCATGCATGAGATCATGCATCAAAAAATACTCACCGTGTTGTTCAAAAAAACAACTCGAGGCTAATTTATCAAAACACTCATTGCCAACTTCTTCTAGAGTCTCTCCCATCTTTGGTGGCGGCAAAAGACCTTCCGCCATCCACAACAAGATCAAGTCCTCTTTAATGAATTTGTGATCTTTGGGGAATAGTGAACAATAAACAAAACAGTATTTTAAATGAGCAGGGAGATGGTAGTAACTTATTAGCAATACTTTAATTATATAACTGTTCTCCAAGGCAGTTTCCCAAATATCACTCATTAATACGGTGTTCCATAGAACTTCACGCTTTGTTCGCAACAAGTGTCCAAGTGCTTTTGCGGCAAATGGCAACCCCTTACACTTCTTGACAATTTTTCTACCAATTTCTTCCAGAAAAGAACTTCCATTTGATTCTGGTACAGAGTCAGCAAACACTGACCAACAGCAGTCTTCAGACAACACATTGAGAAAGTAAGGGGCACAAGTTTGGACCATTGAAGCGACATCTTTGCTACGAGTGGTTATAAGAACTGTACTTCCCATAGCTCCACACTGAAAAGGGGTCATAAAATTGTTCCAGATGTCACTCCAAACATCATCTAGAACAACAAAGAACTTCTTTGCTGACAATTTTTCCTTTAAATCAAGTTGAAGTAGATTCAGATCCTCGAGATTACAAGTGCTATTACTAATTCCCTCTATAATAGTCTTAGTAACCTCAACAATATCAAATTCTTGTGGGACGAAAACCCATGCTTTCAAATCAAACCCCTTCATAAAGTCATCGTTATTGTACAACCATCGAGCTAAAGTTGTTTTACCAACCCCACCCATGCCAACAATGGGGATCACAGACAGCTGACGACCATCACTTTCACCCTGTATTTTCTTCATTATGGCCTCTTGATCATCCTCCCTGCCATATATATTCTCCTTTACCAGATATAGCGCTGTAGTTCTCCATGATGATGATGATAAGTAGTTGTTATCCCTGGCAACCTCTTTCAGGCCAAGGATATCTTTAAGTCTTAAAATGTATTCTATTCTACTAACCAACAATTCAAATTCATTCACTATCTCCCTATCTTTGAAAATGGGTAAGTGAATCAAGGAAGCACGTACCTTCCTCTCAGTAGCAACTTTGGTTAAAACCAGGTCGAGCAAGTCATCAGCCTTGTAGACAGCATCCTTTAGATCGTAGAGCCATTCCTTCACATAAGGCTCATTAAACTGCCTGCGCTCTGAATCATCGACCAGAGCCGTAGCAGCAGACAGAGCAGTCTTCAGCCTCGGAAGCAGCTCTAGAACGACCTTCTTGCCCTTGATCAAGTTGACAGCCCCAGGTGAAAGAAGCCTGTCAAACACAACATTGATGAAGCCAGAGAGAACAGATCCACCCACAAGTGCTTCTGCCATGGGTATTGTGTCAAGAAAGAGCAATATGTGATGTGAGTATTTGGATCGATAACAACGCAACGCTTCCACACTTGTAGGTATTAGGTCTTCACTTTGCAATGAGATCATAAGATTTATTTGCATCCAATAATTCACCTAAACGACCATTGACTTCACATATTCTTGGTCTATGAGAAAATAAATAAATAAACAAAGAAAATAACATGCAAATGTCCTTTTTCTTTACTGCCACCTAATCTTTTCCATCTTTAAATTAATTAAATGCATAAAGATTACCTCTTGTCAGCGTCGGGTCAGGTTAGATTTGTTTGTTTTCGGTAATTTCGAAGTTAGATTAAAGGAATTGATGTCACAATTATTCTAGAATTGGCTGATCACGTCCTCACATCTTTTATATTTGTGTTCCAGTATATAGTGACTCCCTTCCAATACTCAATATACAATACACAATAATTTCAAGATTGGAGTGAACAAAAAATTGACAATTTTGTTTAATGAGTCATTGTGACTCTCGTACTAAATACTTGACAGAGTCAATTTTTCACTGACTCTCCGACTCTCATTCCAAAGGAAGAAAAAACAAAGATTCTAATGATAAGACTCAAATTTAATCTAAATCCAAAATAAATTTTAAATTAAAAATATTAATGTTAAAATATTATATTTTAGAGGTACAAATTCATTATTACATAAAATAAAATATTATATAATTAATTTATGAAAAAATAAATGACTGATGAACCCTATTTATAAATTAAACTATTAACAAAAGGAAAATATTATTACTATTCATAATATTTAAATTTGTAATAGTTAAATCTTATAACAATTTTTACCAATTACTACTATTATTATTAGAACTATATTATATAATATAAAAAATATTACCACCAGTGCCTTAACTTATGCTGATCCTGAGTTGGAGTATGCTCATAGAGGGAAACTGTGTTTTCTATATCTTATTTCTTTCTTTTTTGTCTTTTTTGCTTACTTTTCGTGCTCTAAAGATTTGGAAAAAGTGTGCCTAGTCTAAAATGGCTGCAATTGCTTTTGAATTTTTAGAACATTGCTCTATAAGAGCTTGACTAGTCAATGTATGTTATAAGAAAGAGGAATGTTATTTGTATATAGAATAGTGTCATCCACCTATTTTCCACCCATTCAAAAGTTGGCAACTTTTATAAAAATGTTGGCAAGTTGTCAATATGTTCATAAAAGTTGTCAACTTTTTAAATAGGTGGAAAATGAGTGGATGTGTATTATTGTATGTACAAGTAGCATTTTCCAATAAAAAAATGTTCTCATAAAGGAAATATTAGCTAAGTGTATATTAAAAGTGACACTAAATCAGTCATTATTGTAAAAAGTTTGATTGATTAAATATAAATATTGGATTGTGTCAGTATAAAAATTGTCATTGTGTTAATATAAAAGTTTGAATATAATATTATATTGAATTAGAATATAAGTTTGATTGAGTAGTCGTAAATGTTAATTATATCATAGTTAAATTAATTGGTTGATTTAGTGTGAAATTTAGTATAAATGAAATATTTCACAGGAAAAACTCTGTACTTCTTGTATGAACTGATATGTACATGAAATAGAAATAGCTATTAAACAATTTTTTCAATCACAACATTGTGGACTCAATTACCAGAGTTATCATACCTGACTTGCCCTTCCTTAGATGATGGTATTCATGTGCAAATGTTTAGTTATATATTAATTAATATTAGGATATGTTTCTTATCATAATCACTTTAGTATTATATGATATGTTTCTTAGTTTTATTGAAGGGAATTAAATTTTGCAGTAAAAGATGAGTAGAACAATGAGTTGGTATTGTGTTATCACTTATCAGTAGTTCAATCACAACCTGTTCAATGATATAAAGTTGTTATCAATGAAGAACATATAATTAATTAGGAAATGTAACCCTTTCCAATTCTGATTAAGGGAATTAAAAAAGTGAAATACAAATAAAAGATTTCTTCACTTTTCTTTCCTGGAAATAATCATCATTTATCACACTTGCATTTGTTGAACTTTGTGGCAAAACTTCAAAAGAGGCTCAAATATAAACAACAATAACAATAGCGGTCGGCTACATGGGTCAAACGACGTCATTGCGCTCTATCGTGAACACAGAATCATTCTAGGAAAAGGCTCAAATATAACCAACAGATTAAATTCTTACAACAAGACAATTAATGAGCTAGTGACATACATCAATTATATATAAGGATCAAGAACTTTACATTTTGCCCAACCCCATCCTTCATTCTGGTTTTCTCTACCAAGTCCTTTCCTCCCAATATCAAACTGCTGGTTTAAACCAAGGTCTGCCATGACAAGACAAACATGAGTGAGGAATTCTCCTCCCCTCGGAAGCCGCTGAGCATGGACGCTCCACTCGCACTGACTTGCGGCGTAAGTCATCATCTCTATCCACACTTTGCAAATCATCTCCCATGAACATCCATGATTTTGCAGCTGAGAAGCGAGCCGGCACCCTTCGTGTAACACCGATTTGCTGCTGCTGCTTTCTTTTCTAAGCTGCTGCAGAGGCTGATGACTCTGCATGTGCATTTGAATCAGCATTCTTGAAGCATTCTTACCATCTTTGACACAACCTTGATGACCCCTTTGCAATATCCTTATCGCTTCTCTGAAAGTATCGCGAACATGAGTGATTCTATCAATCCATTTCGGCAGCATGAATGGACGCATCAGCAAAAGATACAACATGTAATCAGATAAGATTTTACTCACTTCTCTGTGGTAATCATTCTTCTTATCATCTGCAGCAGAGTGATAGCAGATATCAGTAGCTAAATGCCAAATAAGAAGACTATGATCAAACTCAACATCTATACTCCATCCAAATTCTTTAAAACAACCTTTTTTTTCTAGCACATCATTGCCTCTATGAGAAAGCAATTCCTTCAGAACATTATAATCATACCCATCTTTTTCATATCTCTTATGTTTCTCCAAAAGTTGTCCAAACACCAACTCTTTCAAATTCTTGTCTGCAACTTTCCATTTTCTTTGCAAGTACAATTCCAGCACAAAATTGATTCTGAAAACCAAATCACTTCCAATACATCTTGTTACCCTTCTCTCCATACAAAATCTCAGCAGATTCTGTTGAGCCAAGAACCCTGACCATCTCTTCTGACAATGGACTAATACCCAACTGATAAATTTCTGCTCTAAACCTTTTTTCTTAGTTATCCAACGCAGTGTCCAATCAGAAAAAACAAGGGAAACAAATGCATAAAGCTCAAGTGAAATAGCCCCAATAAACAAAGCATATGTTATACAAATATCAACTCTTGAGTACTCATTAGTCTTAATGAAAAGAACACATGTAACAAGAGCAGATACAATAGAAAACACACTCAAAAGCCTAAAAATAAGACCATGTAGAGAGTAAATTATAGTAGCTTTAGTGAACAAAACATCATACAAAAATCCAAGCTGAACCTCAGCTAATTTAAAAGCAAAATCACTCTGTTTTTCTTTTTCCACATACCTCTGCACAATCAATGAATAGCTTCTCTGTCCTTCTGCAAAACGCAGACTTAGATCTGCATAAAGCCTCTTGATCATAGAAAACAAAGAGTACCCTTTATGAACATACTCCAACTCAGAATCATAACCATAACCATTGTTCAAATCAGAAGCTTGTACAACAGTTTTAGAGAGCAGAGAATCTTCAAACTGTTCAGGACTAGCAGATCTAAGAACCCAAGTTCTCTCTGCATACTTTATAATCCCAGAAACAAAAATGGGTATAGCAGCAAAAGTTAAGGCATCATTAGTGGAAGACCAAGACCTTAGGTAGATATAAAAGGCCACAACAACTTGGACAACAAGACCAAGCAAATGCCTTAACCATAAACTATTATCTTCCAAGGAATAAGCTGTGATTGTGTCAGGACCACCAAGATGCAACAGCAGAAAAGGTGCCCATAAAGCTTGTAAAGCATGATGCTGATTTTTTGTGTTTGTGTCTCCTTGGTTGTTTGCAAGAGTTCCAAGTGAAACAGTGGCTAACCAATCTGCTGATAAGTATGAAATCCAAACAATGAAGCTTAAAAAGCTTCCTCTGACATATTTTCTTCTTGAGCCAAGTGTTATGAGGATGATTTGCCATGTGAGGCTTAGTAAAACAAGTGCACGAAGCTCCCATTTGTTCCATAGTTCTCTGATATGTGCTGGGAAGATCTCAAATTCGCCCATTTTGTGTAACTTGATATGGCTGAAGAGCAGAGAGAAATGAAGGAAAGGATATGAGGGCAAATGGGTAATTTTACGTTTTTATTTTTATTTTTTTAAGTTGACTTGACTCGACTTCTTTTCCATGAGTCAATGTCCTTGGAGTACCAATAATGTTTGTCATACATCACAAATTTACGTGAAACTAGAATTCAACGTGTACTATATATAAGACGTAATATGTGTTATATATATAACACATTATCTCTTATATAAATGACACGTTGAATACTAATTAGAAGTATTTTTGTTGTACGACAAATATTATTGGTGGAGTAATCATGTTTGGAGATTAAAAAACAAGGATAAAATATATTTTACACAAATGTCTGGGGCACAACAAAAAACCAGTCAAAATAGTTAACAAAGCCCATTTAACACTTTATGACCCAAATAACACTTTTAATCATGAGTATATTTTTAACGTGTTGAGTGATTGTGGTCCAAATTCCTATTTATTGACTGTTTTGGCTGATTTTTGTTGTGCCTCTAATAATGATCTATATTTTACATTCAAAGTGGATGTATATATCTAAAAAGGTAAAGATGACGAAGAGAGAATGATTGAAAAAAAAATAAAAAAGTAATAAAATTAAACTAGTGGAATTCATACTTTTAAGTATGATATATGAATATTTGATATTAATGGATGTCAAAGTTGTATGTTAAAAAGGTAAATATAAGTTTCATCAGATTTATAACAATGTTTATTTTGATATTTGGATGTGATAAATATGTTATGTCTATTTTAAACTGGATACTTGTGAGATATTTATGGTTAGTAATAGATAAAAATGTTGAGATGATAAAGTGAAATTACATTAGAATTTAAGAGTAATAGAATGAGCGTTGAAATGAGACAAGAAAAAACAGAGGTTAATATACCACACATAAGCAATAATACTTATCATATAATAGAAATACATCTAACAAGTATTCAACGTGTGCTATATATAAGACATAATTTGTGCTATATGTGTTTTGTGAATGTGAAGGTACAATAGTGACAATTCAAAAACCTAAATTATCTAGGCTATTACTATTCTTATATCACCACTTTTATTGTTACATAACCCTCGTCATGACAGCCACCACCACCAACCACTGCCACCGACCACCTCCATCGACCACCTCCACCACCCTGCATCGCCGCCTGCCATCCTCAACGTGGGTCTCAATATCTCCATACCCATTCTCTCTATGCTTAATGTGATTCCTCTCATCAAAACTCTACCTAAGCTATTACATCATCCTCCTAGCTAGAATCAATGTAACAACTAGTTTTTCCTTTTGCAATAATGTTCAAATCTTAGCTTAATGTTTTCCCAAAGTAAAACAAGGCTTAGATTATTTTAGATAGTAGTAAGAAAAAAAGAGAAAAGCAACGTCTTGAAAGAGTTCATATAACATGTTGAATTAAGGTATAATATTAATAATTAGATTAATAATTTTAAACAATTAAATTATAACATATAATAACTAATGAGAACTTATTTTTTAGTGCACATAAATCATTTCTCTTAAAAGATATGAATATGATACCAAATGAGTCTTTGATATTTTCTGTCAAGATGATTAAAGTTATAACAATTTTAATTTTCCAGGATATTTTTTATGTCACATTTTAATTTTTGAGGACCTTATTCGAAAACTTTCAAACACTAATTTTATATAAAAAATTATTTTAAAGACAAATTAATATCACACAAATATTTTAAGAATTGTTCAATTCTATATCTACTTCTTTTAACATAATCTAATTAAAACTTTATAAGTCAAACACACGTTAAATATTTCCTTATATTGATTAAAACCTATTAATGAACTTTGAAAGAAAATATTAGATTATAACAATTTTACAATATTTTCTCCATTAAATTTGTATTGATCAATATTCATCAAAGTTGTCATTATTTTTTTATTTAAATTTTTAAAAATTTAAATCAACACTAATTTAATTATAAACTCTCTAAAAATATTGAAATAAATTGTAGAAACAACAATTCCCTCCACCATTGAATGCAAAGATGTTCTCATGGATCATTATTTAAAATAGAGTCACATATCATTTAATAATAAATAAAATTTTTATTTGATTGACAAATTCATCGTCAAAATAGTGAGTTAGAAACCATAGGCTAGCTAGATCATTTCTGTGATAATATTATTATAATTAATTATTAAAAAAAAATTACACTCCTCCTATATACACACTATAATATTTCTAGTTGGACTTGTTTATTACCAGCTCTATCTCTCCTCCTTAGTATTGAATAAATTTATCTCTTATTAATTTTATTATTGGACAAGTTTGTTATTTATAATTAAAAATATCTAACTTGATCTCTTACAATATCAAAAGTGGAATGGTGGTCATTGGACGAAAAACATTGATCGTGTCAAGCATAATTCCACGAGTAAAAATTAATTTTTAACAATTTGAATATATATATTTCATAACCAATTTAATAAGATATTTTCCAATCAAAATTCAATGGATTTCAATACAATTTTGTATGTACTTACATAATTAGTTTATTAAAAAATTTCATAATTTGTACTACTAAAATAATATAATTTCCTGTAGTTATAATATGATGATAAAAATCTAAATATCTTTATAAAATATCTAAAATTGCATGATTATTATAGAATAGAAAAACTATAGTAAGGTATCTAATTTGTGCTAGTTAAGACGAGTCATTAAGCATAAATTTGTTAATTTCAACTTTTTCTCACTGTCAGATAAGAATATATATCTATATAGAAATTTAATTTTATAAATAGAAGAAATCAGTTTTAGAAAATGTAAATTTGTAAAGTGGATTACACAATGCCTTATAAGGCTATTTCAAATTCAAAGGCTTTAATTTATTTGTCATCTACGTCCTTAAGAAAATGTTAATAAATTAAAATAAAAATTAGTAAACATTATTTGTATAAAAGAGTTTTACTTTTATTTACTGATTTACTCTATCATGTAAAAATAAAAATAAAGAATTGAAATGATAAGTAACGTAACTTGAACTCAATCAGAATTGACTCCCTATAAAGTCTAGAGTAACAGAGAATCATTAGGGTTTGTAGAAACAGTCTTGCTCTGTGGTTTTCTGTGGGCAGCTATATAGAATAGAATTCTCTCTGCACTTTCACTGCTTTTTCTGTTGTTGGCTGGATCTGCCTCGTCTTCTTGGTTGTCTAGGTTCGATCTTGTCTTTTATATATTACCTCAATCAAATTATTAATTTCATTATACTTTCTTGTCATCTCATTACAAGATTTTTTCTCTACTCTCTTTTGCTATATGTATACTTATATTTATGTGTTGGAATCATCAGATATATTGGTTTATTTTTTATGGATGCTTCAATTGTAGTAGTAGTTATTGTTATTGTTGTTGTTGTTGTTAGATCAATCAATCACATCAGACTAATAGCTTAGAAATGAATTGATTCTTAAATCAACTCTATTATTTGAAATCTAGATTCAAAAGAATTGAAATTGATTTGTAATTATTATGAAATTGATAATTGTGTATTTTAAAATCCTATGATTTTTTAGAGAATTTAGATGAAAATGATGATTTAGAACTGAATTCAATGCATTTCATTTCATATTTTTATATTTTAATCATTCCATACAGACCCTATATCGATGGAGAACATGGTGGAATTCCGAGACTGGTCAACAATTCCGACAGAGTTGGTTGAGGAGTGGTGCAAGCGGTTGGACATGCCGAATCTGCTTCGATTGGGGGCGGTGTGCAAGAAATGGCACTCCTCCACCTCCAACAAAGCCCACCTCTCATCCCCGGAAATCCCATGGCTCATCTACGACAGTGAAAAATCTTCCAATTTTCACATCTTAACCTTCGCGGCCCCTTGCAAGAACTATAAAATCTACAAGCCCTTCAGGCCATTTCACGGCTCTTCCATCGCTGCATCCACCAAGGGTTGGTTGCTCATCACCTCTCCTCCTAAACTTTTTATTCTAAACATCTTCTCGAGGCTCCGTATCGACCTTCCTCACCTCACCACCTTCCCATCTCTCCTCAACTTACCAAGGGAAGGTACTTCATTTATTTCCAACGATGGCAGAGGAATGAACACCCCTCTGGGTTTCGTCATCTCAACTTGTCTCAATCTAAACCCTATCAATGTGGCAACCGTTACCAAAGGAGGGGACTTGGCCTGGTGCAACCTCACAGACAGTGCTTGGAAAGCCCACCGTGGCTCCATGGAATATAGAAGCATCACATTTCATGATGGCAAGCTCTTTGCTGTGAATAGGGATGGTTCCAAGATTGACATGTTTCGTATTGATGATGATAATTCAACAGATGAGCTTATCCTCGTGGGGAGCATAGACGCTCCCAATCTATCTATGCCAAATATACCAAATTGGAAATTTGATGTTTACCTGCTGGAGTCCAATGGAAACCTTTTGATTTTAAAGAGGTACTTAATTATATTCTAAAAACTAACTCTCATACCATATTAAAAAAAAAGCAATGATGTTGATCGTACATCAGAAATACGTTCATCAAGTATCTAACGTGTGTCATACATGATATGGGATGTGTGCTATTTGTATAGCATATGCACGTATAACACACATCTCATATAATATATTGCACACGTTGAATATTTGATGGACGTATTTCTGATGTACGACAAATATTATTATTAAAAAAAGTATTTCACATAAAAGTTTAAGCTAGCTATATTAGGTTGGTTGAGGTCTATTAAGGTTTTATATTCTATCAGGTACTATAACAATGCTGAACAAAGAATGACAATCGCATTCCAAGTTTTCAAACTAGAGGAGGACTTAGCCATCCCGCGGGTGGCGGAGTTGAATGGGGATGGTTGCTTAGATGGGCGAAGCCTATTTCTGAACAATACTGGGATAAATTGTGAATCTATCGATCCTATAGATTGTCCCGAATTCAGGAGAGATCGTATATACTTCATTGGGGAAAATGGGGGGGAAACACGTCATGAACTCGGTGCGTTCTCTATTGCTAACAATGATAGATATCGGCTATCTATAGAGGATACCCCTAACTACAATGCTCCGGTTTGGGTGATGCCTAAGGTTGCGTTTGAGTGTGACTGCCCTAACCATGACTTGGCACTATGGAAGCCCAATCGTATTTCAAGGAAGAGAAAATAAGTGAGTCTACCCATAATAAATTTAGCTAACTGATGTTCGATAATATTCTCTCTATGCATGTGTGACTTTGTGTAATTTAGCTAGGGATCTTCTTTAATTTGAATCTCAATTCTGAACTAATATTGATACAATAATAAACTTAGCTTTTAATAATTTGAGTACTTAGTTAATTAATTCCGTTAAATATTATTTCATAGATTTACTTGAAAATCTTTATATATTTATATATGGTGAGACAATAATGACACAATATATTTTCTCATAGAAAATAACTCATTACACACACACACACATATATATATATATATATATATATATATATATATATATATATATATATATATATATATATATATATATATATATATATTCAATTTAATTTGCAACCTTTCATTATTATTGTATGGATCAAGTGAACCACGTTATCTTATCAAAGTTTGGTTTCCATTAAGTTCAAGGTTTGTTTTAAGTTAAGTTCAGAAGATTTGAAGTGTTTTGGGTTTTATTTATAATATTTCGAAAATAATTACTTTGAAAAATGTCGTTAAAGACTTGTTTTAATCAAAAGATTTATAGTGTTTTTGGTTTTATTAATAATATTTTGAAAATAATTACTTTAAAAATATTTTTTGTACACTGCTGTTTATTTACTCATTATATATTAGTTAGCCACTTTCGTATAATTATACAAAATACGTTTTTTACTGCTTGCTTCTTCATTTTTTTAATTAAAATATGGTTTTTACTTGGCCCTCATTTTTTTCTGCATGCTTCTTCATTTTTTTCTTACTACATAGTAAAAATAATGCTTTAATTACATAACCTTGTATGTTTTATGAGCTAATACAATTACAACAATATTATAATCCAACTAATGAATAATTTGAAGAACTCACTCTAAGTTCATATTTTTCTTCACTTATTCTTGGATCCAAAAATCCACTTGGATGTACATCTACCATTTTCCAATTTATAACTATGTTGTTTGGATATTTAAATGTGATAAATATTCGCCAAAAATCAAGTAGTGAAATAGTGAATAGTATTATATTTAAAGACAGAATATGGATTATTTAACGTTCACCGTTATGAATTTTAATATACACTCACTCTTAAATTCAAACTCATAAAATTCAATAGTGATAATGATAATTTGAATGAGCGTTAAATAATTTTTTTATTGTACATAAAATATTTTTATTTTTGAGCTGCTTTCCATATGTCACGACCCAACCCGGATCGTGACCGGCACATGGGACACTGAGTCCCATGTCAACCTTAACCTGCAATCCACACAACAATCCAGCTAAACAATAATAACCACAACTACTTTAACATGCATACATACATAAAAAAAATTCATATGCATAATGGGGTCCTCAAAGTATCTCCCCTAAATCCATAATACATAATATATGGTCATACATCCTGCTTAATCCATAAACTAACATAATCCAACATAAAATCAACAAGTCTTAATTAGACTTACAACACACACATAACTTAGACATCCATGTTTGTAAACCTATGAAGCATATTAATGACATAATAGAAAGTAACATAACGTCTCTTAAACATTGAGGCTCACCAAAGCTAAGCGCTTGGAGGAACGGAAGGATTTGCTTCCTGATCTGCACCTGAATCTGAAAATGGTTGGTATGAATGGTGAGTCATACGCTCAGTGAATAATAGATTAAAAACAATTTATGCAGCAATATCATAATCATATGTATAGTCATAGCAATCCATCACATAATTATCCTACAACACATTCCGCAATTCGTCTTATGTATTATTATTACAAGTATATTTATCATTAGAGATCCCGGGAGCCCAGCCCCTCCTCAGACTTTATCAAACTCGACCCCGGGAGCTGTAACATCCTAAATCTAACAGCGGAAAACACGAGATTTTTTTTTTTGTGAACGAAAGACGAAACAAAGTAAGTCATACCATAAATAGCAAATGGAGTAATAAAACTGAATTTAAACATCATCCAAAGTAGAGGGGAGAAACATAACCCCAAAAGTACAAAGTACGATGGTAAGAAAGTTACAACCATAATGTATCAAACAGGTCGAAACAATGACCCATACAACCAAAATGTGTCCATAACAAAAAGGGAATAAAATACTAAAAGAAAGGTAGACTCCTCATTTACAGGTATCTGGATACTCTTCTGGGTCTTCTTCTGGGTCCTCTTCTTCCTCATCATCCTCATCCAGCACAATCACGTCCACATCGTCCACGGCCCTAGCGGATGACATCGCAACATCTGGGTCACTCTCGGAATCCTGATGGTCTGGCATCGAATAGTCCGGATCAATCCACAAGAATGGGTTTCCTATAATGTCTCTGTCAGAGAAGACCGGAGAGTTCGGAGGATTCATCGACTCATCCGTTGGAGCGGGTATGGGGGTGAAGGTGGATGCGGTGGTACTCCCGGGTGGAGCCCTGCGCCATGGGGCGGCTGAGGGTGGATGGGCTCGGGTGCGGGATCCTAGAGTGGAAGGTCGAACACATAGAACCCGAATGTGGCGGGCACTGGAGAAGTAACAGACACAAAGCCAGTAGCTGGGGAGTAACGGACAGATAACAAATCAATGACGGGCGGCGGCGGTGGATCCATCACCTGGAATTGGGACATAAGAAAGAAAGCGAGTATGAGAATAAAATTCTCAGTGAATCATTGCCGATACCCGGGCTTGGTACCGCTTACGCCAATTCCAGCTATTCAAAGTAACACCCTCTATTTACAAAAAACTATACATCATCTTTTTAAAGAACTGGGGTGCGTTACGTTGAATAGTCAAACATCCTACTTGCCCGGACTAAGGGAGTCTAAGGTCTCTTCTAAGTTATCGCATAGCTAGCACCCTACGTCAAGTTCTATTTGACGTCACCACCTTAGAGTCCTCCCTAGGCCGTACTAAAAAGGTCTCCTAGGTAGTTCCGTCGGCTTAGAACTTCTTCGTCTTCCTGGAACTAGGGATTAGCCGTTTTCCATTTTCATGAGCGTACGCTTACACAATTCATCATCAACATCGGGAACACCCCGAAATATACATATATACACCTTTAATCATCATATCACTAGTAGGACTAAGTGTCCAATGCATGAAAACCACATCTCACCCCATAGGCCTCCCTATCCCGTGAGTATGCGCAATGCACCACCGTTCACTCAGTAGAACGGCTGGATCTAGGCTAATCGAGAGTTCCACTGGACGATAAATATACACACAACAAACAGCAACCAAACAATTCAATCAAAGTCAACACATCCCATCCAATTTAGTCTCAAGATATCATCAGTCAATCTCAATATTAGCATAACACAGTGTACTACGGCAATCATAGTCATCATTGAATTTCATCTCAACTATCTAGATCATTCTTATCACCATTTTATTGTTCCTCAGTAAATTCCACATCTCATGGTCACAACACATAATTAGTTCGGTCATCATGCACAATGTACATTTACTCGTTACCCCATCCCCTCAAGACGCACTCTCTTTTACGTACTATGAAGCGTTCTTTCCAAAGTCTCTTCTAAAGTTTTATGAAACCTTCCGAACTAATTCATTTATTATAAATATTTATTAAATCATTTCCTTGCTGATTTTATTTAATTCTTAAGGGATTTGAATAATTAACTTAATTATTTATGTTTTTATTCTTCATATACTAGCTAACATATGCTTTCATCCTTCTTAAAGTCTCAAACTCTATTAGAATTTTAATTAAGACTTTTAAATTCTGACCTCTTATGAATAATATTTATTTCAGAAATTGATATCTTAATTATCCCATTATTTTCTCTTATTTTAGAACAATATAACTAGTGTTAACAGTTTTACGGGTTAGTAATCATTTTACTATTAAACTCAACTTTTAATCCCTTAAAATTTTTCTAACATTATCATTAACATTACTAACCTATGTGGGTCCACTTAGTTATATCAGAATATTTTTAAATTAATTTTCTCTAATTATTTATTCCCTTTATTAGTTATTTTTAACTAGTTAAGCATTAGTAAACAAGTAACAAATTATTTCTAAGATATTATTTAAATCTGGACAGAATGTAAAAGAATTATAATTTAATCAGTAAAGTAATAAATAAAGTTCATAATTATTTTACTAGTCCATTCATTTTAAGAAAAGCATTCTTTAGGTATACTTCCACAAAACTATGTGTTAGAAAATACCTTTTATTGTCAAATAAATACTAAAATATTTTAAATCAGTAACCTTATTTTTTTTTCTAACATCAAGGACTTATTATTTCAGAATACTAATCCTGAATATTTTTAGAGGCATATTATCCCAATATTTCCTAAACTATGTGCATAAATATATATATATTTTTTTACTAAAATATTTTCTAGAATCTAATCCACCATTTTTATTTTATAAAAACTCTTTATTTCAGTATCTCAAAGTTCCCAAGTAATATAGATAATTTTTCTAGTCATAAGGTATTTTTTTAGTGACCGTTTTACTCAAAACTATCCATTTTTAAGTCCTTTTTCTTCCCGATAAATACAAATAATTATAAATAATTTCCAGAACTGAAATTTTTATTTTATTAAGGCTGAAAATAAACACCTCAGAATGCAAAGTCATTAAAATAATTTTTATATCGTTTACTTTATTATTTAGCATTATCTTTAGCAAACTACGCTTTTTAAAGCACCTTTTATTCAATTAAAATCAAGAAAATTCCAGATCGGTGGAATAAATTTTATTTTTACTTTAGGAGAGTTGTTCTAGTAAGTCTTAATTTATTTTACAGATTTCCTATTTTTTTTAGAGCTATTTTCCTATGCATTATAAAACATATTTCTACATGATTACTAATCCTTTTTTTTTTTTAGCTCATATTTAGTGTGCACCAACACCATTATTTTTCTTTATTAAGATCTGAGTTTTTAAAATAATTTTCCAGAAGCAAATAGTGTTCTTAACATTTATTTATGAGTCCCTTGAATACCACTATTTTATTCCAAGTTCTATATTTCATTAAGGTTCTTCTTCAAGCATTGTTAATCTATGAAACAACACCCACTCTCTCTTCCGAACCCTCAAGGCCGCGGGTTCCACTATCAAGGAGACCCAAAATATACATTTTACTCATAGCACCATTTATAAGCATGTATGCATCCATTACAACACCAAGAGTCCATCTTTATATTCAAATAATGCACCGATGACATCAAAATTCATTTTAAATGGCAGACTTCATTTGAGAACTCAAGAACATTTAGAGAAGTATTATTTTTGCTCCAACAAAATAATTTCACCGTTTATTTCCATTAAAAAGCATTTTTAATAAATAAATAAAAAGAAAAACAATAAAACTTTTTGGGAGCATGACTCACTCAAGATTGAACCCTAGAGATGGTTGGTTGGTGTTAGAACTCTTTGAAGTTTGTTCCTCCTCTTCCTTGGTCGCGAGCTCCTCCAAGGAAATGGGGTTGATTTTTGTGAGTGTGTGGTTGTTGGAGGGGTATAGAGAAAAATTCTAAGAGGAGAATTCTAAAAAGATTTTGGCATAGTTTGTATATCACCTTGAGATAGATTTTAGCGTGTGAAATTAGGATAAATAAAGAGGGAGGAAAAGTGGTAGGTGAAAGGTGAAGGTGGTTAGGTGAGAAGTCACTTAATCTTGGCCCTTGGATGTGCCTCCATGGTGGCCAATGGGAGAGTGGTCTTGAATTAATTATATTCCCTAATCAAAGCTAGTATTAAATAGGTTATTGGCAGTTTCATTTTCTTCCTCCACATTTCCCATGTGCATCATTAGCTAGAGTTAGTGTTAGGATATTTTAAAATTTTTAATGTGTAGGTTAAGTGATGTAGTGAATTTTATATATATATATATATATATATATATATATATATAAATATATATATATACATATATGAACATAAAAAAAATTATATAGTTCATGCATGGAAATACAAGGACGCATTCAAAAATCATAAACACGTAAGAATTGCTCTAACAGATAAATTCGGGAACTAACAACTGTAATATATATATAGATACTAGAGCTATGATTTTTAGGGGTGTTACAGGAGCTATGCCCCTCCTCAGGCCGAGCAAACCAACATTTATCATTCTTTAATTAATGTCATTCGCATTTGTACATAGCATCATATTCGCATCATCGTCGTAATAACATCATATACAGCTCAGTATCAAGTTTGGGGTAGTGGTGAACATATGGATTTGAAAACATAACTTAATTGTATAAAGATTTTGAGTTAAAGTCTTAAAAATGGGGTTTTAGTGCAGTAGTAATCGATACAGACATCTGTAATCGATTACCTGCTTCAAATTTCATTCTGAGGAAAATTTTTGTAACAATTGGCCACCTGTAATCGATTACAATCCCGCAGTAATCGATTACAGTAATCGATTACCAATTCGCTGTAATCGATTACATCCTGGGTCAAAAACGAAATTATGCAGAAAATCACGCGAAATTCATCTTCAAATCCACATTTTCACCACAACCCATCCAAATCAAACACAACCAACATACAATATCAGTTATATATCAACCAATCTCAGTCCCTATCAACTATCATAGCAAGAAATTCACAATATCATTCAAAATCAAACATAAACCATAAATAACTCATTACTCACTAATTACTCCAATGAGCTCCAAGACACCACCCGGAGCTAGGATGAGGTACCCTGAGCTTCTCTAGTTGGTTGAGACCCTAGAGAACACATCACAAACCTCAATCTCACAACAAAATCAAAAACCTCAATCCGAAAATCAAAGAGAAAATACATCAAGATAGAAAAAGAAACACACTACACTTACCCCCAATATACTAGATGGTGATTGATAAATTGATCTTTGATGATTGGTGAAGATTTGAGGAAGAGAGGTTTTGAGAGAAAGGGTGAGGAAGAAGAAATGAAATGTGAAGAATGAGAGAAAGGGGGGGGGGGGGGGGGGAGGGGTGGCCACGGGAAAAGAAGGGAAAAAGGGGAGGTGGGACCCACTAGGTGTCCTGTCTCCCCGGATTGTACCGTGATTTCTTACTCAAACTAACTCAAAATACTCGAGGTATTACACCATATCTTATTTTAATTTTTTTTTTTTGGGTAAAAGCAATTTAAATATTAAATTTTAATTAAGCAGCTTTGCTTGTATTTGAACTTATAATTCTATATTCATTCTTAAATTTTCTTCGGTGTGTAAAAAACATAAAACAAATGCTTCTAGCTACTCACTATTGTTCCTTTTATTCAAAGGAAAAATACACAGTGAAGAAAAGAGGGGGAAATTATAGCTAGTATAGAGTAATAAGCGATAGATATCTTGATAGAAATTTGGGTAATAAAATGCTCCCAAAGATTTTAAATGAATAATGATACTTGTTTATTACTTACTAGTTCTCTCTCTCTTTAATATCAACTAGGTCTCTCTTTTATTTCTACTCTAGATAAGAATTAATAATTAATCCTGATTTAGCGTTGAATAACTTTCTCTCTTATAATTCAACAAGTTTATTATTGATAATTGAAAATACATAAATTGATCTCTTATAATATTAAAAGTTGAATAGTGTCCTTGGATGGAAAGCATTGAAAGTGTCAAACATAATTCCATATTACGACGACAAATTAGTTTTGACAAATTAAATAAATATTTTCATAACGAATTTAATAAGATATTTTCCAATCAAAATTCAATGAATTTCAATGCAATTTCTTATGTGTATATATAATTAGTTTATTAAAAAATTCTATAATCACTGTACTACTAAAAATATATATAATTGTCTCTAATTATAATACTTTGATAAAAAATCTAAAATATCTTTTTAAAATATATTTTACTGTGGAATTTAAAATAAATCCAAGTTTATACCAACAATGTTTTACTTGTTTTTCAAAAATCTCTCATAGACAATAATTGTACAGTCATTTTAAAAAAGAGAAAAATATGGTAATATCTAATTTGTGCCGGTTAAGACGAGTCATTAAGCATAATTTTATTTATTTCAACTTTTTCTAACTATCATACAAGAATATATATATAGCATTTTGATTTTATAAATAGAAAAAATCATTTTTGAAAAATTTAAATTTGTAAAGTGGATTGCAGAGTATCTTATAAAGCTATTTCAAATTAAAAGATTTTATTTGACACACATTACATATAATATATAGCACACATTGAATACTAATTGAATGTATTTATATTGTATAACAAACATTATTGAACTTTATTTTCTTCAAGTTTCTTATTTCAGATTTCACAAACCTAGCTATTAAGCTTCTAAAATTCTAAAAATGATGCTAACCAAATAAAATCAATGCATAATTTTTTTTTTTAATCGAGATTGTATCATAACTTAGCTAAAGGTCATAAAAATATCGGTAATGTTTGACGTGCAACAGAAATATGTCCAACTTATACCTAATGTGTGATATCCATGTTACAGGATGTGTGTTATACGTATATGTGATAAACGTATAGCAAACATCCTGTAACATGGATAACACACGTTGGATACAAGTTGGACGTATTTTTGTTGTATGTCAAGCATTATTGTAAAAACATTACCATGACTATAAATGAGTTAACTATAAACTTCTTATCAGATGTGCATTATTGAACATAATTCAATTATTTCAAAGCAAGAACAGCAAAATACAAAACATACATAATTCAAATATGAGTAAAGTAAAGTACTAAACTAAAACAATTTGAGAAGAAAGAAAATATGTTTAGTTTCCGTTTTTATTTTTTATTTTTTTCTATTTTCAAAATTTTGTGAAGAAAATACTGAAAACAGAGAAAACAGAAATAAAAACAGAAAATGAAAACAAAAACCAAACAACACCTAAATAATCAATCATATGGAGCTTCTTGGATCAGAAGAAGAAGAAGATGATGATGATATAGCTAGAAGTGAAGCATATGGAGAAGCTAGTGTAGCTCTTGCCCATCCCAACCCATTTTGCCTATCAATTGGAACACTTTTGGTCCCAAAAACAAAATGTTCACTTAAGTCAATATCTACCATAAGAAGACTAACATGTGTGAGCAATTCACCTCCATTTCCTAATTGTTTAACATGTGAATACCAATCACCATGACTTGCTGCATAAGCAAGCATCTCAATCCACACTCCACAAACCATTTCCCACAAATTCATCTTCTTCTTATTATTGTTATCAGTATCATGATTATTCTCACCACCAAGGTTGTTTTGTAGCTGCAAGGCGAGGCAACACGCGTCGAGCAACACAGATTTTCCATTCTTTTCGCTTCGCAGAGAATCCAGCACTTGACTTTGTGTGTGAAGTTGTATCAGCATATTGCAAGCTTCTACATTGGTTCTAATTTAATTATAAACTCTTTAGAACACTAAGTGGAACTAAATTGTACAAACAATAACTCCCTCCACCATTGATGCACGGGTATGTTCTCGTTTAAAATAAACTCACATACCATTTAATAATGAATAAAACGTTTATTGATGGACAAATTGGAAAAAAAAAACATAAAGAAGTAACATTTTTCAACCTCAAAATAGTGAGTTAGAAACCATAAATCGACTATATCATTTCTGTAATAATATTAATATAATCAATTAATCAAAACAATCACACTCTTCTCTTATATATACACTTCAACATTTCTAGTTGGACTTGTTATCACTAGCTCTCTCTCTCTCAACGTTAATAAGTTTGTCTTCTATATTTTATCGTTGGACAAGTTTATTATTAATAATTGAAAATATCTAACTTGATCTCTTACAATATTAAAAGTGGAACTATGATCCTTGGATGGAAACTATTGATGGTGTCAAGCATCATTCCACGAAGATAAATTAATTTTTAATAAATTGAATAAATATATTTCACAACCAATTTAATAAGATATTTTCCAATCAAAATTCAATGAATTTCAAAGGAATTTTTTATGTACTTACATAATTAGTTTATTAAAAAATTTCATAATTTGTACTAGTAAAAAAATATAATTGCCTGTAGTTATAATACGATGATAAAAATCTAAATATCTTTATAAAATATCTAAAATTGCATCATTATTATAGAAAAGAAAAACTATGGTAAGGTATCTAATTTGTCCTAGTTAAGACGAGTCGTTAAGCATAAATTTGTTAATTTCAACTTTTTCTCATTGTCATATAAGAATATATATATATATATAGAAAATTAATTTTATAGATAGAAGAAATCATTTTTAGAAAATGTAAATTTGTAAAGTGGATTACATAGTGCCTTATAAGGCTATTTCAAATTCAAAGGCTTTAATTTATTTGTCATCAACGGCCTTAAGAAAATGGTTAATAAATTAAAATAGGAATTAGTAAAAATGATTTGTGTAAAAGAGTTTTACTGATTTACTCTATCATGTAAAAATAAAAATAAAAAAATTGAAATGATAAGTAACGTAACTTGAACTCATCTAGATCAGAATTGACTCCCTATAAATTCTAGAGTAACAGAGAATCATTAGGATTTATAGAAATAGAGTCTTACTTTGTGGTTTTCTGCGGGCAGCTATATAGAATAGAATCTCTCTCCACTTTCACTGCTTTTTCTGCTGTTGGCTGGTGTGCCTCGTCTTCTTGGTTGTCTAGGTTTGAACTTGTCCTTTATTTTTCATATATCACCTCAATCAAATTATTAATTCTATTCTACTTTCTTGTCATCTCATTACAAGATGTTTTTCTCTCTTTCGCTATCTATCTTTACTAATTAACTGTATGTATACTTATATTTACGTGTTGGAATCACCAGATAGATTTGTTTATTTTTTATGGATGTTTCAATTGTAGTAGTAGTAGTTGTTGTTGTTAGATCAATCAATCACATCAAACTAAAACTTTAGAAATAAATTGATTTTTAAATTAACTCTATTAATTAAAATGTAGATTCAAAAGAATTGAAATTGATTTGCACTTATTATGAAATTCAAAATTGTGTTTTTTTAAATCCTATGATTTTTTAGAGAATTTAGATGGAATGATAATTTAGAACTGAATTCAATATAATGCATTTACATTTCTTTTTTTTTTTTATATATTTTAATCATTTCAAACAGACCCTGTAATCTATGGAGAACATGGTGGAATTCCGAGACTGGTCAACAATTCCACCAGAGTTGGTTGATGAGTGGTGCAAGCGACTAGATATGAAGGATCTGCTTCGATTTGGGGCGGTGTGCAAGACATGGCACTCCTCCATCTCCAAACAAAGCCCACCTCTCCTTCCCCGAAATTTCATGGCTCATCTTTGACAGTGAAAAATGCTCCAAGTTCACTGTCCTCAACCACACGACGCCCCCTACCAAGCGCTATGAAATCTACAAGCCCTTCAGGCCATTTCACGGCTCTTCCATCGCTGCATCCACCAAGGGTTGGTTGTTCATAACCTCTCCTCCCAAACTTTTTATTCTAAACATCTTCTCGAGGCTCCGTATCGACCTTCCTCACCACACCACCTTCCCATCTCTCCTCAACTTACCAAGGGAAGGTACTTCATTTATTTTCAACGACGGCAGAGGAATGAACACCTCTCTGGGTTTCGTCATCTCAACTTGTCCCAATCTGAACCCTATCAATGTGGCAACTGTCACCAAAGGAGGGGACTTGGCCTGGTGCAACCTCACAGACAATGCTTGGAAAGCCCACCGTGACTCCATGGAATATAGAAGCATCACATTTCACGATGGCAAGCTCTTTGTTGTGAATAGGGATGGTTCCAAGATTGACATGTTTCGTGTTGATGATGATAATTCAACAGATGAGCTGATCCTCGTGGGGAGCATAGACGCTCCCAATCTATCTACGCCAAATTTATCAAATTGGCGATTTGATGTTTACCTACTGGAGTCCAACGGAAACCTTTTGATTTTAAAGAGGTACTTATATTCTAAAAGCTAATTAACTCTCATACCCCGTATTAAAAAAAATATTTCACATAAAAGTTTAAGCTAGCTATATTAGGTTGCTTGAGGTCTATTAAGGTTTTATATTCTATCAGGTACTATAACAATTGTGAACACCATATTTTGACCGGTCAATTTTTAGCATAAAAACCCTCTTTTCATAAATAGTTCATTTTGTTTAATTTGATTAAAAAAAAGAAAAAAGAAAAGAATTTCAGCCTAATTTCATTTTATGTGATTTAAAAAAATAAAAATAAAAATGTTTCAACCCATTTGCCTTTCTCCTCTATGCAGTGTGTCAGATGCTTTGCTTTTGTAATAAAAAAAATAAAAAATATAAAAATATGAAAAAAAAGATATTGTTGTATTCTATTATGTAACCCGTGATTGTGCTTGATTTTTATTGTGAGCTTTACACCTAATGCATCCGTAACTCTCAAAAGTATGTCCATTTTGTTGAGATTGATTTGCAACTTTTGATGAATTGGTATAGAACAAAAGTGGTGGTGACAAACCACCGAAAGTTTTAGAGATAGCTCCAAAGAAAACAGCTAGAACCATTACAATGGAGGTCAAAAATAGAAATCATTGTGCCTTTTTGTTTTGGTACTGAGAGGAGCACGATAAAAGAAAGCAAATTCACGAAACAGAAGAAGAAAGAACCGGGGAGAAAATTCTGAAAGCAATTCCCTCTACACACCAACCAAATTCTCAAAATCAAATCCAATCCAAATGCAAAATTAAGAGTCAGATATACAAACAAACAATGTAGCCAAAACCATTTTCACCATGGACGCCATCCTTCATCACCATCAAAATCGACTTAAATAACAGCAACAGCAGCACAACGGCGGCACGTCTCCTTCCTCGGCCGCGGGCTCCTCCTCTCAGCCTACTTCAACGGCAACAGCGAGCGGTGGAAGCAGCAGAGCCAGGAACCACCGGCATCACCGTCTCGCATCAGCTCCGCCGGCAGCTACAGCGGCTCCCTCTTCTGCGGCTCTCTCTCTCTCTCTTCTCGCGGTGTACGCGGCCGCGGAGCTTCGCAAGTGTAGCGGCCGTGAAGCCTGCCGCGGCCCTTTCCTCCTTTCGTGGTTGGCTCCTCCGGCTTACCTTTCCTCCCCCACCAGCCGCCAGCTCTCCCTCGACCGCGGCGCCTTGCAGCCGCGATGGCTGCGGCGGCCGCGGCCCCTTCTGGTTTCCCCTCTTTCTCTCTCTAAGAGGCGGCTGCCTCTCTCTCTCTCATCCCCTTTTGCTCTCTCACTCTCAATCTCTCTTTCAAAAATAATGAAAACCTAATTTGAGTGTTAATTTGTGTATGTGTGTACCGTGTGTGTGTGGGTGTGTGTTAGGCTAGCTTTGTTTTTGTTTTGTTAATTATTATTATTATTATTCTATTAAGATTAATATTAATATTTTGTTAATGTTATTAATATTGTTGTTATTATCATTAATTAAAAAAATGATGATTGAATAGTAGATGCTATCTTCATCAAAAGGTTTATTGACTAGTCAAGTCTTAACTTAAACCTTATAAAAAAAATATATATGTTTTCTTCACAAAAAAAATATAACAAAAAAAATTAAATCTTTTTTTAAATAGAAAATTAAAAAGAAAAAAATCATTTTGGTAGAACTACGTGAGTTTTGAATTTCTCATTATGCCGGAGGATACGTAGGAGCAGGTATTACCTGTCAAGCTCAACTTTATTTTACATAATTTTGTGTTTAATGTGTGTTGTTAATATTTGTAAATATATTATGTTATTGTTATTATATGTTTTTATTTTATCTCTATATTTTTCTTTAAAAAAATAGAAATTCAAAAATACAAAAAAAATACTTTAATGTTATAATTTGATTTGCACAACTAATTCAAGGTACCGTCTCTAGACGGATGTACTAGGGGTGCGTGAGATTAATTTCTTACCCTTCCCTATGCATAACAGACTCCCGGACTCAAATCTGGCTTCAAAGACCATTCTTCTCATAATAAAAAGGGTTTTTCCATAGTTTTCCCAATTAAATAAATTGTGGTGGCGACTCCAATATTTTCAACAATTTTTAATTATTTTTTCGCCGTCCCGTCGCGATCTCGGTTGCGACAACAATGTTGAACAAAGAATAACAATCAGATTCCAAGTTTTCAAACTAGAGGAGGACTTAGCCATCCCGCGGGTGGTGGCGTTGAATGGGGATGGTTGCTTAGACGGCCGAAGCCGATTTCTATGTAGTACTGGGATAAATTGTGAATCTATCGATCCTATAGGCTGTCCCGAGTTCAGGAGGGATCATATATACTTCATTGGGGAATCTGGAGAAGAAACACGTCATGAATTTGGTGTGTTCTCTATTGCTAACAATAATGGATATCGGTTGCCTATAGGCGATACCCCTAACTACAATGCTCCAGTTTGGGTGATGCCTAGGGTTGCTTTTGAGTGTGACTGCCCTAACCATAACTTGGCACTCTGGAAGCCCAAGCGTAATTCAAGGAGGAGGAAATTAGTGAGTCTACCTGGAATAAATTTAGCTAACTGATGTTCAATAATATTCTCTCTATGCATGTGTGACTTTGTGTAATTTAGCTAGGAATCTTTCTTTAATTTGGATCTCAATCTTGAACTAATATTGATGCAATAATATAATAAACTTAGCTTTTAATTATTTGAGTACTTAGTTGATTAATCCCGTTACGTTCAATATTATTTCATACATTTACTTGAAAATCTTTATATATTTATATATGGTGAGCCAATGATAACACTATATTTTCTCATAGAAAATAACTCATTACACATATATGTATATATATTCAATTTAATTTGCAACCTTTCACATTATTAATGTATGGATCAAGTGAACCACGTTATCTTATCAAAGTTTGGTTTCCATTAAGTTCAAGGTTTGTTTTTGTTAGGTATCAAAATTAAGGAATAGATTAACACAACTAAAATTTGGAGATGAGAAACGTGGAAAGAACTCTTTATTGCTTATAAGTGTTTACAAGTGAGTCTTGGAGAACTTGGATGGATTATGGGTTGAGTGCCTTTTGGCCAAGAATAGCCAACCCCTATATATAGCCTTCCACCTCCTTAATGGACGGTAGAGATTAATCCTAATGGACGGTCCAGATCTCTCATCTAGAACCTTCCATACCATTCTTCTACACTCCTCTACATTCTACACTTATATACACAATTCTACATACACCTAGAACACTCTACATTTATCTAGAGTGTTCTACACACTTCTAGTGTGCTCTACATGCTTCTAGAATATTCTAGACAAATCTAGAATATTCTAGGACACTCTAGAACTCTTTAGAACACTCTAGAATCTTCTGGATAAATCTAGAATTCTCTAGATACCTCTGGATTCCTCTAGAAGATTCTAGGATGTTCCACCAACTTCCACATAATTCTACGGTCTTCCGGTGTGGTCTAAAGATTTTCTTGAATTTTCTCTAATAAAGAAGACCGTCCGTGACATTCTTCATTAATAAAATATGATTTTAATATTTTAACAATCTCCCACTTAAAATCATATTTTATTTTTTCTTCTTTCATGCTACTTATATTTCAATAGGCCAAGAGAAGATCTACACCATGCAAACTTATCTGCATTAATTGGCTTTGTCAGGATATCTGCTAGGTTCTCTTTGGTGTGAATTTTCAGCATATCCACATTCCCTTCCTCCACCACTTCACGAACAAAATGATATTGAACGCCTATGTGTTTTGTTCTTGAATGAAAGGATGGATTCCTTGCAATGTGCAAGGCACTCTGACTGTCACAATAAATTGGAATTTTCTCTTGCTTGTGTCCGAGTTCCTCCATTAACCTTTGTATCCAAATTGCTTCCTTGCAAGCTTGTGTAGCTGCCATGTACTCAGCTTCTGTTGTAGACAATGCCACCACTGTCTGCAACTTAGATAACCAGCTCACAGTTCCTCCTGCAAGTGTAAACACATAACCTGTAGTGGATTTTCTTTTATCATTGTCACCTGCAAAATCTGAGTCAACATATCCTTTGACAAGAAATTCAGATCCTCCATAATATAATGCAGCATCAGAGGTTCCTTTAATATATCTAAGGATCCTCTTAACAGCATTCCAGTGCTCTCTGCCTAGATTTTCCATGAATCGACTAACAAGACCAACTGATTGAGCTATATCTGGTCTTGTACATATCATGGCGTACATAAGGCTTCCCACTGCCGATGCATACGGTACTCGAGACATTTCCATCCTCTCCGCTTCACTGCTAGGACTCATTTCCGAGGATAATTTAAAGTTGACAGGAAGAGGGGTAGATATTGACTTACACTCTTGCATGTTGAAGCGCCGCAAGACCTTCCTCAAGTAATTCTCTTGGGATAGCCAAATCTTCCTATCTTTTCTGTCTCGGTGAATTTGCATCCCTAAAATCTTGTTTGCAGATCCTAAATCCTTCATGTCAAACTCCCTAGCCAACTGTGCCTTTAATTCTTGGACTCGATCTTTGTTGGGGCTTACTACCAACATGTCATCCACATACAATAGCAAAATGATAAAATCATTTTCATCAAACCTTTTGTAGTACGTACAATAGTCTGAACTAAGTCTGTTGTATTTAAGGCTGTTAATGAAAGAATCAAATCTCTTGTACCAACACCTTGGCGCCTGCTTTAATCCGTACAGAGATTTGGTTAATCTGCAAACCAAGTTTTCTTTGCCATGTTCTTCAAAGCCTTCTGGTTGGAGCATATATATTTCTTCTTCAAGTTCTCCATGAAGAAAAGTTGTTTTTACATCTAATTGCTCTAGATGTAAATCAAATGCAGCACACATAGCCAGAACTACTCTAATTGTAGTAATTCTAACCACCGGAGAAAATATTTCATTGAAATCAATACCTTCTTTCTGAGCAAATCCTTTAGCCACCAGTCTCGCACGATACCGCTCCACTTGATTGTTGTTATCTCGTTTGATTTTGTAAACCCATTTATTACCAATGGCTTTACGTCCATCAGGGAGTGGAACAAGCTTCCATGTCTTGTTTCTATGTAATGCTTCCATTTCTTCATGCATTGCTGTCATCCATAAAGAAGCGTCTGGACTGTTCAAAGCCTCTTTATAAGTTGATGGCTCTCCTTCTTCTGTTAGAAGACAGTATGCATCATGACTAGTCATCACATAGTCTGAGTGCCATGATGGTGATTTAGTCTGACGTGATGATCGTCGGATTTCAACATCATTAGCATCATCTGGTACTTGCACATCGTGCTCTGGTTCTGCTTCAGAAGAATCCTTTTCTCCATATTTGTCATTTACGTGAATTGTCATAGTCTCTTTAGTGTTGCTGTCATTTTCCTGCTTCTTTTGCAGTTCATTTTCTGCAAATATTACATCTCTACTAACAATAACCTTGTGGGCAGTGGGGTCCCACAAACGATACCCCTTAACATTGTCAGCATAACCCAAGAAGATACATTTTCTGGACTTAGGATCCAACTTTGATCTTTCTTGTGAATTGTACATCACGTACACAGGACAACCAAATACATGTAGAGAAGAATAATTGGATGGTTTTCCTTGCCACATCTCCATAGGTGTCTTTAACCCTATAGCCGTTGATGGTGACCGATTAATCACGTAGCATGCAGTTTTCACGGCTTCTGCCCAAAAAGACTTGGCTAAACCTGCAGTTTGCAACATAGCTCGAGTTCTTTCAAGGAGAGTTCTATTCATCCGCTCCGCTACACCATTTTGCTGAGGAGTATATGCAACTGTGAATTGCCTTTGAATGCCCTCCTCTTTGCAAAATGCAATGAAATCACCATCTGTATATTCTCCTCCATTATCTGTCCTCAGGCACTTGATTTTCTTTCCAGTTTCAAGCTCCACTTGTGCCTTGAACTGCTTGAATACTGGGAACACATCTGACCTCCTCTTGATGGGGAACACCCATAATCTTCTAGAATAGTCATCAATGAATGAGACAAGATACTTTGCCCCACCTTGAGACATTTCTGGTGACTCCCACACATCAGAATGAATCAAGTCTAAAATATGTTTGCTTCTGGCAGTAGATCTTTGGAACTTTAATCTATGTTGCTTACTCGTCACACAGTACTCACAGAAAGGTAGCTTTACTGTTTTGAGCCTGTGAATGAGATTACGATCTACAAGAATTTGCAGTCCACGTTCTGACATGTGGCCTAATCTTTTGTGCCACAACATCGTTGTGTCTTCATCATCATTGGTTGAAGCAACTGATGCATCTGCTTCTTGCAACGTATCTCCTAGAAGCTTGTATATATTGGTTCCAATCTTCTCTGCCTTCATCACCACGAGAGCACCTTTTGTAACTTTCAAGATCCCATTCTCAATATGAGTCTTGAAACCAAGGTCATCCAGTTGCCCAATTGACAACAAGTTCTTTCTCAAGCCTTTCACATGACGTACCCCTTTAATTGTACGAATAGAACCATCAAACATTTTAATTTTGACAGTCCCGATACCAGCAATTTCTAAGGCATGATCATCACCCATAAACACAGATCCTTCCGAGACAGGCTCATAGGTACTAAACCAGTCACGGTTAGGAGTCATGTGCCATGAAGCTCCTGTGTCTACAAGCCAAACATCAATAAGTTGTTTATCACCTCTAGAAATTGCTGCTTCGCCATATAGGATTTCTCCGTCATCAGAGGTACTGGCAACACATCCATGAGAAGTACCTGCTTCTGCTTTCTTTTATGTACTCTTCTTGTTGAACCAACAATCTCTTTTAATGTGCCCTTTCTTGCCACAATTGTAGCAAGTAAAGTCCTTCCTTCTTCGAGACTTTGATCTACCACGGTTCTGACTCCCACTGGAGCCATGCTCCATAGATCTTCCTCTCGTCATCAACAAAGCTTCTGATTGCCTTGAACTCTCTGTTCGATCATCTTTATTTTTGCGCCTACTTTCTTCTTCAAGAATAGCAACAGCAACGTCATCAAATCGGAGGCGATCAGCAATATTGTTGTTGGTGATGTTGATGATGAGTTGATCATATGAATCTGGTAAACTCTGAAGTAGAAGCTCCGCACGTTCATTTTCTATTATTTGACAATCCATGGTTGTCAATTGTGAAAATAACGTATTCAGATTGTTGACGTGATCCGTTACTGATGTGGATTCACTCATTCGAAGAGTATAGAGTCTCCTCTTCAAGAATATTTTGTTGTGAAATGACTTGGCTTCGTACAGTTTGGTGAGTGTATCCCATATTTCCTTAGCTGTGCCTTTCTCCGAGATGCTTGACAACACTGAATCTGCCACTGCAAGATGCAAGTTAGCAATAGCGTTGCCATCCATCTCCTTCCACTTGTCATCCGAGATCCCAGTGGGTCTCCCTTCAATTGCATTTAAGCAATTTTCTTTTCTCAGGATTGCCTTGATCTTCAACTTCCATAAGGAGAAATTACTCCCGTTGAACTTCTCTATCTCAAATTTTGTTGTCATGGTTCTTAGACCAATCTATACCTTTGCAGCGGAACAATCAACAACCAAAGCTCTGATACCACTGTTAGGTATCAAAGTTAAGGAATAGATTAACACAACTAAAATTTGGAGATGAGAAACGTGAAAAGAACTCTTTATTGCTTATAAGTGTTTACAAGTGAGTCTTGGAGAACTTGGATGGATTATGGGTTGAGTGCCTTTTGGCCAAGAATAGCCAACCCCTATATATAGCCTTCCACCTCCTTAATGGACGGTAGAGATTAATCCTAATGGACGGTCCAGATCTCTCATCTAGAACCTTCCATACCATTCTTCTACACTCCTCTACATTCTACACTTATATACACAATTCTACATACACCTAGAACACTCTACATTTATCTAGAGTGTTCTACACACTTCTAGTGTGCTCTACATGCTTCTAGAATATTCTAGACAAATCTAGAATATTCTAGGACACTCTAGAACTCTTTAGAACACTCTAGAATCTTCTGGATAAATCTAGAATTCTCTAGATACCTCTGGATTCCTCTAGAAGATTCTAGGATGTTCCACCAACTTCCACATAATTCTACGGTCTTCCGGTGTGGTCTAAAGATTTTCTTGAATTTTCTCTAATAAAGAAGACCGTCCGTGACATTCTTCATTAATAAAATATGATTTTAATATTTTAACAGTTTTAAGTTAAGTTCAGAAGATTTGCAATGTTTTGGGTTTTATTAATAATATTTTCGAAAATAATTAGTTTGAAAAATGTTGTTAAAGGCTTGTTTTAAGTTTAGTTCAGAAAATTTATTTTGTTTTTGGTTTTATTAATAATATTTTGAAAACAATTACTTTAAAAATACTTGTTGTACACTGTTTAATCACTACAATATATTAGCCACTTCCGTATAATTATACAAGATATGTTTTTTGCTGCTTGCTTCTTCATTTCTTTTAATTAAAATATGATTTTTACTTGGCCCTCCTTTTTTTGTTGCATGCTTCTTCAATTTTTTCTAACTACATAGTAAAAATAGTAGTTTGATAACACAAAGTATGATTTATAAGCTAATACAATTACAACAATATTATAATCCAACTAATAAATAATTTGAACTAGCTCACTCTAAAGTTCATATTTTCTTCACTTATTTTTGGATGTAAAAATCCACTTGGAAGACATCTACCATTTTCCAATTTATAACCATGTTATTTGGTTATTTAAATGTGATAAATATTCGCCAAAATCAAGTAGTGAAATAGTGAGTAGTGTTATATTTAAAGACAGAATATGGATTATTCAACGTTCATGGTTATTATTGGATTTTAATATAGACTCACTCTTACATTCAAACTCATAAAATTCAACGGTGATAATGATAATTTGAATGAGCGTTGAATAATTTTTTATTATATATCAAATATTTTTACTTTTGAGCTGCTTTTCATTTTTTTTTTGGTAAAAGAAATTTAAATATTAAATTTTAATTAAGCAACTTTGCTTGATTTTGAACTTATAATTCTATATTCATTCTTAAATTTTCTTCCATGTGTAAAAAACATAAAACAAATTCTTCTAGCTACTCACTATTGTTCCCTTTATTCAAAGGCAAAATACAAACAAGAAAAGAGGGAACATTAGTGCCTTTGAATAAGTGATGGCTATCTTGATAGAAATTTGGGTAATAAAATGCTCCCAAAGATTTTAAATGAATAATCATACTTGTTTACTACTTACTAGTTCTCTCTTTCTCCCTCTCTTTAATATCAACTGGCTCTCTCTTTTATTTCTACTCTATAAGAATTAATTAATCCTGATTTAGCATTGAGTAAGCTTCTCTCTTATAATTTGGCAAGTTTATTATTGATAATTGAAAATATCTAAATTGATCTCTTATAATATTAAAAGTCGAACATGTCCTTCGACAGAAAGCATTGATAGTGTCAAACATAATTCCATGTTACGACGACAAATTAGTTTTAACAAATTAAATAAATATATTTCATGACGAATTTAATAAGATATTTTCCAATCAAAATTCAATTAATTTCAATGCAATTTCTTATATGTATATATAATTAGTTTATTAAAAAGTTCCATAATCACTGTACTACTAAAAAAACATATAATTGTCTCTCATTATGATACTTTGATAAAAATTTAAAATATATTTTTCCGTAGAATTTAAAATAAATCCAAGTTTATACCAACAATGTTTTACTTGTTTTTCATAAATCTTTCGTAGACAAAAATTTTACAATCATTTTAAAAAAGAGAAAAATATGGTAAGGTATTTAATTTGTGCCTGTTAATTAGACGAGTCATTAAGTATAATTTTATTTATTTCAACTTTTTCTAACTATCATATAAGAATATATAGAAGTTTGATTTTATAAATAGAAAAAAAAAATCATTTTTGAAAAATTTAAATTTGTAAAGTGGATTGCACAGTATCTTATAAAGCTATTTAAAATTAAAAGGTTTTAATTTCTTTGCCATCAACATCCTTAAGAAAATGGCCAATAAATTAAAATAGGAATTAGTAAAAGTTATTGGTGTAAACGAGTTTTACTGATTTACTCTACCATTTAAAAATTAAAATTAAAAAATTGAAATAATAAGTAAGGTAACTTATTGAACCATTCAGACCAAAATTGTCTCTTAATAAATTCTGGAATAACAGAGAATCATTAGAATATATAGGAAGAGTCTTGCTATGTAATTTTCTGTGTTCAGCCAAATATAATATAATTCTCTCTCTATTCTCACTGCTTTTTCTGTTGTTGGCTAAAGGTCATAAAAACATTACCATGACTATGAATGAGTTAATTATAAACTTCTTATCAAATGTGCATAATTGAACATTATTCAATCATTTCAAAGAAAGAGCAACAAAATACAGAACAAACATAATTCAAATGTGAGTAAAGTACTAAACTAAGACAATTTGAGACAATAATGTTTGTGGTACAACAGAAATATACAGAAATATGTCAAACAAGTATCCAACGTGTGCTATATATAAAACGTAATGTGTGTTATACGTACTTATATTATTCATATAGCACACATTACGTCTTATGTATAAAACACATTGGATGCTCGTTGGACGTATTTCTGTTGTACGACAAACATTATTACAATTTGAGAAGAGAGAAAATAAATAATCAATCATATGGAGCTTCTTGGATCAGAAGAAGATGATATAGCTAGAAGAGAAGCATCAGGAGAAGCTAGTGTAGTTCTTGCCCATCCCCACCCATTTTGCCTATCAATTGGAACACTTTTGGTCCCAAGAACAAAATGTTCACTCAATCCAATATCTGCCATAAGAAGACTAACATGTGTGAGCAATTCACCTCCATTTCCCAATTGTTTAGCATGTGAATACCAATCACCATGACTTGCTGCATAAGCAAGCATCTCAATCCACACTCCACAAACCATTTCCCACAAATTCATCTTTTTCTTCTTCTTATTGTTATCAGTATCGTGACTATCCCCACCAAGGTTGTTTTGTAGCTGCAAGGCGAGGCGACACGCGTCGAGCAACACGGATTTTCCACTCTTTTCGCTTCGCAGAGAATCCAGCACTTGACTTTGTGTGTGAAGTTGTATCAGCATATTGCAAGCTTCTACATTGGTTCTAACAGGAAAACTACTTCTGTGAAATACCTTTATTGCATGATTGAATGTGTCTCTAACATGTGTGATCCTATCAATCCATTTTGGTAGCATCAAAGGGCGCATGAGGAGAATGTAGAGGACATAGTCAGATAGGATCTTGCTCGCTTTCCGGTTCGGGTCGGCTTCCTTGCCGGGATAGGAATGGTAACAGATATCAGTTGCAACATGCCAGAGGAGAATGCTATGATCAAATTCAACCTCAAAGCTCCAATGAATCGATTCACAATCTCCTTTTTTCGCCGCATCTTTACCTCTTTGAGAAAGCAATTCCCTTAGGAAATTGCCATTAAAATTGCTCTCTTTGTAATCATTGTATTTACTTTCCAACTTTTCCAAAATCAATGATTTAAGCTCAAATTCCTCAACCTTTTTAGATTGCATTTGCAATAACAGATTGATATTGAACCAAATATTGCTGAACATGCTAGCCCCTATAAAACAAGTCCTATTCAAGCAAAAATCAACTAAATTGAGTTGAGCTGCATAACCTGACCACCTCTTCTCATAACACAGCTTACTTCTACAGCAAGAAATCATAGCGATCGCGGATTTTGCCAGAGGATTTTTCCACTTTGTCAACCAGCACGCCGTCCAATCAGACAACATAAGCGAAACAAATGCATAAATCTCAAGAGAAGCCGCGCCGGCAAACAAAGTGTATGTGATAGCAACATCAACCCTTGAGTATGTACTATCAATGACAATATGGAAAGCAACCAGAGCAAACACAATACAAAATACACTGATAAACCTCAAAACAAGGCCTAATTTTGTGTAAATAATGGTTGCCTTTGTGTAGAGAACATCAAACAAGAAACCAAGTTGCACCTCAACCAATTCAAACGACGCGTCAACAATCTTAGGCGGTTCTTTCTTGCTCTCGTCGCCTTCCTTGACCATCAAGGAACAACTCTGTCTCCCTTCTGCAAAACTCAGGCTCTGATCTGCATAAAGATGCTTAACCAAAGGGAACAAAAAGTACCCTTTATGAAGAGATTTCAAGTCCTTGTCATTAGGACCACCAATTTTGTCAAAATCTTGGGGTTCTTGTGCCAAAGGTGATGACAACATAGAGCCCTCAAATTGATCAGGACTAGCAGCCCTTAAAGCCCAAGTCCTCTCAGAGTACTTTATAAGCCCAGAAACAAACACAGGAATAGCAATAAAAGTTAAAGGGTCATTACCCCAAGACCTTAAGAAAATGTAAAAAGCAATACTAACTTCAACAATTAGGCCTAAAAGGTGCCTCAACCATAAGTTATTGTCTTCCAAGGAATAAGCAGTGATAGTGTCAGGGCCACCAAGATGTAAGAGAAGAAAAGGTGCCCATAAAGCTTGAAGAACTTGGCCTTTGTTTTGAATGTTATTATTGGCAAGATTGCCTAATGAAACTGTGGCTAACCAATCTGCTGATAGATATATTATCCAAACAGAACAACTAATCATAGCACTCTTGGTGTATTTTCTTCTGTTTCCAAGTATGATGAGAATAATTTGCCATAAGAGGCTAAGTAAAACAAGAACACGTAGCTCCCATTTGTTCCATAGTGATGTTATTGATTCTGAGAAGATCTGCATTTCTTTCTTATCTTTCTTGATAGATAGATAAGTACTCACACTTCAACAAAACCTATATGCTATAAGTACAAAAATTAGTCAATAGTGTACATATAAGTACTCAATTCTTCCACTTTTATTTGCGTTTTTGGGAAATAATGCTAAAATGATATGTTAAAAAATCAATTATTGTTGGTCGTACAACAGAAATACGTCCAACGAGTATTCAACGTATGTTATACATGATATGGAATGTGTGTTATACATACGTGTGTTATACATATGGCACACATTTCATGTCATTTATAGCACACGTTGGATACTCGTTGGACGTATTTCTGTTGTACTACCAGCATTATTGGTTAAAAAATTAATGCATCTTTGTTACGATGGCCATATAAGGTAGTTAGTTTGTTAAGATTATAAATTGGATTAATTTGTATTGTGTTAGGCATCCATAATGAGTAGTATGGAGTCATTTTCTCTCTTGGTCCTTAATTTAGGAATTTATTTTTATTCTCTCTAATTATCCATAATTTTCTTTATCTCTTAAATTTATAATCGTATCAAATGGTGTCTCTCTTCTAAGTATAAGATTTTTAGTGTATCATTTTAAATTTTGATGTATAATAAAAAATCAGTCAAAACAGTCAATATATTATGCACAACAAATATTATATGTTGTAACATATAAATTGAGAAGTAATTTTAATAAAACAAAAATATGTCAAACATATATAGTTGCATCACAATGAGGCGCACCATGTATGCATCTTGATATTGATAAAAACTATTAGTAGCAAGAATTAATTAAGAAAAATGTTGTACCTTATGTAACATGTGCCTGGATATACCTTCAAATATCTAATGCTTTCACGACAACTTCCAATTTTCCTTCTTGGATTTCTTCAGCAAAAGAAAAGTGAAAAAATGGAAGGAGTTGTGGTATAGAGGATTGCACAATCATATGCATATATCATAAAATATATAAAGATAGAAAAACATGGTAATAATAAAATGCTAAAGGACATCTAACATGTGAAACACGTATTTGTGGAATAAATTAAAGGTGAATAACAAGAAATAGCAATGGTAGTGGGTGGATTAATAATATTAAAAAGTTTGATTATTATATATGGTAATTAATGATGATTGATTTTACGATGTACATGTAGTATCATTCTATTATAACACAACAATTAACAAATTTAAAACTAATTGACTACTCTATATATTATACCGCAATGCTAGAGTAACAACAAATAGACAATCAAACGTCAAAATGAGATTAATGGGCCAAAATCCAAATTGGATCACCAAGCCCACAAATGTCACCACATTGTGCAAAATCCAAATTGAGTTTTTTGGCTAGTTTTGACCGTTAATCTTTTATCATCTAAAAGTTTATGTATATTATACAAATGTAGGGCACACATTATATATGACATACATTATATACAATACACGTTGAAGTTGAATAGTTATTGGACGACATTCCTGTTTTACGTATAATAGTACTGTTATATATATTATATATGAATTTATGTAAAAGAATAATTAACAAAAAAAGGAACACTCATGGCATCATACATTTTTGCTTTTTCTTCTCATGTATGTAAGAAGTAAAATAATTAAAAGAAACACGCAAAGTATAATCAAATATCAAACACCTTTTTAGTGTTAGCACGAAAAGTATAATAAAATAAACACTTAAAAGCATCATCACCAATATTGGCATTTTTCCTTCATAGTTGCCTCATATCCCCAACAACTACCATAATTTCTTTCTTCATCATAAAAAACCTCAAATAAAAGAAAACCTTGTTTTATCTAATTAATTATTATCCACAATATCAATTGTTGTTTTTTATTCTTTTTTTCTCATTATTATTATGGCCAAACAACTTGGTACCGTGGCCTACAATCTAATCAATGATGTAGAAGAAGAAAACAACAATGCTCGAAGAAGAAGAACAATGGCAAAGAAGATGGAAGAATTGAAGAGCAAAATAAAGAAATTCCATGATTCATTCAAATCCGATGTTCTAGAACATGTTCTAGAAGATGCCGAGAAACAACAATTAAAAGATGAAGATGTGAAGAATTGGCTTGGTGAAGTTAAAGATGTATACTACCAAGTGATAGACGTGTGCCAAGAATTAAGGATGGAAGAGACCAGAAAGAGCGGCAGCACCACGATGACGACGACGACGTCAACAATGTTGCCGCTCTTCTGTCCTTCCTATCCACCCCAACAATACAGAGTACGCGACGAGATATTACAAATGGCAGATAACATAATGCAAAAGATCGAGTCAATCATGATAGACGATAAGAAGGTGAGATACAAGGTGGGAATCAAACCCAAGTCGTCAAAAACATTGCGCGATCAACAACCAACCCAAACCTTCGTTTATGACGAGAACATATTGAAACTGGCCGATTCTAGAGAAGAGGAGAAGAGGAAAATAATTCCAAGGATTTGCCATTATGGGGAGAAGGTTATGTTGGTATGTATAAGAGGAATGGGAGGGATAGGAAAGAGTGCATTGGCTCGAGAAGTGTACAAACAAGTGAAGAATGATTTTCATGTTGCGGCAATTGTGGATGTCTCTGCTGAATTTGATCCCAATAGAATTGCTCGAGACTTTGTGGAATGGGTCACATCCATTAAGATAAACAAGAATGAATTGGAAAGCCTGCCTCAAAAGGTTAGATAATATAAATTAAGCATGCAATTGTTTATTGATAGGAATTTTTCATTTTTGACTCGGTAATGCTTGTTGTACAATATAAATACGTCTAATTAGTATTCAACGTGTGTTATACATGATATGTAATGTGTGTCATATGTATAACACACGTACGTATAACACACATTTCGTATTATGTATAACACATATTGGATACAAGTTGGACATAATTTTATTGTACGACAAACATTATTGTTTTCCATCCTTGAGTGGAGTGTAATAAGGTTTAGCACTTTATTTAACGGTAATAAAGTATTTCGTATTGGTTTAAAAATAAATAAATTAAACATAACTATTTTCTTTTGTGTTCAAACATTAGGTGTGAAAATTTACAATTTTTACTTGAAAAATATGTCTTGAATTTCACTTTTCTCGATTTTCATGTCAATAAAAGACCTCATTTCATGTTTTTTTACTTAAATATGATTTAAACTTTAATTAATAATGAATGAAATATTTGTTGACACGCTAATAGAAAAAAGTTCATACATATAACAAAATTTCTTTTAATCACATAGCAGCAAGTAATTATTAAATATTAATATAAGACAATTTTAAACTAACAATATACATGAATTAAACTCTTTTAAGATTATTAAACTATTATTTATTGATAAAATACAATTCTTACAGGTTGATATGAGTATAAAGGGGAAGAGGTTTCTTTTGGTCCTAGATGGTGTTCGTGATGATGTGAAAGATTTAAAGTCCAAATGGGACAAGCTCATAGGTATCTTCAAAGCTGGTGGCCGTGGATGCACAATTCTTATGACAACAACCCTACAAAAAAAGAATGTTGTTGTAAAAACATCACATTATGACATTAAACTTCCCAAACTCTCAGAAAAAGATTGTTGGTCTATAATTTTAGACCAAGCATTTGGAGTCCAAAATCGAAATCCTCATATAGTAGACATTTTATACAAAGAAGTTGGGATTGAGCTTGTCAAAAAGTGTGAAGGGTTACCTGTGATTGCACAAGCTCTTGGTGATGTCTTGAGAGATAGGACTTCAGAGAGTGATTGGAAACAAGTATTGAAAAGTGATGTTTGGGAATTTGCTCCGGCTAATGAACTAGGAGCAATGAAAGCAACAATGCTTAGGTACCATTTGGTTTTGCCCCCGGATTTGAAGCCGTGTTTATTGTATTGTTCGATCTTCCCTAGGAACCACCGAATCGACGTCGACCAGTTGATCAATTTGTGGATGTCGCAGGATAGTATTGGGTTAGACGACCGTAATATGGAAGCAGAAGGATGGAAGCGGTTCAGAGAACTTTTGAACCGCTCCATCTTTGAAGACTGTAAAATGCAGAGTGATAGTGGCGGGTTCGAATGCAAATTGCAAGGTGCAATGTGTGACTTTATTCGTAATCTTACGGAAAAGGAGTGTCACATATTGCACCTTGAAAATAAAAAGGATTTAAAGGAAACTGTTCGTCATTGCAGTGTGTATATCCGGCCTCAAGATTCTTTGCCATCATTGATTCCTAATTCTAAGAATCTGCACACTCTGATGGTGTTGTCTGAGTACGTCCCCTCTATTGATCCAAAGATTCTTTCTAGTCTCCTGAGTGAAATGAGGAGGCTCAGGGCACTAGTCTTGAGCTATTGTTCAATAAAAGAGCTTCCAACCAAGGCATGTGAATTGTTGCATCTAAGGTACTAGAAACTTACTCAAAAATTCTCAAAACTACTCAATTCATATTTGTTGCATCTATTGTTTAACTGGTTGTGCTTGTTGGCAGAGACTATTAACGAACCATCTCACCTAAAAGTTTAAGTTATTAGATCGAAGTTTATTAGTAATTTTATATTCTATTATGCCCCTCACACAAGTGCATGATCCATCAAACTTTGTGTTTAATTTTTAATTATTTTAATTTTTATAAGAATTAAATCTTGATACCGAGATATATTGAATTTTGATACCGAGACATGTATACAAATATAAAATTTTGTTTGCATAGATGTGGACAAGACACTAGAATTCTTGTGTCTTGAGACATAAAATTTGTATTTTTCATGTATTTACTTACAATGATAACACTACATGCACAATCTGAAACACAAATTATTTGTCTCATTACCTCTATTAGACCACCACCCCTACTCTCGCACCATCACCGTTCATTGTCGGACCAATGAGATTATAACTTATCATAGTATTTCTATTTATACATAAATAGAAGAACAATAATATGTATACACTAAAAGTTATACTAAATTAACCATCAGTATAAAAAATTTGATTGACTAAGTATAAATGTTGGATTGTATCAGTATAGAAATTATTATCATCTTAAGATAAAAGTTTGAATATAATGTTAGATTGAGAAGTTGTAGATGTTGAATTGTATCGTAGTTCAACTGAATGACATATTTAGTGTCAAATTTAGCGTGGATAAGATATTCATTAAATAGTAATTTAATTTTTACTAAGTAATAACAATAACTCTGCAATTCATACATGTTACAGGTACCTGGACTTGTCTTTCAACCGCGATTTGAAGAAGTTACCAGAAGAAATAAGCAATTTGTGGAATCTACAAACACTAAATCTCAATGGATGTGATGAGCTACAAGAGCTACCAAAAACCATAGGCAAACTGACAAAACTAAGACACCTAGACATACTCTGGACTACAAATCTTAGCTACTTACCTAAAGGCCTAACAAAATTGGTTTCACTCAAAAGATTGAGCCGTTTCTTTGGCACTAATAATGCTTCCAACAAAGCATGCAATCTTTCTGACATGAAACACTTAACCAACCTTCATGGCTACATCACCATAGAAGGCTTAGGAGGTAGCGAAAATGGCGTTCCTTCCTCCGAAGTTGCTAAAAATGCAGAGTTAAAGAAAAAAGTCCACATAATTGGCTTAGAACTCTGGTTTTCTGTAATGGGGTCAGAGAGTAACCATGAGGAAGTGCTTAAAGCTTTAGAAGCACCAACCAAATTGGAATGTCTTGGAATATTTTACTATAGAGGAAAATCATTCTCTTCTTGTTTATGGATACAGAATTTGGAGAAACTAAAGCATCTTATACTTTCTGATTGTGGTAATTGTGATACTTTACCTTCTCTTGGGACATTGCAATTTCTTGAGACACTTGAGATAAGGAATTTGGGAAGTGTTAACAAAGTTGGACTTCAATTTTTGGGTAGTGATTTGGACTCTTATTCAGGAAAAGTTGCATTTCCTAAGTTGAAAAGGCTTCGTTTCCAAAAAATGGATAGTTGGGAAACTTGGGAGGATGGAACTGATGATGTTAGAAATCATATGGAAAATCTAAGTTTTTTGTTAGTTGAAAATTGCTTCATGTTGAGGACTCTGCCTAATTACATCAAGCAGAAGACCAATTTGGAGATTACTGAACCTGGAAAAAAAATTATTTGGTCCAAAACCGATCCCGAGAAAGGTAGATCAGAATCTTTGCGTCGATTGATTTCTATTTTTATTTTTATTTTTATTTTTATTTTTATTTTTATTTTTATTTTCTCTGTATTTGAAATTTTATGGAAGATGATGGGTCTTGGCACAATGGTAAGATTGTTGTCTGGAAATAACCTCATCTACCCTCCTCAGACTCTATTTAGTAGGAGTCTCGTGCACTGAACTGTCATTTTTTGAAATTTTATAAAAGAAATGTTGAAAATAGAAAAAATATAATTTTAATGTTTTCTCTATTTTTCAGTATTTGTTTTAGGGACACTATCAATTTATTAATTGGTATCAAACGATAACATATTAATTCAATATATTTTTTGTTTAATAAATTTATTAAATATATTTGTTTCAAATAGTTATGTTATTGAATTTATTAATTTCAATTTTTTAGAAAAGTTGAAGACTACTATTGCTGAAGCAGAACCAGGACAAAAGATTTTACCATCCAAACTTGAAGCCGATAAAGGTAAAATTGAATCTTTTATCTTTCTCTGTCCACTTATAATGGTCACTTTAATAAGAATGATTTATTAAAAAAAAATCAATAAATTTAGATATATGAACAAATCAATACAATGATAATTTTACTTAACATCCAAATTTATCATCGTCATCACTATTATTAATCTTTTTAATTAACTTATTTATTTGACAATAATGTTTGACGTACAACAGAAATACGTTCAACTTATATCCAACGTGTGTTATCTATGTTATAGGATGTGTGTTATACTAGCACCTATACGTATAGCACACATCCTGTAACATAGATAGCACACGTTGAATACAAGTTGGACGTATTTCTGTTGTACGTAAAATATTATTGTTTATTTGAGGTGATCTTCAATGGTTCATTATCATGCTTCGTTCTTTGAAGGTGTTCAAAAGTAGTGACCAATTCAAGTGCTCTGTCTACTATCAAAGGGGAAGAAAGCCGAAGATTGTGTGGGCTTCTGGCTTACCACCAAACAACCACAATAATGATATAAGCACATATTTTCTTATATATCATTTATAGGTAATAATTTATGTATAACAGAAATATATTTAACTAGTATCCAACGTGTGATATGTGTCATACATAATGTATGTCGTACATAACAAACATTATGATGCTGACTTTGGACAAAGAAATTAATTATTAATTAATATAATCAATATATACTTCACAAGACTGTACATTTAAAAAAGAGAATTTACCAAAAAATAAATAAAATAGAGAAAAAGAAAAACCATGATTGTACATATTTTATTCTTTAGTGATCTTAGCTATGATATAGTTTCATCTATAGAAAACCCTTCTCTTTGCAACACTTTATAGCTCCATCATACATTTCATTGATTCCATACTTAAACTTGAATCCAGTATCCAATAGTTTCTTTGATGATAGACCAATGAATTTATGATCACCATTCGTAGACTCCCTAATTAGGGTAATGTAAAATAATTAGTGATATTATTTTATAAGATAAACAAAGAGAAATTTCAATAATTAAAGTAAATTACAGTTTAATTTCAATTCAATATCAGAGTACGAATATTCAATTTCTTTTTTAAAAAGTAGATATGAAAAGATCAATAACTTTTATTTATGTGCTAGTTTCTGATAGATATCTATGATTTAAAATTATTCTAAAGTGATGGTGTATGAATAAAAAAACTAAGTTAAATTCAATAAAATGTTAAACTTACTTTGGTACTGTAATTTGATATTCTGGGTATCTTTGAGAAATTAATTTATAAATCTGATAAAATGATGCTTCGTCCGATGAACAAATGTACCTTCCATTAGCATTACCATATTCAAAAAGAAAAATAAGAGCATTGGTAGCATCATCTATGTGCACCATGTATGAGTATGTAAGATACTCGTATAGACTATGGTCACCTGAACAAAACAAGCACAAAAACATGAAATATAATAATGTTTCAAATATTGAAATCTACATAATAAAATGGTATCCTAATCATTATCAATAACGTTTGTTGTACAACAGAAATACGTTCAACTAGTATCCAACGTGTATTATACATAATTGTAATGTCTGTCATACGTACGTGTGTTATACATATGACACATATTACGTATTATGTATATATAACACATGTTAAATATTAGTTTGACGTATATATATTGTACGACAAATATTATTGATTATTATTATTAAGTGTACCATATTTTCCTATTAAATCGTCAATAATGTTTGTTATACAACTGAAATACGTCCAACAAGTATTAAATAAAAGCTATATATAATATGAGATGTGTGCTATATGTACACGTTAGATATTTGTTGAACGTATTTCTGTTGTACGACAAATATTATTGTTAAATCGTGGAGAGAAAATTGAAAGGCATACCTAAGATGATGGAGAGAGCAATATAGACAGATGAAGGAATATTGGGACAAATAAATGGTCCAACCACCAAAGGAAGAACCAAACTCACAACCTCCAATCCACTCTGTTCTCCAAATTCCAAAGCACTTTTCTCAGTCAAAATCTTTGATACCAAATATGAAGAACTCACAAGATTTCCATCATTTCTTCTGCAAAATTCAATGTCACTCCATGTATCTTCATCCACAAAATCTAACCCAAAATTATTATTGTTATTATTGTCATTGAATAATACTGTGACAGCACTAGAAGTGTAAACAACTCTTCTAACTGTGTTTGAGGCAAGGCATGCTTTTAAAATGCCTAGTGTTCCTTTCACTGCTCTGTTTGTGACATTTTCCTCTGTTTCTTTGCCATTTACATCCATTGGATGTGCAAGGTGGAATACACCAACACAACCTTCAATTGCCTTTTCAAAACTTCCCAATTCATCAAGATCTGCATTGAAGAGTTTTAGCCTCTTTGATGCTTCTGGTAAGTTTGTGAGGTAGCTTAGGTCTCTCTTGTTGCATCCTGAAATCATATATAAATATAATGATGCATTATTAGAAGCTAATTAATATTCTCTTCGTCGGATAATTTTTGGTGTACAATGTCCAACCAGCTCAACCAGCAAATGGGTCCGCTGGCAGTTTTTTAATTTTTAAGGGTAAGTGGAAAAGGAAACTACTCTTTATAGATGGATTTAGTCGGTCGCACCAAATCTGACCCAAGGTTGGATTTTGACTGATTTGGCTGGTAAATGTATTATGAATTTAGTAGCATTTCTCTTCATCCAATTTTACCTATTTTACAAGTAGAGAATTTCTATATTTTTTGTGAGTTAAAAGTTTTAAAAAAATATTTATTATTTTTTTGATTTTATTTATATATATATATATATATATATATATATATATATATTCTTTCATATCTTTTATAATGATTTTGTAAATGAAATTATAAAAAAAACCTTATCATTGTATATCCGTTTCTATTATATAAGTTTGTGCATTTTTAGTTACTTCTTAATATGTGTGTATATTTCTAAAAATATCTTTTTTTTTTTTGGAGAGATAGTACATGAAATTGATGTATATATATAACTTGCATGTTTGTTAGTTACCCCCTCTATAAAAAAAATGTCTAAATTTTAGTAAAGTTTAAATGTATATTACAATATTATCTTGTTAATTACACATCATATTTTTTTTTCTTTCATTAATAAATGGTACGATTGAAAAAAAGAATAAATGCTATCTAGAATTCCTAAAGAAATATATATGAAAAACTAAAATTTTTAAAATAATGGTCATAATTATGTATCTAAAACCATAAAGTAGGCATTTCTCTCCTATTTTCTAAATTTGTTGGTTGAGAAGGTATAATATGATACAATCACTCAATCAGCATGTCTAAGCTTTAAAGGGAAAATTTGATTTAGAGAAATATAAACAATAAACTCTTGACTATAAAATAACTTATTATTTTAGAAATTAAAAGTAAATATTTGTTATATATCTGTGTCTCTTCCCCTAACAATACTCTCTACACTCATTCATTCCAAAATCATGATGCTCTCTAATCTCTATCTCTGAATTGGTAGTCAAATTAAGTACTCAAAACTCATATTTGAATCTACCAAATTCAAAAATTAATCTCTATATCTTCTTAATTACATGGTATAATCAATATTGAAAAGAAAAAGAAATCACATTATCAAGTCAAAAAACTTGAAATTAAGGGCATGCATACATAATCTACATTTATATGTACACAATCTAATCACTCTTCCTTGAGAAAAACAAGAGGAAACAAAGGACTCATACAAGAACAAGAAAAGTGTCCTTAATTTACTAATACAAGTATGTACATCTATATTTCATCCACCTATACATCTATATACAAAATATATGAGCTGAATTCACTACTCCACTAGTACCATATTTTGTTCGATAGATAATGTCAGTTTTCATCAGGAATGAGAGAATTTACGAATAAATTTGATTGATATAGTCTTATTAAAAAAACTCCTAAATTTAAATGAGTAAAAATAATACTATATCAATCTCAATCTCCCTATTAAAAATAGGGTGGACGTACAAATGAATTAAAATTTGGCTTACATGTATGAAAAGATAATCTCAAATATTTAATTAGCAATGAAAAGAAGATTAATTAGGAAAATCCATGAAGTAATTAGTAATATTATAAATTCATACCTGGATCATGAGTGTTGGATCTAACAGTGGCTCTCACAGAATAACCAAGTTGAAGAAGACTCTTAATTAGCCATGATGCTACATACCCTGTTCCACCAGTTACACAAACTGACCCTTTATCATTCTCCTCTTCTCCCACCATACCTCTCTTCTTCCTCCTCTTTAATTCTCTCTATGTATGTCTCAACTTTCTATGCTAAACATTATATATATATATATATATATATATATATATTATAATAAAATAATGTTTGACGTATAACATAAATATGTCCAACTAGTATTCAACATGTGTTATACATAATATGTAATGTGTGTCATATGTATAACACACGTACGTATTATGTATAGCATACGTTGGATACTAGTTGAATGTATTTATGTTGTACGATAAACATTATTGATTATAATAATGTATTATATATAATGAGTAATATGTGTAGACACACATGCATTTAATGCCATATTTGAGGGCGCTAGTTAAGGGTCATTGATAATTCTCACAGGCAATTCCAGCTATATATATATTTTAGAAATATTGCAATAAATATATAAATATGCTGTATATTGGTTAATTAGCTGTACAAAATGTTACTTCTCTAAGTATTCATTCCCAAATTGGAGGGATTCTCGGCTGAAGTAAGAGTACAAAATTCATTTTGAATCGTTCATATTTTGATAAATTAATTATATTTTATATTATATTTAAAATTTACTTTCATTTTTTTTTACTATAGTTAACTTGTTTAATTATATCTTATATAATAAATGATATCGAACAAATAAATTTTCTTACTTTTTGATATACCTAACAATTTTTTTGAGGTGCACTATCGTCATTTATATTAACATTTAGTTTGTTGCGTCCTCCTCGATTTCTTTGTGCATAGACTTTATATTATCACATATATATAAATAGATATATATAAGTGTCAAATGATGTCATGTTTTAAATATGGTCTTTAATTAAAAATGTTCACATCTATATCATGTCCACAATTTCCAACTTCTTTTTATTTATATGATATTTTTCTCGATTTTCATCTTAGCAAACATTTCATCATCTTAAAGTGAGATCTATATTCTATTCAACGTCAATAAGAAAATCAAGAAAAATTGAGTAAGAAAAGTATTTCTCTTTTTGTTTAATAGTTCTATATTATCATAGTTATATTTTTTACTAATACAAGTTTAGATTGAAAGAAAAGTTGGTTCAATTTAATATGCCTCTAGATTTACCATCGAGTAATTACAAATTAGGGCACTTACAAATCACTCATAAACAAGCAAAATTTGATAATTGAATTCAAGTTATAACTATACATATGTGAATGAATATGTCATTTTATTATTAGCAATTTAGCATATTCATTATTTCATGCATTTCAATACATTTGTCCAATGATAATATCTAAATAACTTTTTTTCTTTCATCATTTATACTATTAAGATTGAAAATACTAACAGTTACTATAAATACTTAATTAATTTAAAGAGAGATAGTCTAAAAAAGCTAAGGGATTCCTGAAAATAATTTTCTTTAAATCCACACTCATTATTAAAGTAATTATATTTTTAAAATAAATATTTTATTAAACTAGTTATAATGTAAAAATAAATATAAAATTTTAAAATTAATAAAATAAATAATAACTAATTTTTTATTACAATCTTAATTCCATTAATTATCTATTTAATTTTAATTTATATAATTATTAATTAAACTAAAATCAAATAAAATATAATAAAAATGTGGCTTAATTGATACGTACAAAGTGCCAGACAAGACGCTAATAAATATAATATTTATATAATTTTATATTTTTTATAAGGATGGTTTTGTCTAACTCATAATTTTATGCATTTATAAACTCTTTCTTTTGTTTACCTTAATACATGTGTTCTTTGATTTTTGAATTATATATATTAGAATCAATAATGATATTGGTACATACATTTTCTCTTACATACATTATCCACTCACTTCATTACCTTTAGATTTTGATGTAACATCACTTCACCACTTACACTTTTTTTCTCCACCATTGGATCAAAAGATATGTATGCTATACATATCATTTGGTATGTACCAATAGCATTGCTCTATGAGAATAGGAATTAATTGACAAGAACAGATATAGAACTGTTAGGGTAAGACATACGTCTTAAATTCATTAAGAAAGATATACACGTCTAAAATTTTTCAGAAATAAGTGTTGAATAAAAAATTTTCAATAACTCTTACATATTGAAAATAATACCAATGTGAGAAATTGATTTTGGAATCTATGCCCTAATTAAAAATATAATGATAGGAGTTATATAGTATTTTGACTATTTTCTTCAAAAAGAGGCAGAGAAATCAGTCTTCTTTATACTTTTTTCTATTTTTAATTAATTATCTAATTTTAAATATATATGCTATTTATTGCTTTTCTATATTGATATGCATCTCATTATATATAACATGTATTTTTAAATAGAAATTTATATGCTTAAATTTTTAATGTATATTTTTTTAATAAATTATGTGCGTGTATTCCCTGCATATACTAATGTATATATTAAATATTATTTGTTATACATAATTGTATCGTAATTCTTATACATTTGTTGCTTGTTAAGTTTTGGTTAGAGTTTTATTAATATACACCAATATTTATTGAGTGAAATTTAAAGACTTGAAGTGAAAATAAAAATTCAAATGAATATTAATTATTGTTGTTGTTCAAAACACAACTACTCTCTTTATTGATCTAATAAAGAGGCCATGATTGATGATATCATTTTATTTTATTTTTCAAATAATATTTTTATTGATCTAAGAAGAACTCATTATGGCACGATTCCAAGTTCATACACAAGCATGTTAACTTCAGTGTAGCCTTCCTAAAATTTTTATTTATATGACTTTTAATATAGTAAGAAGAAGAAAACAATTGTGAATGATGTGAAAATACAATATAATTGAATCACTGTGTAAAAAAATTATACACTATTAATGGATATCGATGAAAATTAAATCTAGAAAGTATTCCTCAAATCATGTTAATTTCCATTACATCGTCATCTTCTTCTAGTATAATAATAACTTTGCTTTCTTTTTAATCAATCAAACGAAAACCCTAATTGAAATCTTGCTTCCTCAAATCTATATATATAGATACCTTGAGCCCTGTGCCATTAATTTTCATGTTTTTGTTTGTGCCACCTATATAGCTCAACCCAAAAATAAGTATAAAGATTGAAGATTATAAAGGAATAGATACTCTCATATTTAATTTTTATATAATAATATTACATATAATTTATCATCAAAGATCTCAAAAATGGGATTCACATGATAATTAATGATGATAAATTGCACATATCTCTGTAATGTGTAAAAATCAACATAAGAGATTTATTCTCAACTTTGTGAGAACTATTTAGGTCTTATTTATGTAAATTAAATGATGCAAGACTCTAGTTATTATAGCTATATTTACACAACCATTCCCTTAATTTTAATACATACAACTTACTTTGAACATACTTGTTTGAGCCAATAATATATTTCAACACTCATTAGTCACATATATCTAAACATTATCTTCACAAAATAAATGTGTTACTCCTTTTTTCTTTTGAACATCACTTCTTTCATACTCATTTGGTGCATATATCCAAATTGGAAAAATAACTATAAAAAATAATATAAAATGTATACTATATATATAACACATATTTTATATCATGTATAACACATATTGAATACTTGTTGAACATATTTATATTGTATGACAAACATGATAAGTGATAGCATAAACACATGAAGATACGATTTGCATTAATTTCAACTTCAATGGTCGCAAATGTTAATTGGGCTTGGTAATTGGTATGTTGTCTTGTTTTAGTTTAAACAGGCCCGAAAAGAGAAGAGAAAAAAAGTTTTAGTTTATTATCCTGCATTTTTTTTATTGAAAATACAACAAAATTGTTTAGGATGAATCTCTATCCACAAAACTCTATTTTTATACATGTTATGAATCGAACGTCTATCTAACTAGCTAAGGAGCTAACAATAAACTTTAATATACCTTACATATTAAAATTCAATGATCATTTTAAACAAAAGATAGTTGGTGAAGTGTTATTAATTAATAATAATAATAATAAACCTGTTAGTATATGAATTATATGAAAAAGATAATAATTACAATGACCTAAAAAAATGATAGGTGCACACTATTATCCAAACACAAAAACAATAAAGAGAGAGGAAAAACAATAATGTTTGTCGTACAACATAATTACGGTCAATAAGTATTCAACGTGTACTATATATGATATAAGATGTATGATATAAGTACGTGTGCTATACAACAAACAAACATTTTATATCATATATAACACATATTCTTTTAAACATATTTGTGTTTTGTTGTAGAATAAACATTAGTGATGAAAAAATAAGAAGAGACTCCGTATCTAAAATGTTGGATAAAGTTTGACAAAAGATTAACTTATTCATCATTTTTCCAATCTGCTTAGAAGAATTCACTTTGATAATTTTGAATACGTCAAGTCTTATATATATACATCTCCTTCTAGATTATTTTGACCAAATTAAAATTAAGTATCTGTCAGAAATGCTCCATCATCATTTTAATGCTTCAATACCAACTAATTTTAATAATATTAATATCAATTACACCAACTAATCAATATAAACTATTTAAATTTTATATTTCTTTATTGTTTATAATTTATAATTTATAATAATAATAGTATTAGTTAGATAAAAAGCTTCATCACCCAACTACTACTATAAGCTAATACAAAATCCTCTCTGTCATTGTGAAAAAATAAAAATTCCCAAATAAATAAATAATAGAAGAAATTCTGAAAATAAAATTAAAAGAAAAGAAAGGAACCAAAAATAATAATAAAAAAAATCGGTATTTTCATTTCTTTTGTTTACTCTCTCTTCTGTGATGTGTTCACTTCAACCCTTCATCTTCTTCATCACCTAAAAACGAAAAAAATCCCTTTTTTCTTCAACCCAGTTCTCCATAAACCCTAGATTCACCAAACCCACCGACAGAACAAAAGTAACAGTTTCTTTTCTCCGAGGTTGTTCCAGTCGGAGAAACTTTTTATCTTTCTTGGGGCGGCTACTGGGTCTTGTTTCGGTTCTTGGGTGGCTTCAAATAGCGAAAAGTTGCGATCTTTGGTGTTAAATCTTGGTGGGGTTATTGTTCCTCGATTATGCATAGATCTGGAGCTACAATGGCTTGGAACGTGTTCAAGTTTTGCACCGCCCTGAGAGGATTGGGCTCGATCATGATACTTTTGGTTCTTGGTGTTGTTGGTGTTACTTATTATGCTGTTGTTTTGACCAATTATGGTCCTGCTTTGTATTCTGGAGGGCTTGATTCTTTGATTGCCTTGGCAGTGTTGATCTTGTTTCATAGTTTGGTAAGCTTAGGTTCCTATATCTTTTTTATTTTTTCTGATTTTTAAGTTTGGTTCTGTGTTTTCTTTATTGAATTTGAGCTGGAGTCTTTGAAAATGTGAGTTTTTTTGGGGAATTCTTGATGATATTTCAGCTAATATTTTGTAATTTAGCTTGTTATGAGAACCAAACAGCGAGTGGATGTTACTTAGGGATCATGATCCTTTGATTAGTTTGTGTGGTGGATAAGATTAGTGTGTTTTGTTTTGAAGATGATACTGAAAAAAAGTTTGAGTTTTCTGGGGAAAGGTTGGAATGAAATGCTTGTTTCCTTTTAATTTTTCCTTAGATGGGAACTCATTTAGATATATGTTCAACTTTCTTTTGGAGTTAGAACGGGAAAAAGTATGCTTAGCTACCTTTAAAATTTATGTACCTAGTACTATGGATTAATCAACTATTATAGATTCTAGTGCGTGGATGCAGCTACATGGAATTTGAATATTGTTTCATGGCTATGCAGTTGATTATGCTATTGTGGAGTTACTTCTCTGTTGTTTTTACGGATCCGGGGAGTGTGCCTCCAAACTGGAGGCCTACAATTGATGAGGAGAGAGGAGAGGCTGACCCATTGGTTGGTACAGAATTCAGTAACGTGCAATCGGATTCTAATCAACGTGTCCGTTACTGTCGGAAGTGCAGTCAGCTCAAGCCTCCGCGATGCCATCATTGCTCAGTTTGTGAGTTTTTTGCAACCAAAGTTTTCCATTTTTGTACTTTCACGTTGACAACGTGTTAGGATGACTTTGCTCTTTTTTTGTTTGATACTAGGTGGACGCTGTGTACTGAAGATGGACCACCATTGTGTCTGGGTAGTTAACTGTGTCGGGGCTCTAAATTACAAATATTTCCTTCTTTTCTTGGTATGGTCGCCTTAACTCGAATCATTGTTTAGTTATCTAAATATTATTTCTGACTTGCAAGGGGTTGTATTTGATGTCTCTAACACTATAAAGCTACACTGTTAACCTTGTAATGTCTGGTATTTTGCATTGATCATAAGTTAGAAGAAAATAGATACAGATTCTAATCTACCAACTTCTCCCTTGCTTTAAAATTTCCTTTTCTGTTGTATACTTAAATATATTATTCATTTACAATGGTGTTAGACATAAATTGATTAATGGAAGTGGAACTTCTTTATTACAATCAGAGTCGGTAACCTTTAAAAGGGACTCTTGTTGCTAGTTGTGATAGTTGACACAACTAGTCATAAACTCTCCTTCGAGAGCTAATCTAATCATATTGGTATGTTTCTTCTCAGTTGTCACCTTCGGTGCAATTGTGGATGACATTACTTTTTATTAATTTAAGGAGTTGAAGTGAATTTGTATGGCACAGAGACTCTTTGTTAGGAAAAATCTAATCCTAGTGGACAGATAATATGAGTGTCACTAGTTCTGATAATTATGTGCTTGGCCTTTTCCAAGTGTCCTCTGTTAATGCTAACAAATCTGTAATTTGTTTGGGGCTTTTTTTTTACTTTAAAAATTTGTTAAAGCAGCGGTTGTTTGACATATGTAATTAATAGTTCATGATTAACGTGTAATGAGTTATCATATGTTATAGTTGCGAATTGGTTTTTTCTTTTCTTGGATACTAACAATAACAACCGAATCTTGTTTGACTAAGTGGGGTCGGCTACCTGGATCATATTTCTGTTTCTTCTCTTGGATACAAATGCAAATTACATTCTGTGGTTAATATTATTTGGTTAAATCTTGTTGCAGTTCTACACTTTTCTTGAGACCGCCCTTGTGACTGCATCCTTACTGCCACATTTCATAGCGTTCTTTAGCGACGGAGAAATTCCTGGAACACCTGGCTCTCTTGCTACAACTTTTCTTGCTTTTGGTAGGGTCTCAAAATATTGCTTTTTTGGTTCCGTCTATGAACTTCTATGACACTGTTGGATTAATTGCAGTTTTGAATCTAGCCTTTGCATTGAGTGTCTTGGGATTTCTTATCATGCACATATCATTGGTGGCTGCTAATACAACAACTATTGAGGTAAAATTTTTGCTTTTGCATTGCAAAAAAAATTGGGAACTCTGCTTTTGCATTATATCCGTAATATTTTTTAATCATGTCACCGAAAAAATAAACTTCTCTGAACCCTAGTTGAATGACAATACTTTGTTGCATTTATGTTGGTCATTCCTTTTTCCGTGTGTTGTGATTTGTGAAAGATGGCTTATGTGAAGTGGTACTAATGAAATTTTGTTCTTGGTTGCGACTTACGAGCAGGCATATGAGAAGAAAACTACTCCGAAATGGCGATATGACCTTGGCCGCCGAAAAAATTTTGAACAGGTATGTGCATGCTAATATTATACTCACTGTGTTGTATTATTTCCTGTGTTTAGATGTTCTTAATTCCATACTTGCTTCATTAAAAATGTTCATTGTTTACTAAATACTCTTTCCGCTTTTGAATAACTGTCCGCTTTTAAAATTTTACTTTTCTACAAATAATTGTTTATTTGGAAATTTTAGACATCATTTGTTATTTTAAGTTATACCCTTTATTAGTGGAAGAGTGAGAGAGTATGATAAGATAATTAGTGTTACATATATTATTATAGAACATACCTAAACTTTTCTAAGACCGAAACTTTCTCGATCATTTTCTTAATCCATGTGTACATTTAAAAGTCGATGGACGGTTATTTCAGAACAGAGAGAGTACTCAATAACATAGTATCTTGATTCTTGAAGTTACATGATGATGATTTTTGTCGCTCTGGTTATCAGGTTTTTGGGATGGACAAGAAATACTGGTTCATCCCTGCTTATTCAGATGAAGATATTCGAAAAACGCCAGCTCTACAAGGCCTTGATTATCCATCAAAACCAGAATTTGATTCTCAATAGTTACCAAAAGAAAAATCTTAATATTTGCACATCATGTAACAAAAGAAATGGAAACTCTGCTTTTTCAGTCTCTAACAGAATGTAGCTTGTAAGTAAAATCTGTGCTCCTTGAAAATTCTTCTGCACAAGCACTTAGTGCCATTTTTTTTTCTCTCTGAAAAAAAGAAAAGAAACTTAAAAAAGTTAATTTAAAATGGATGCTTGTGTCATGTTGAAGGAGAAGGAGATCATTGAGGTGCAAAGGTGGTGGTGTGTTTTGGGAACCAATGTGTTGTGTTCCCAATAATGTTAGGAAAAATGTTCAACAAAGCAATGCAATTCTCTTTCTTATATTCTTTTTATTATTTTTTTGACTTAACCTTAAATCTTCTTCTAATGCTATGATGTTATAATTGTAGTCTGATTGAAGATTTGAAATCACATAGGTAGTGTTTGTTTTTTGTAACTATGAGGTCAAAGTCATGGAGTTTGTTTCATAAGAGTCCGTCACAGTGATTTTTAAATTGATTTCGAACACACTCTTATATATTTGTGCTTTTCTTCCAACATATTGTGACTTCCTTCCAACACACAATGACTCCAAAATTGGAGTGAACAAAAAATTGGCAGTTTTGTTCATTGAGTTACTGTGACTGTTCCTATGATGTGACCCTAATATTAAATACTTAACATAGTGATTTTTTTATTGACTCATTGACTCTGATTCTAGAGTAAGGAAAATCAAAAGTTGCATTGTACTTTGTACATGACATTTAGACATTTATCAAAATTTAACCTTTATCAATTATATAGGAGAATTCGAACTAATATAAGCATTAGCAAGTGTTTTTGAGACTAGTGTAGAAATAGTTGTTGGAGGTTACTACTTGTTATGGTAATTTATAGGATAAATTCATAATGTCAAATTAGATCCAGATAAAATAATTTCAAGTCATTCCTAACTTTCTAAAATAATTTTATGGTTGAATAGATCTAGAGTAGAGGTGAAAATGGAAATTTATCTAGCATAGTTTGATGTTATTTCAAGAATCAAATTGGTTTCTTTAATAATGATGTATATGCAATATATATAATAATAAAAGGATAAATTGCATTGATATTTTATAGTGTAATTTTAAGGAAATATTCCACCTTTTGATCAAATCTTATAAATACATGTGAGTTGAAGTGAATCTTATCAATTTTAGATGAGTAAAAGATTTTAATATGCAAATTTATTAAATAAAGTCTAATATGTATATATATATATATATAGTGTCTTTGTTTTATAGTATTTTTTATATAATTTTATAATTTGTCTATAGTCTTTGTTTTATAGTGTTTCTCACATTATGTAAGTTTATGATTTTTTAACATATAGGAGAAATACAACGCTATAGACTTTAAAATGTGAGATTTCACTAATTTTTCTAGAAACACTATAAAACAAAGGCTATAGACTTCAAATTATGTAAGTTCATGATTTTTTTACATGTACTACAAATTGAAGGCTATAGGTATTAAAATCTGTGATTTCACTATTATTTCTAAAAACACTATATAAAAAGCCTATAGACTTCAAATTATGTAAATTCATGATTTTTTTATATACAGTAGAAATTGAAGGCTATAGGCTTTAAAATGTGAGATTTCACTCATTTTTCTAGAAATACTATAAAACAAAGGCTATAAACTTCAAATTATGTAATTTCATGATTTTTTTACATATAGTAGAAATAGAAAGCTATAGGCTTTAAAATATGAGATTTCATTATTTTTTCTAGAAACACTATAAAACGAAGGCTATAAACATCAAATTATGTAAGTTCATGATTTTTTTAACATATAGTAGAAATAGAAGGCTATATGCTTTAAGATGTGAAATTTCACTAATTTTTTTAGAAACAAAATAAAGGCTATAGGCTTCAAATTATGTAAGTTTATGATTTTTTTACATTTAATAGAAATTGAAGGCTATAGGCTTTAAAATGTGAGATTTCCCTAATTTTTCTAGTAACACTATAAAACAAAGGCTATAGACTTCAAATTATGTAATTTCATTATTTTTTTTACATATAATAGAAATTGAAGGCTATAGGCTTTAAAATGTGAGATTTCACTAATTTTTCTAGAAATACCACAAAACAAAGACTATAGACTTCAAATTATGTAATTTCATGATTTTTTTACATATAGTAGAAATTGAAGGTTATAGGCTTTAAAATGTGATATTTCACTAATTTTTCTAGAAACACTATAAAACAAAGACTATAGTCTTTAAATTGCTAAATTACGTAATTTATTTACAAAAATTAGTGAAATCTTACGTTTTAAAGCCTATAGCCTTCAATTTCGACTATATGTAAAAAAATCATGAAATTACATAATTTGAAGTCTATAGTCTTTGTTTTATAATGTTTTTAGAAAAATGAGTGAAATCTCACATTTGAAAGCATATAGCCTTCAATTTGTAGTATATATAAAAAAATCATGTAATTTCATAATATAAAGAGCCTTTATTGTATAGTGTTTCTAGAGAAATAGAGAAATCTCACATTTTAAAGTATGTAGCCTTCAATTTCTACTATTTGTAAAAAAATCATGTAATTTCATAATTTGAAACCTATAGTCTTTGTTTTATAATGTTTCTAGAAAAATGAGAGAAATCTCACATTTGAAAGCCTATAGCCTTCAATTTGTAATGTATCTAAAAAAAATCATGTAATTTCATAATTTAAAGTCTATAGTCTTTGTTGTATAATGTTTCTATAAAAATTGAGAAATCTTACATTTTAAAGTATATAGTCTTCAATTTCTAATATATGTAAAAAAAATTATTAAATTACATAATTTGAAATCTATAGTCTTTATTTTATAGTGTGTTTATAGAAAAATTAGTGAAATCTCACATTTTAATGCTAGCCTTCGATTTGTAGTATTTGTAAAAAATTTATATAATTTCATAATTTAAAGTTTATAGTCTTTGTTTCATATTTTAAAGCTTATAACCTTCAATTTGTCGTATATATAAAAGAATTATGTAATTTCATAATTCATGTGGTTCAATATGTGTAATCCATTTCATTTGGTATATATAATTCTTTTTTATTTGGTTTATATAATTTACTTATTTTGGTATAAATAATTTTTTTAACGTGTCATGCATGTAATTTTTTTTATGTGAATTTTATTTTATTTGGTACGTGTAATTCATTTTTGTTTTTCATATTATTCTCAACACTAATGTACTTTTCTACAAACTAGTTCATTCTATACAATAATAATCATTTGAGAATTCGTGTTATTCTAACATAAGTGTTGATATAAGTGAGATAACTTAAAATATTCAATAAATTGTCAAAAAAATTATTCAAAAATAAAAGAGACAAAAGTGTTAAATAGATAAAGCGAGAAGGTTCTAGTTATAGCTTTTGCCAAAAGAAATTAAAAAATCCACGTGTCCTTCTCTCCGTGACGTGAATATAACATATAAAGTAGTCCTTTTATTTTGCCTCATTTTCATTTAAACTTGTAATCTAGTATAGATTCTTGTGTTCTAGCTTCTTCTATCCCTTGATTTAATTCTTAATCTATTGAGGTAATTTCATCCTTAATCACTATTTCTATGTACAATATTTATATTCTATTCTGTTTTTTTGCACTAGAACTTCAAGTTTCTTTTTTTTAATATAACATTTCAATTGGTTTATGCACTATTTTTTTGTGCTTCTTATGTATGCCATAATTGATTTAGCTATAATTCCTCTAAATTGATTGTAACAAAGAAAATCGTCAATTCTATAGTAGTATTGATTATGATTTTTAGAAATGATATATATCTATTTTTAGCATATGATATAAGAGATTAATATTGACATTGATAGGAATTGCAAAAGGGTGGACTTTTTTGTAGCAAATTTTGTGTGACTGATTTAATTTAATTTTTTTCTTTTTTGTTTATAATTTTTCATTGTGAAGATTACATTAGACAAGGAACATGAATAAGGGTAGAGAAGTTGGAGACAACATATTTGAATCAAGGAAGGGATTTGGTGGTTTTGGATTTCCTAGCATTTTTGGAGATAGGGATCCATTTGATGATCCTTTTTTCAGTGATCCATTTGATAGATTATTGTTTGGTCCAAGTTCTGCATCTAGAACTATGAACAAGACAAGCAAAGAAAAGGGTGTAGTTATAGAGGAATTATCCTCTGGTGATGATAATGATGACACTGAAGACCAAATGGATTTTGATCACAAAATCTCTAGATCATCCATGGAACCATCTGTGGAGCATCCAGATGATGATGATGATGTTAATGGTAATAATATACTCTTTTTTCTTGTTCTATAATGATTGTGGCTCTAGGTGTTTTAAACTATTGAACATTTGACTTCTCTAGAAATATATCACACGACAAATTAATTTCTCTGAATTTAAAAGTTCAATATTAATCATTTATATTTCAGAAAAGGACAAATTTATCGTCCTTCTGCTCATATCGGGACTACTAAAGAGTCATGATTAAGATATATACAGAGGAAATTTGTCCCTCTTTTTGAAATTTGTAGGACTAATACGAGACTTTCAAACTTTGAAGAATTAATTTGTTCCCTAATACATTTTTTGAGTACCATTTTGGATATTTTACAATATTATCTATGACACTAATTATCTCTCCTAAAATTATTTCATCAATTTAGTTTATTTAAGAATGAATGAAGTACTTCATAAGGTTTTTGTAGTATTATAAAGTCGTCTGACCCATATATAGCTGATTTTGATAAGGATAAGACTTAGTTGTTGTTTTTATTTGGCTAAGTGTATTCCTTTTTCTCACTAATACTAATTTGTTTGTAATATTGCAGAGAAGAAGAACAATAGTATAGCTTACAAGAATGATCATTACAAGGTGGAACCACCAAAAGCTAGAAATTTCAGTTACCAAACTAGCAGAGTAACATATGGTGGTGTAGATGGTGCATACTATACTTCTTCAAGAACAAGAAGGACAGGTTCTGATGGGGTACGTAACTTTCTCTTATCGCGATTCTTTCGTGTCGACCAGACAACCAGGGACGGATCTATATATAAAGCTACGGGGCTTAAGCCCCCACTAGATTTTTAATTTTTTAGTTAAAGTATATATAAATGTATATATTTTGCCCCAATTGTATTATTAAATTTGCCCCCACTCTAAAAATTCAAAAAACGTCATCTTATATTTATATATATTAGTAATGTAATATTTTTGTCCCACTGTTAAAATTTTCTGGATTCGTCACCGGTGTCGACAATTATTTCATTAGAACTGATGTTATATATATCTCTGTGAATCAGGCTATAATGGAGGAAAGTAAAGAAGCTGACTCAAGCACAGGCCAGGCAAGTCATAGGATCTCCAGAGGAATCCATGATAAGGCAAGTCTTAGTTATTTTTGTATGTATGTGTCTTGTCTTGTATGGGTTTTTTTTAGTTCGTTGTGTTGTGTTGGACTCCATTGTTTTAGTTCGACCGAGTACTCTTTTTCCTCAATAGGTTAGTAATTTTTTAGGCTAGGAGGTTTTTAATGAGGCTAGGTCGTTGTAAAACTTGATTGTTCGATATGCATTACGATAGGAAGGGGTAGTTGCGTAAGCCAGCACTGATAGGGTGTTTGTTAGATGGTCATTGAAAATGTTTTGTTGTGCCTTGGTTGGGGTTGGAGTGATACAGTATTGTTGCTGTCCAATCGTGGAGTTTGAGATGTTGTAGGTAGGAGGTGTTGTTTGTTATGTTGTTGTGCTGAGTGTGCTGCTGTGTTATTTAGTGATGTATGATGTACCTTGATTATCCATGAGCTTCTGTTGTTTGGAACTCATGGCTATTTATCAAAAAAAAAAAAAAGGTTTGTGATGATTCTTATGTAACTAATGTCATAAAGAAAAGAACATGATTCATGAATGAAGAAAAGTATAATCTCTTATGAAGTAATTTTTCCTGTAAGATTAAGCTTTTGGACTAATACTCATCAATGGTTTCATTCTTTAATACGCCTACTCGTGCGAATTTCTCTTTCGAGTTTGAAATATGGACAATGCAGAATGTTACATAACCTCATGTTGAGATTTATTGTTTTTATTTAGAAAGTGAAGCAACAAAGATCGAACTCTAAACCTTTTAAATCATAGAGACTCTGATATCATGTCATGAAACCATTAAAATTAAGCTAGTACTGCATTATTTATGCAGGGTCATTCACTTTTGAGGAAGCTTGATTCGAACGGTAAGGTCGACACGACGCAGACTCTGCACAATCTTGATGAAGGTTTGTTCTTGATGATGTCTTGTATGATGATTACTTGTTTGACAAGATCAAGATAAATCAATATTGATGTATTCATTTGTTTCTTTCTAACATTTCAGATGAGCTTAAAGGGTTTGAGGAAGCATGGAAAGGAAACAATATAGGGAATTTTCAGGGAGGGAATAATGATACTCGATTTGATGCGCATAGCAATAGGGGTAAGTTTCAATTGGCTCATTCAAGTTTTCTTAGCTCAAACTTCTGTTTTGGAAATTTCTCTGAGCTGGTTTTGCCATAATGGAAAACTTATATTGTTCTATATGCTTGTATATATGTGATTATTGCTTTGCTATAGTTTCATTTATGGTTTGAATCATGATGCTAAATAATTTGAATCTTAACTTAGTTGATTGTTTTCCCATATTTGTTTGACTACTTTGTATTAACAACTAGGTTGTGAACAATAAATGGTGTACATGATTTTAGACAAGCAATGCTTTATGGTCTTCCCCTAGTTATTTTCTTCTTTCAAATTGGCTACTAAACTATCTTGAGTAAAATTTTTTACATCATAAAAGTAGAAATGAAAAGGATACAAAATTAAGTAGAATGAGGTAGAAAATACTATTTTTATATTAATCTAAATGTGATATAAAGATATATTTTTGTGTCTTTATCTCTGTTATCTTTGTATGTTTTGTCTTATCTAATATATTCGACCGGTATTCTCTGCCTCTTCATGTGAGAATTAAGAAATTTTACTCATAAAAAAGTATAATTATTGTTTATACTAATTAATTGATGACAGATAACAAAATTATGGTTCCATGTTTATCAATTTGGTCCTTTAGTATTTCAACATATGTAAAACTGTTGTATCTTTGACATATTGAATTGTTTTATGAAGTATTTCCTGAATATTTTGAGCATGACATTAATGTTCAATGTTGTATAGGTTCAAGTGGTGGTGAACAGAACAGAAACCATGCTTGGGTACAGCCATTATTGGAGCAGGGTAGAAGAGGAAGAGGATTTGCATCAAATCATGAATCAGGAACCAATTCAAGTGGGACAACAAAGAAAAAAGTGGTTAGAATCAATATTGAGTGAAGTTTTGAGACCTAATAGGATTTGGTGGTTGATTCTAGAATTTTGTTTTTGAGTGTATAAATCAAAGAGGAGTGTGCTATTATGCAGTGTCATTAACTAAGAAATAGAAAAGTGTGTCTCTTCACACAATTTTTCTTTTATAAGTTTCCCTCGGGTATTCGCTGACCGTAGTTGACGACTAATCCCTATCTCCTACGGATATTATCTTTCGGTGAGTAGAAATCTGGCCACAAGGTTTTCTGCATAAACACCGCCTCAAGGATCAAATTCGGGATATGATGTTTAAGCAGTTCAAGTATCTACCTCTTGTACTACCACCTAGTTGGTTACCATTGTACAATTTATGAGCATTATGATTTGTTTTGTGATAAACATATCAAAGATCAATAATGCTTGACGTACAACAGAAATACGTCCAATTTGTATCCAACGTGTGTTATCTATGTTATAGGATGTGTGTTATACGTATAACACACATCGTATAACATGGATAGCACACGTTGAATATAAGTTAGACGTATTTCTGTTATACGTCAAACATTATTCATCAAAGATATTGTGATTATTCAGTTCATGAAAACTAAGTGCTATTATTTAATTAGTTAAATTAACCGACTTTATATACATAATAAAGAGATAAAGACTAGAGTCAAAGATTAATTCATGTTACATAGTCATTTAAAATGGCCGTCCTAGATTCTCTGAAAATCTTTGGAGTGGGAATATAGGCAAAATAGAGCATGTTACCGGCACTTTCAACAGACATTGGACATATTTATTTACTTAATTGTCAGATTATAAATTAGAGACAAAGGGAATAATTGTTAGATTATAAATTTATGATCTTGTAAGAGTTAACAAAAATATAAATGTTATTCCAATTACAATATTTTGAATTTTGTGTGAATTTATAATTCATTTATTATTGAAAAGTTGCCGACTTTATAAAATATGTAGAGTTCCTAAGTTATTTAATGATTGTATGTTTTTGGATAAATTTTAAGATATTATATTTTTTTTATTGTTCAGATATTTGCATGGTTATTATTTTTTTTTTGAGGTGATAGGTCTTATAAAAGGTTTATAAGATTTTCTTCATAAATACCATAAAAAATCAATTTTTTAGTAAATATTTAAAAAGAAAAATTAGTTAGCTATATTAAGATTGGTGATTTCAAAATATTATAATTCAAGTAACTCAATTCTTATCGAATTATATATACATCATAAAATCAGTCATTATATATAACGATCAATTTTTTTAAATTATTAATTTAACTTTTAAAATATTAGATCATTATATAATATAAAATTGAATTAATAATTTAAAAAGTTAAATTAGTATATATAATGACTAGATTGATTTTGTAACTACAGAAAACATTTTTCATTCTTATCAAAATGATACTCTTTGGGTTTGCAATTTAGTGAGAGAAAAATTCAGATCAGATCTTAGATTCCATGTACATTGAGATAAAATCACATGTATCTAATTTTGTCGTTCCATAAGTTCTGCATTCAAAATTTGACACCTGTAAAGTGTGTTACACCTCATAAGAGTTATCAATTTAAAATATCTTTATTTTGCCAAGTGTCAAATTATAAGATAAAGAAGAAGATAAAGAGATTGTGACATTATTTACATCCAGATATAAAGTTAGAAAATAAATAAAAAGAAATTAAATTCCCTCCCATAATGTGTAGAAAATCTCTTGTGATAGAAATCACTATTATTCATATCTTACTACTAGAAACTGGTCTAATTTTTTCAACATAAGATCCCTAATCTTTATTTTAAGATTTCTAGTTAAGATTAAAGTATCCATCACCTTAACTAAATTTGAATATTTTGATGAATTTTTTTATGTTTTTTTATATAAAAGTTATCTATATTCAATATTATTACATCGACCGTATATTTAACTACGACTAATACACGTGATTGAGTTGAGAAAGGATGGATGTTAGTGGTGTTAATGGATCTGAAAATCATATTTTTATACTATGAATGAGATTGAATATGTAGTCTTATTGTACATGAAATTTTGAGTAATGCTGATTGTACAACAGAAATATGTTCAACTAGTATCCAATGTGTGCTATACATAATATGAAATGTGTGTTATACGTACGTGTGTTATACATGTAGCACACATTTTATATTTTATATAGCGCATGTTGAATATTTGTTAGACGTATTTGTGTTGTACGATAAATATTATTGATGAAATTTTATCGATTTTGGTATGCATATATTATTTTCTCGCGAGATTTTCAACATAATGTGCCTTTGTGGACGGCAAGATTCAGAGAATCTATACAATAGGAACCTCCCTCAGTTGATTCCAAACTCAAACTCCAAAAAATATTAATATCATGGAACCAAAATAATAAATAAGGTATGGTTTTCTCACCACATTTATGTGTATATGTATATATATAATAATTGTGATGGCTCAACAACTTTCAAGCAACGTTTTCTCATAATAGATATAGCTTCAAACCCAAAGAACATACAAAATTGGATCAACAATTTGGAAATCACATCAATAACATGTCTGGTTGGTCTCCTGAAAATGCTAAGAGAGCTTATCTTCAAGCTCTCAAGATGGTAAGCAACAAAACTATACTAATCATGTTTTGTTTTGAATCTATTTTTTCACATTCAAAATTCAACGATTCAATTAAAATGGGTGAATCTTTATATCACTTCTTTTGTGTTGGGTTAAAATAATTTGTCCAATGAGAAATGAGTCTTATATATATACATTTACTCTGTTTAAGTAAGATCTCGAGTTCGATCCAAGTTTGTTATACAAAAAGTTTTGTTGGTAATAGGTTGATTTGACTTGAGGTAGATTTGCATTGGGTTTCATTTTGCAGGCCAAAAAGGGTAAGGAACCTGATGTAGCTGAGTTCATATCTGCTCTGGCAGCAGGAAAGAATGCAAGATTCATGGTGGTGGTTTGCGCCGGCGTGGCCGGCGCTACCACCCTAGCACTGGCTGCGGCTGCCCATCAGACCGGCGGACGAGTGGTGTGCATTTCTAGCGGCCCGGATGAGTCACAAGCATCAAGAAAAGCTCTAGGAGTCTATGCAGATTGTGTTGAGTTTGTTGTGGGAGATGCAAAAGGCCTATTGATGGATGAATACAGAGGATTTGATTTTGTGCTTGTGGATTGTGATATTACAAATGCTAGGGAAGTTTTATTAGCAGGATTCAAAGGAGCAAAGAAAGATTGTGATGCAATTGTTGTTGGATTCAATGTGAGGCATAGGGTCTCAATTTGGAGAAAAATGAAGGCATCTTTTTTACCAATTGGAGAAGGGTTGCTTGTGATCAAAATGGATCAAAATGTGAAAAGTAATGATCAAATTGACCAAAAAAGGAAAAGTAATTGGATTGTTCAAGTTGATAACTGCACTGGAGAGGAGCATATTTTTAGGGTCACCTCTAGAAAAGTGCAGCAGATTGAAGTTTAAGGCTTTTAATTTTATAGGCTTTGAAATATAAAATAGAAAAAAAGAGCTATTTTTATTTGCTCTTCAATAATGTTATCTATTTGTATTGTGTTGTAGTGGCTATGTATATATTAGTATATGATTTATGAGAGTTTGGCAATTATTTGGCCCTGTTAATTTTTCTACAGGCCAAAAAAGTCATGAATGTTAAAGAATAAATATGTAGAAAAATTATAGTTGTAATGTTTAAAATATGAGTCATCTAGTGTTGTGATTGTGATGTATCTTTCTATGAACATAAAATTGGATTCATTACAAGTTTTTCTTCTTACTTGTCAATTATATTTTGTCCTTGACCTTTTATACAATTTGCCATTAACATTTTGAGAGCAAGATTACTAAGAGCAAGTTTCTCTTTTGATAGTGCTATTTTTTTTCTTAGAACTGGCTCATAAAATTATTATGTCCTCTGATAAATGATTTATCTTTGAAGTTGATTTCCAGGATAATTAATAGAAAACACTTATAAATTAATTCAATAATGATGTTACATTCTGATAGATGACAAAAGATGAAGTTAGAGAATTTCAACTTCTCATTACTATATACATCACGATTAATAAATAATACGGTAGAATAATATTTTGTCTTGCAATAAGACTTTATTTATTTTGGTCTACCCCAAAATATCTTCTTCCTCAAGTTGATTGAAATAGACCTTCATACCTTAAATTTAGTGAAAGAGAAATATAGAAAATTTGCTGACAAAACAACCATATGTATAAATACACTAATTTTCAAGTTAGAAAAAAAAAAACAGCTATCAAACTGATTCTGCTAAAGAAGAATTGTAGTAAAAGCCCATTAGACTAGTTTCTCCATTTTTATACCTAAGAGATATGAAAATATAGATATTGCTGATTCAAAGTTTATTGGTAGGAACTTATTAGTTGGTTTCAAGGAAAATTTTATAAAATAAAATGTAAAGGGTTATGGTAAGAAATTGTCAAAAATACCCTTGTTATAACTTATAACCCAAGCTAGTAGACTTGGTCAAAGAATGGATCAATTTGTCAATACAAAATTACAACACTACAGTGAAAAAAAAATACTATTTCAAGTCAAAGCTTCTGCAATATTACAAAATTCTGAAAAAGAAACAAACAAAAAACTGTACATCAGTACATGAATTAAACTAAGCAAAACTTTCCAAAACTTATATTAATTTACATCCATTTTTATAACAAAATAATAGCCACCATCATCACTTCACACCCACCCTCTTGCATCCTCATTTACATAATTTATAATATGCTGAAAATGTCACATTGCATATTGAAAAATGAAAAAAATCCTCCATGGTTCTTTTTTTTTTCAATCAATTTGGCAGCTTAGTCAGAAACTTGATCTCTAACTCAAAAAAAAAAAAACTACCATATGCTAATTATAAACACATTAGATGATATAGATCATATATATGCTTAATAAATTTATTTTCAACCCAATTAAAGATTCTAATATCATCACTCTCGAAAAAGGTACTCCTCTCCGGATTGTTGATCTACGCATTTTATCCAACGGCTAGGATGACCCCCTTTTGTACTACTACTTGAGACACTGCTAGTGCTGCCGCCACCGCCATCGCCGCCGCCCGTACTATTTCTACCCCCTATGTAAGCAATATCCAAACCTTTGCCAACTGGCAAGAACACTGATCTAACGACACGTGTCCCCGTCTCAAGAACCAAATTCCATCTAAACCCTGAAACATTCCTAATTAGCCATGCATTCTTGCATGCCAAGACAGCACCACTATTGCTAACCCTTGCAACCCTAAGAACCCTAGAAAAGTCCCTTTGCCTGCAATCAACAACAAGGAAGTCCAAACCAACTAGTCCCCCCACCACGGCCTCGGCCTCGGCCGCGGCCGCGATAACCACCTCAGGAGGCGGCACAACACCCATGTCGGCCATAGATTGTGTGTATTGTAGCCTTGAGGCTTCATCCGGGACTATGCACACGTGCCTTGCACCAGTGTTGCGAGCTGCAACTGCTAGGCCTACACTTGTCGCTATAGGGCCGCCGTGGGACCACGATTCGACGATGAGCCTCGCGTTCCATCCGGCCGCCATGGCTGAGAGCAGCTCAGCTACCCCAGATTCCTTCAATTTCTCACACTGATGCAAAATTAAATGCAACAAACTTTCACTTGTCACAATATATAATTTTAAATTGCAATTGGCAAAATCATAGAGAAGGAAAAAAGAAAAGGGTGTTTCTGATTCTTTTTTCAACAGAAAAGTAGTGATTTAATAGAAACTATTATCAATTTCTATCTATAAAAGTTAAAAATTACTTTCTTTAATTACTTTTGCTACAAGAAAATCACTTTTATGTGAAAGAAAATCGTATGTAATTGATTAATTACTGATTGCGATTTCTATAATTTGTGAAAAGAAACAAAATTAAATATTTAAAACCATGCTTTATATCATATCATATTCATGTATGAAATGTTGGAAGAATAAGATACAAGAAACCCCATATCAATGAAAAAAATATTGAAAAAAAAAATGAAAACTAGGTAGAGTAAAGAAAGAAAGAAAGAAAAGAAAGAAGCTTACCGATTTAACAGTGTCTATGTAAGCTTTGGAAGCAGTTTCTGGGGACCAAACAAGCTTCATGATGATTCTGTTTCTCTCTGTTTTTCTCTGTTTTGTAGTATTTTTCTTTGTTCTTTCACTTTTTGGTGTGTGAAATTATTAAACTTTGGATATTATGTTATGTTGTGAATTGGAGAATCAAAAAGGGAAGGAAAGGGAGAAAATGAAGGAGGGAAGTACAGATTTGACGTACGGGGAAGAGTTAGGTGTGAAGTTATATGAAACAGTGTGTTGTTTTGATTACAGAAAGGGAAAATATAGAATGAATGAGAAAAAACACTGAGAGATTTATGTCAATGTCAGCTATGAGTAAGCGTTGACATTTTGACAGAGAGAAAGAGGGGACACAATTTTTGAACGTGGGGTAGATTAATTAATTAATTGATTAGTTAATCCCTAACAAAACGAGATGAATTATGTAGCTTAGCTATATGTAACTGTTATAACTTAAAAAAAAGTAATGATAAGAAGAAGAAGAAAAGAAAATGATTTATTCTCCTATTGCTTGAATTTGGTGAATTGTTTAATTTTTCTAAATATGCGTCTGGTGTTCACGTAGGTCAGAATAAGTTATGTATATTTGGGTTGCTTAGCATTATATCTCGGGTTTGATCATTGGACGGTATGTATGCATAAAATGTTGTGATTAGCTCCCTATCCACTGAAAGGTGATCTCCACATGAGTTAAGAATTAGTTGTAAGATACCGGCTGACGGATATCTAAGAAGAAATTTATAAAAAAAATGTTCATGTAAATTTATATTTTATTGTTTTATGACTTTATTTCAACAGTGAATCAAATAAAATTTTAAAGTTTTCTATAGATGTAATGATATGATACACAACTTTGACTCAAACCTATGTATTTACCGTCATTTTTTCATGGATTTTCTTATGGATCATAACTCACAACATTAATTCCTTGTTCAGTTAGAGATTACTTTTCGATAGGTAGGAGTTGGTCATAAAATTTTTTTTGTACACAACCTCTTAGGAATCCAATCTAAATAATGTTTAAGCAACCTAAATATTTAATACTTAGTGCTAACCTATGTGATTTATGTATTTAGCATTATGATAATGCTACATGTACAATTTATATTAGTTAACGTAATCAATACAGTAAAATACATCACCATTAAACTTTTTATATTCTTAAAGAAAAAAATACAATCAATATCTTTTGTATAATATTTAATAGATTGGTTAGTAATTTGCTATTGTATATGTAGAGTTTTTCTTAGCATTATTCTCACACCTTTCGTTCACGTTTTAAAAAATAATATTAAAATATTTTAACACTAACTAATCATATAGTGTATTAGTAGTAAAATAAATTTAACTTTCATCTTATTATTTTAAAAGTCACATATATGATATATATAAATAATAAAATAACTTTCAACTAGCCCACTACTTTAAATTTTATATATATCGTCCATTATTTTATCTTTGATAGATAAATGTCCTTTGATTTTGACTCTCTCATATATATCTCTCATACAATACATACAATGTCTTTACGTATAAATTTTAAAAACATGTTTTTCAAAAGATAGCTAGTCCCATTATTAAAGTTTTGATTTGTCCCATATAGAGAAAGTCGTCCAAGCACTATATTTTCCTAAAAATACATTATTATTGGAATTCAAGCTAAGATCATATATACTTAGAGGACTAAAACTCTTTCTACGTACTCTAATCATATATATATATATATATATATATATATATCGTGTTGGGATACATATATATCTTGTTTTGTTTAATTTTTTGTCCCATTATTAATTTCCTCAATAGTCAATAACATGATTGGCATTCAAGCTAAGATCACACTTTGAGGATTTAAAACTCATTTTACTAATTAAATCATCGTATGATGATGTTGGTATATACTTATATTTTTTATTGAATTTTGTGATATAAAAAATTAAATTAAATCATAACTGATCTCATAAATAAGTATTTTATTTTTGTATTTATATTTTTGTTTTATTTGATTTGATATGATCTGTCATTATTATCTACAAAGCATAAAGGATGAAGTTATGAAACAGTGATAAGCAGTTAAGAAATGGTTGACCAAATCTGAAAATCTAAAAAGAAAAAGAAAAGCAGAATTTTATATTAATTATTCTGTGTATTTATTGTATTGCAAAAAACAATTAGCGGCTCTATTTTTTATTTATAAAAATCGAAGCCTCACTCGTCCGAAATTGTCAAACCATTCGTTCTTATCAATTTTATGGATGAATTTGTAAAGTAAAGGAATCTAAATTCTTCTTCAAATCATTTACTATTAGAGATATTATAGTATTTATTTATAAAGGAATAATATATTAGTTATAATAGATAGTCAAATTTTTCATTATATTCTATTATATTTAAATATGCATTTCACCTATGTAAAATAGGTCAACATAATCTGATAAGTATTTTAATTCTTTAATTAGCGATCTCAAATTCAAATCTTTATAATAAATTATTTTTTTATTCGGGTCGGATCAAATTAGACAAATTTTTAATAGACTTGGATACCTACGGTAATTATATTGAGAAAAAATATCTCACTTGTATTATACTAACTTTTTATAGTTTAGTGGATTTTATATTTAATTGTTTTTCTCTAATTTTCTTTCACTTTGGATTTGATACTATAATTAAATCTTAATAATAATTAATTAGCAATGCGTATAGGTATGTATAAAAAAAGGAAGTAATCTTCCATGTTATATAATTAATAGAATAGAATAGAAAACTATTAGCCGCCAATTAAATTCTTTTAGTATGCTTCATCATATATATCTCTTGATTTTGAAGTTGACTAAATCAACACTCAAGGGTAGTTTTTCCATATTTAATGTTATCCTTGCATATATCACTTCGACGTATATATTTATCATTTCTTAGCACATAACAATCACGCTATATAGCTCATAATTATTAAAAGAGCATGGTTAGAGCGGTACAAGAAAAAAATCAGCTAAAACAGCTAAGAATTTGAGCTACAATCACCTAGCCTATTAAAAATAAACTCATGACTAAAAGTGTTATTTGGACCATAAAATGTTAAATAAAATTTGTTGGCTGTTTTGGCTGATTTTTTTGTTGTGCCCCACACATTTGTGTTATTAAAATGAATAAATAACGCTAAGTAGCTAGAGACATAATACGTACACCTTTTAATAAGAAATTGTTTTTTCTTTATTTATATATTTGGTTTACGTATGCAATAATAATATTTTGTTGTATAACATAAATACGTCCAACTTGTATTTAATGTGTAATATATAATATATAATGTATATGTATAACACATGTTTCTATTGTATAATGTATATAGCTAACACACGTTAGATACTAGTTGGATGTATTTCTGTTGTATAATAAACGTTGTATATGAATGCTATGTATTTTTTACGTTCAGAGACTTCAATAAAATACATTTAGTAGATAGCTATGAAATTTAAAAAGCTTAGATTGTTTGCTCATCAATAGCTCAATTCATGTAAATGAAAATCTATACATATATGGATTTAGGGTCATTTGGATAATAAATAATTTATTGATTTTTTAAATAATAGCTTATGATTTTGAATAAGTTTTTTTTGTATTTAAATATATAATATTAAATAATAAAAATGTATTTTTTTAGTATTTTAAAAACATATATATATTTCTCCGATCCACAAGTAAGATATTTAGTTTTTATTAAAAGTATTAAAAATGAATTTGGGAAATAATAAAATATATAACTAAGCAAGACACAAAGTTAAAATTGACTCTTAGATTTCTATGAAGTTAAAAAAAATAATACAAGTTGTACTATCCAAGCATGTCTTGATTCATTTGTGTGCTATTCTTTTAAATTTTTCTAATCTTTATTGAATTTAATTTCTATGCACTAATAATGTAATTTTTTACACAATTATTCAATCATGTATTGTCAAACCACTCATTATTTAAAAAATTATATAAATAAAATATTTTGATTGGATAACCGTATAAAATAATTTTACAATATTAATACATCAAAATTAATTAAATTCTTTTTTATTTTGGTATAGCATATCAATATTTTAATTTAGTAAACTAACTCATTTAGCTTGAGTTGGTCGGCTCATTATTATAGAGTTTCTATTAACTAAGTTTTAACCAACTCATCTTTTAAGAAGAACAAATATTATAACTTAAATTAAATCAATTAAGTATTGGTGGTGTACTATTCTTTAAAGCACATTGAAATTTATAATTGATTTATTAGCTGGAAGGGTATACAAGTTGTTGTGCCTTTTAGAAAATTTGGACACAAATTAAAATTGCTAGCGATTGATATTTTGCTTAATCTTAGTTTAGTTCATACTAATTCATCGAAGTCAACCATCAATTCGTATAATTAAGGACCAACAAATCTAACCAATGATATGAATAATAGTTAATCATAGTATGAAATTGACTAATACTTTCTTAGTTAATTTAGCTTCGTTTTAATTTGTCCTTTTAGTTTTGTACTTTTGTTTAGCTACACAATAATTATTAATTAAAGCAAAAACTTAGCTTGTGCTATACTATATATATACTAGTGATTCTCCATCATGTTCATTTTTTTTTCTTAAAAAATATTTTTTGTATTATTCTTTTTCTCAAACTTTGTGTCATTCATTAATTGAATGAATGAAGTGTGAATCTTACTTAAATGAGATTTATATTTCATCTTAAATAAACGTCGAAAAATTTTCATATAAAAATCATTGTTTTTATTTTTTATAAAAATGATTCCATCTTGTATTCTATTAAGTCAAAAGTGATTATCTCACTTTTTTAGTTTTTTCTTTTCCATTTTTCTCTAGATGAACGTCATTGTCATTTGCAACTTGCAAGCTAGTTGATGCTAAGACTTTCATATTTTGAGCCAACATTGTTTTCATAAAAATAAAAGTAAAAGAAAATGAAAAGAAAAATCATGTATAAATTAAGAAAAATATAGCCTTCAATTTCTACTGTAAAAAATACATGAGATTCAATATTTTAAAGGCTATAGTCTTTATTTTATAGTACAAACAAAAAATTTGTGAAATCTCATATTTTAAAGTATATAGCCTTCAATTTTTACTATACGTGAAAAATTCATGTGATTCAATATTTAAAGGAAATAGTATTTATTTTATAATACAAACAAAAAAATTACGAAATCTCACATTTTAAAGTATATCACCTTCAATTTCTACTATATCTGAAAAATTCATGTGATTTAATATTTAAAGGCTATAATCTTTATTTTATAATATAATTAAAAAAATTGTGAAATCTAACATTTTAAAGTATATAACCTTTAATTTCTACCATATGTTTAAAATGTATGTGATTCAATATTTTAAAGGTTATAGTTTTTATTGTTATTTTATAATACAAGCAAAAAAATTGTGAAATCTCACATTTTAAAGTATATAGCCTTCAATTTCTACTATATGTGAAAAATTAATGCGATTCAATATTTTAAAGACAATAGTCTTTAACAAAGGTTACAGACTTCAAATTATGTAATTTCATGATTTTTGTACATATAGTAGAAATTGAATGCTATAGGCTTTAAAATGTGAGATTTCACTAATTAACCTAAAAACACGATAAAACAAAGACTATAGACTTCAAATTATGTAATTTCATGATATTTACATATAGTAGAAATTGAAGGCTATAAGCTTTAAAATGTGAGATTTCACTAATTTACCTAGAAACACCATAAAACAAACACTATAGACTTCAAATTATGTAATTTCATGAAATTTACATGTAGTAGAAATTGAAGGCTATAGGCTTTAAAATGTGAGATTTCACTAATTTACCTAGAAACACCATAAAACAAAGGCTATAGACTTCAATTTATGTAATTTCTTGAATTATTTACATATAGTAGAAATTGAAGGATATAGACTTTAAAATATGAGATTTCACTAATTTACCTAGAAACACCATAAAACAAAGGCTATGGACTTCAAATTATGTAATTTCATGATTTTTTTACATCAAATAGAAATTGAAGGCTATAGACTTTAAAATGTGAGATTTCACTAATTATTGTAGAAACGCGATAAAACAAACGCTATATACTTCAAATTATGTAATTTCATGATTTTTTTATATATAGTAAAAATTGAAAGCTATAGGTTTTAAAATGTGAATTTCAGTAATTTTTCTAGAAACGCCATAAAACAAAGGCTATAGACTTCAAATTATGTAATTTCATGATTTTTTTTACATAAAGTAGAAATTGAAGGATATACGCTTTAAAATGTGAGATTTCACTAATTTTTCTATAAACACCATAAAACAAAGGCTATAGACTTCAAATTATGTAATTTCATAGTTTTTTTACATATAGTAGAAATTGAAGGCTATAGACTTTAAAATGTGAATTTCACTAATTTTTCTAGAAAAAACCTAAAACAAAGACTATAGACTTCAAATTATGCAATTTAATGATTTTTTTTATATATAGTAGAAATTGAAGGCTAGACTTTAAAATGTGAGATTTCACTAATTTACCTAGAAACACCATAAAACAAAGACTATAGACTTCAATTTATGTAATTTCTTGAATTTTTTACATATAGTAGAAATTGAAGGCTATAGGCTTTAAAATGTAAGATTTCACTAATTTACCTAACAACACCATAAACACAAAGACTATAGACTTCAAATTATGTAATTTCATGATATTTACATATAGTAGAAATTGAAGGCTATAGGCTTTAAAATGTGAGATTTCACTAATTTACATAGAAACACCATAAAACAAAGGCTATAGACTTCAACTTATGTAATTTCTTGAATTTTTTACATATAGTAGAAATTGAAGGCTATAGGCTTTAAAATGTGAATTTTACTAATTTTACGAGAAACACCATAAAACAAAGACTATAGATTTCAATTTATGTAATTTCTTGAAATTTTTACATATAGTAGAAATTGAAGGCTATAGACTTTAAAATGTGAGATTTCACTAATTTACCTAGAAACACAATAAAACAAAGGCTATAGACTTCAATTTATGTAATTTCTTGAATTTTTTTACACATAGTAGAAATTGAAAGCTATAGGCTTTAAAATGTGAAATTTCACTAATTTTTCTAGAAACACTATAAAACAAAGGCTATAGACTTCGAATTATGTAATTTCATGATTTTTTTACATATAGCATATAGTAGAAATTGAAAGCTATAGGTTTTAAAATGTGAGATTTTTCACTAATTTACCTAGAAACACCATAAATCAATGGCTATAGACTTCAATTTATGTAATTTCTTTAATTTTTTACATATAGTAGATATTGAAGGCTATAGATTTTAAAATGTGAATTTCACTAATTTTCCGAGAAACACCATAAAACAAAGACTATAGATTTCAATTTATGTAATTTCTTGAAATTTTTACATATTGTAGAAATTGAAGGTTATAGGCTTTAAAATGTGAGATTTCACTAATTTACCTAGAAACACCACAAAACAAAGGCTATAGACTTCAAATTATGTAATTTCATGATTCTTTTACATATAGTAGAAATTGAAAGCTATAGGCTTTAAAATGTGAATTTCATTAATTTTTCTAGAAACACCATAAAACAAAGACTATAGACTTCGAATTATGTAATTTCATGATTTTTTTACATACAGTAGAAATTGAAGTCTATAGGCTTTAAAATGTGAGATTTCACTAATTTACCTAGAAACACCATAAATCAAAGGCTATAGAGTTCAATTTATGTAATTTCTTGAATTTTTTACATATAGTAGAAATTGAAGGCTATAAGTTTTAAAATGTGAGATTTCACTAATTTACCTAGAAACACCATAAATCAAAGGCTATAGACTTCTATTTATGTAATTTCTTGAATTTTTTACGTATGGTAAAAATTGAAGGCTATAGGCTTTAAAATGTGAGATTTCACTAATTTACCTAGAAACACCATAAAACAAAGGCTATAGACTTCAAATTATGTAATTTCTTGAATTTTTTACATATAGTAGAAATTGAAGGCTATAGGCTTTAAAATGTGAAATTTCACTAATTTTTCTAGAAACACTATAAAACAAAGGCTATAGACTTCGAATTATGTAATTTCATGATTTTTTTACATATATTAGAAATTGAAAACTATAGGCTTTAAAATGTGAGATTTTTCACTAATTTACCTAGAAACACCATAAATCAATGGTTATAGACTTCAATTTATGTAATTTCTTGAATTTTTTACATATAGTAGATATTGAAGGCTATAGGCTTTAAAATGTGAATTTCATTAATTTTCCGAGAAACACCATAAAACAAAGACTATAGATTTCAATTTATGTAATTTCTTGAAATTTTTACATATTGTAGAAATTGAAGGCTATAGGCTTTAAAATGTGAGATTTCACTAATTTACCTAGAAACACCATAAAACAAAGGCTATAGACTTCAAATTATGTAATTTCATGATTTTTTAACACATAGTAGAAATTGAAGGCTATAGGCTTTAAAATGTGAGATTTCACTAATTTTTCTAGAAACACCATAAAACAAAGACTATAGACTTCGAATTATGTAATTTCATGATTTTTTTACATACAGTAGAAATTGAAGTCTATAGGCTTTAAAATGTGAGATTTCACTAATTTACCTAGAAACACCATAAATCAAAGGCTATAGAGTTCAATTTATGTAATTTCTTGAATTTTTTACATATAGTAGAAATTGAAGGCTATAAGTTTTAAAATGTGAGATTTCACTAATTTACCTAGAAACACCATAAATCAAAGGCTATAGATTTCAATTTATGTAATTTCTTGAATTTTTTACGTATGGTAAAAATTGAAGGCTATAGGTTTTAAAATGTGAGATTTCACTAATTTACCTAGAAACACCATAAAACAAAGGCTATAGACTTCAAATTATGTAATTTCTTGAATTTTTTACATATAGTAGAAATTGAAGGCTATAGACTTTAAAATGTGAGATTATTTCATTAATTTACCAATTAGAAACACCATAAAACAAAGGATATATACTTCAAATTATGTAATTTCATGATTTTTTTACATATAGTAGAAAAGGAAGGCTATAGGCTTTAAAATGTGAATTTCACTAATTTTCCGAGAAACTCCATAAAACAAAGACTATTGATTTCAATTTATGTAATTTCTTGAATTTTTTACATATAGTAGAAATTGAAGCTTTAGGCTTTAAAAAGTGGGATTTCACTAATTTACCTAGAAACACCATAAAACAAAGGCTATAGACTTCAAATTATGTAATTTCTTGAATTTTTACATATAGTAGAAATTGAAGGCTATAGACTTTAAAATGTGAGATTATTTCATTAATTTACCAATTAGAAACACCATAAAACAAAGGATATATACTTCAAATTATGTAATTTCATGATTTTTTTACATATAGTAGAAAAGGAAGGCTATAGGCTTTAAAATGTGAATTTCACTAATTTTCCAAGAAACTCCATAAAACAAAGACTATTGATTTCAATTTATGTAATTTCTTGAATTTTTTACATATAGTAGAAATTGAAGGCTTTAAGCTTTAAAAAGTGGGATTTCACTAATTTACCTAGAAACACCATAAAACAAAGGCTATAGACTTCAATTTATGTAATTTATTGAATTTTTTTACATATAGTAGAAATTGAAGGCTTTAGGTTTTAAAATGTGAGATTTCACTATTTTACCTAGAAACACCATAAATCAAAGGCTATAGACTTCAATTTATGTAATTTCTTGAATTTTTTACATATAGTAGAAATTGAAGGCTATAAGTTTTAAAATGTGAGATTTCACTAATTTACCTAGAAACACCATAAATCAAAGGCTATAGTCTTCAATTTATGTAATTTCTTGAATTTTTTACGTATGGTAAAAATTGAAGGCTATAGGTTTTAAAATCTGAGATTTTACTAATTTACCTAGAAACACCATAAAACAAAGGCTATAGACTTCAAATTATGTAATTTCTTGAATTTTTTACATATAGTAGAAATTGAAGGCTATAGACTTTAAAATGTGAGATTATTTCACTAATTTACCAATTAAAAACACCATAAAACAAAGGATATATACTTCAAATTATGTAATTTCATGATTTTTTTACATATAGTAGAAATGGAGGGCTATAGGCTTTAAAATGTGAATTTCACTAATTTTCCGAAAAACTCCATAAAACAAAGGCTATAGATTTCAATTTATGTAATTTCTTGAATTTTTTACATATAGTAGAAATTGAAGGTTTTAGGCTTTAAAAAGTGAGATTTCACTAATTTACCTAGAAACACCATAAAACAAAGGCTATAGACTTCAATTTATGTAATTTATTGAATTTTTTTACATATAGTAGAAATTGAAGGCTTTAGGTTTTAAAATGTGAGATTTCACTAATTTACCTAGAAACACCATAAATCAAAGACTATAGACTTCAATTTATGTAATTTCTTGAATTTTTTACATATAGTAGAAATTGAAGGCTATAGGCTTTAAAATTTGAGATTTCACTAATAAAAACCTAGAAACACCATAAAATAAAGGCTATAGACTTCAAATTATGTAATTTCATGATTTTTTAACACATAGTAGAAATTGAAGGCTATAGGCTTTAAAATGTGAGATTTCACTAATTTTTCTAGAAACACTATAAAACAAAGACTATAAACTTCAAATTATGTAATTTCATGATTTTTTTACATATAGTAGAAATTGAAGTCTATAGGCTATAAAATGTCAGATTTCCCTAATTTACCTAGAAACGCCATAAAACAAAGGCTATAGATACCAAATTATGTAATTTCATGATTTTTACATATTGTAGAAATTGAAGTCTATAGGCTATAAAATGTCAGATTTCCCTAATTTACCTAGAAACACCATAAAACAAAGGCTATAGATACCAAATTATGTAATTTCATGATTTTTTTACATATAATAGAAATTGAAGATTATAGGCTCTAAAAGCCGAGATTTCACTAATTTATATTGTTCATGTCAAAAAAATTGAGTAGATCAGCCAATAGTTTAGGAATTTATAGCGATAGAAAATTTGCTAGATCAGCCAATAGTTTAGGAATTTCTTAGCTAAAAAAACTTCCTTAAAATAAATTTTTATAAAATTAATGATTGTAACCCAAAATTAATTTGTTTTTTTATCATGCAAATACACACACTAGAAAAGCTCCAGAGTAACTAAGCAAGTGATATTGACAATGACACAAACCCTCTCTTCCCTCCAAACAAAGATAACCTTATCAATTCCATTATCCAAAATGCAGACATTGATGATACTTTAGAACCATTGAGCTATTGCTAAATCTTCCTCCATTGTTGAAGCAACAATCCAAAGGTCAAAGCTTCTTCACACTATAACAGAGTATCCTCAAAATTTCAAAACACAACCTTTTCCCTTAAAAAGAAACAGAGTATCATCAAAATCTGTATAATTGATGCTTGTTTTTGCTTCTTCTTCTTCTCATTTTAATCTTTCACACCAACCATGGTCCTCAACAATTCCAACACTCACATTACTTCCACAATGCACAACAACACAACATTTGAACCAGCTCCATGGACGAATCATTACAACGGGTCTCATAAAAAACACTTCTTTCACGACCAGGCTCGTTCTAACCTTTATCTCTTCACCCCACGCGCCCCTTGTTGAGTTTGCACGCCACGTGTTCTTCACGCGCCACGCCCTCAAAGACCAACGTGGTGGTGATGACCCTTTTCTCTGGAATGCTGTGATAAGGTCTTATTCTCATGGTGGGTGTGACCCGAGAGGTGCTCTGTTTGTGCTCTGTTTCATGCTTGAAAATGGGGTCTTTTTGGATAAGTACACGTTTTCACTTGTTCTCAAGGCTTGTTCTCAGTTGGGTTTGTTAAAGGAAGCAATGCAGGTTCATGGGTTGTTGTTAAAAACGAATCTTGGGTCTGATTTGTTCTTGCAGAATTGCTTGGTTGGGTTGTTTGTGAGGTGTGGGTGTGTTGGGCTTGCACAGCAAGTGTTTGATAGAATGCCTGAACGTGATGCTGTTTCTTATAACTCCATGATTGATGGGTATGTGAAGTGTGGGCTGGTTGAAAAGGCACGTGAGTTGTTCGATGGGATGCCATTAAGGGAGAGGAATTTGATTACTTGGAATTCAATGATTGGAGGGTATGTGAGGAGTGAAGAAGGGCTGGGTGTTGCTTGGAGCTTGTTTGCTGAAATGTCTGAAAGGGACTTGATTTCTTGGAACACGATGATTGGTGGGTGTGTGAAGCATGGGATGATGGATGATGCTCAGAAATTGTTTGACGAGATGCCGGAGAGGGATTCGGTTAGTTGGGCTACTATGATTGACGGCTACGCGAAATCGGGTAATGTTGTTGCTGCCAGAAGTTTGTTTGACGAGATGCCGAGGAGGGATGTGGTTTCTTGTAACTCCATGATGGCTGGCTATGTTCAGAATGGTGATTGCATTGAGGCTTTGAAGTTGTTTTATGATATGAGGAGGGCATCAAATTTGATACCTGATGATACCACTTTGTTGATTGTTCTTACAGCAATTGCTCAGTTAGGGCATGTTGAAGTAGGAATCGCGATACACCGATATGTAATGGACAATGGGTTCTCACTGAGTGGTAAGCTTGGCGTTGCACTAATTGACATGTACTCCAAGTGTGGCAACATAGAGAATGCTGTCTCAGTTTTTGAGAATATCGAACAGAAATGCGTTGATCATTGGAACGCTGTGATCGGCGGCTTAGCGATTCACGGAATGGGTGAAATGGCTTTCGAGTTCCTCATGGAAATGGAAAGGCTTTCTATTATGCCTGACGATATCACCTTCATCGGGGTGTTGAGTGCTTGCGGGCATGCCGGCATGCTGAAGGAGGGAATGATATGTTTCGAGCTCATGCAGAGAGTTTACAATCTGGAACCTAAGCTGCAACACTATGGATGCATGGTGGACATGCTTAGCCGAGCAGGGCACGTCGAAGAAGCCAAGAAACTCGTCGAGGAGATGCCAATTGAACCTAATGATGTGATTTGGAAGACTCTACTTAGTGCTTGCCAAATTCATCAAAACTTCTCTGTTGGGGAGCCTATAGCTAAGCAATTGATTCAGCTGAATTCATGTAGTACAAGTTCTTATGTGCTATTGTCTAATATTTATGCTAGTTTGGGAATGTGGAACAATGTTAAAAGGGTTAGGGCAGAGATGAAAGAAAAGAATTTGAAGAAAATTCCAGGTTGTAGTTGGATTGAACTTGAAGGAAATGTTCACCAATTCTCTGTACAAGATAGGACACACCCTCAAGTTAATGAGATTTATACTCTGTTAAGTAGCATGTAAAATAATATCTGATTTCTAATTTGAAGCAAATCCACCTTGAATATTTGTATGAGTTGGAGATTGAATTGTGTATTGTAGATAATAATAGGGTTTCTTCTTAGCTCACACCAATTTGTAAGCTTCAAAGTTGAATTAATGGGGGAAAACAATGTTAAGAAACATGTTTTTGTGTTTTCCATTTACCTACTAACAAGAGCAGAACAATATTTTAATTTAGTTCTTGAAAAATTAAAAAGATACACTTAGTCCATGATTTTTTTTGTTTTTGTTTCAACCCTTTAATGATCTAAAGTGTTAATAACTTAAAGCATTTAATCTTCAAAGACCTAAAGTGTTAATAACTTAAGCATTTATTCAGATGTTCAATTCCTGTTAATGTATATGAAAAAGTTTTCCCTTTACAATAGATATTTGGTCTCGAAGGGATTAATTAATACCCTGAGTAATAAACAAAATTTTTTTTTGGTTTCCCACGGTATCCCTTAGCCCGGAAGGCTACATACAGCAGGCGGGGATCGAACCCTCAACCCTTGCTTAAGGGGACAAGTGAGCTAACCACTTGACCAACCCAAGTTGGTTGTCATGTATTAGTTTTGGATGAGAGGTATATATCACAGAAATTTCTACCCATTATCTTATGATTTTGGTCTTTTGCATAAAATTGGGCTAAGCCCAAAAAGTAATCACAGGCTAAGCCCAACACCATGTATGCCCTAGCACCATCCCTTCATATATTCATAGGGTTTCACCTTCGTCATCTTCTTCCTTCCTTCTTCTTCTGTTAGCGCAGTCGCAGCTCAGAGTGTGAGAGCTTTCTCCTTCTCAACCACTCACAATGGGTCGTATGCACAGTCGCGGGTACGTCTTCTCCTTTAGCTCGTTTCAACGCTACACCTCCCTGAATCCTTGTTCAAGTTTGTTTTTGTTTTCTGATTTTTTTTTTTTGTGGTTGGTTCGTTGAATGCGGTTCTTCAGTAAGGGTATTTCTAGCTCAGCTCTTCCCTACAAGAGAACTCCACCTAGCTGGCTTAAGATCTCTTCTCAGGATGTGAGTAATCTGAAAAAAAAACCATCTTTTACATTTTCTGTGTGTATTTTTTATTGCAGTTCTATTTTAACGGCGGAAAGATTGTATTTTTTTAGCTTAATTTTTTAAAAATTTATTATTTTTATCTGAGTTAGTGTTTGTGTTAAGTTTTTCGTAATGTGAAGTTCGATTATGTGTATTATTCCTTTTTCTACTATCAATTAGATTGGTTATTGAGATAATGGTATAATAGAGGTTGCAATTTGGATTTAGCATGTGTGAAATTTGTTCTAGATGTTAACTTAGTATAATACATACAAGGGATTTTGAGGTTAGGACCATGGATTTCAATTTTGTTCTGTATGCTGTTTTGCTAATATTCTAATGATTGAATAGTTAGTATCTGAAGTCTGTGGAACTTGTTGTTTGGTTTATTGGATGTTGCAGGTTGAGGAGAACATCTGCAAGTTTGCTAAGAAAGGTTTGACACCATCTCAAATTGGTGTTATTCTTCGTGACTCTCATGGAATTGCTCAGGTGAAGAGCGTCACCGGAAGCAAGATTTTGCGTATATTGAAAGCCCATGGTATGATTTTGCCCTCAATGCTGTGATTTAAGTTACTTAGGCACTGTTTGGTTTTCGTTTTCATTTTCTGTTTTCAGTATTTCCTTCACAGAATTTTGAAATCGGAGACAACATAAAATGAAAACGGAAATCAAGCAGCACCTTAGCTTTCATAATAGGAGAAGTGAAATGTAATTACTCACTGTTTTTTGCATTTTTTGTCCCTCTTAATAGGTCTTGCTCCTGAGATTCCTGAAGATCTGTATCACCTGATCAAGAAGGCAGTCTCAATCAGGAAGCACTTGGAGAGGAACAGGAAGGATAAGGATTCCAAATTCAGGTTGATTTTGGTTGAGAGTAGGATCCACCGCCTTGCTCGTTACTACAAGAAGACCAAGAAGCTTCCACCCGTCTGGAAATAGTAAGTGTTCAAGATATTTTCCTAATAATGTACATTTTTTTTTTCATTTTGCAAAATTTGTAAGGGTTTAGATAAATTAGTCAACAGGAAGATACATTGCATGAGTTCATACTTGATGAACACACACAGAATTCCTATGTTTTTGGTATCCTTAGTGAAACATTTTGGTGACTGTTGTGGGTTATGCTAATGGTTTTTTTGTTGTCTTTTAACTTCCTTGACCTTTCATCTTTGCTTATGTGAAGTGTTGATTACCAATGATTTGTGCCTGTTCTGCTTTAGTATACTTTGTAGCCGTTTTGATAATAGTGCTTATTCCTTTTTTCTAGAAGTTATATCTGTTCTGAGTGATTATATAACTTATTACTCATTAAAAAGTCATTTTAGTGCTTCTTGACAAGTTAGATCTTCTAAGTTCACTTACTTTTGACTATATTTTTTAGGTTAATCAAGTTTTATGGTTTTAATATTCCCCTTGTTCTGATGTTTCTATTCTAATACATGCTTGGTTATCTACTTTTGCAGTGAATCAACAACTGCCAGCACTCTTGTGGCTTAGAGAGATGTTCAGTGATAGTATCAAGTTCTTCTATCTTTGAGTGTACTTTTTGATGAACAAACTTTTAGTTCCTTGTTACTTATTAAAATGTCTTCAAATTTTGGAACACATGGAAATTCATGACAGAACCTTGTACGTGTGGTGGTAGTTTTAATGATGGATTTTGTTCTTATTAATATTTACTTCAGTTTCTTTACTCCATTATTTTAAACAGTTATCTTTGTATCTTTACCGTGAAATTGTGAGCTCAACAATAGATAAAGTACCTGTCAAGTGTCTATTGCCCTTAGTAAAAGTGACATTAGATCAACTACCAACATAAATTGTTGGGTTGAGTAAGTATAAATATTAGATTATGTTAGTATAAAAATTGCATTGTTTCAATATAAAAGTTTGAATATATAATATTGGATTGAGTTAAAATATAAGTTAAATTGAGTAGTTGTAAAAGTTGGAATGTATTATAATTGAATTGAGTAATTGATTTAATATAAATTCAGTGTATATAAAGTATTTTATTAAAATTAGTTTTGTTAATGGCAATAGTCTAATGATCATAGACTAATATGTGATATTACTTGGTAGTTGATACAACAAATGGTAACAATAAAACTATGGTGAAGTATCAAAATGAAATACGAAAGATTACAAATCTAATCACCAAAATATTTTTGATAAAATAATTCATGAAATATTGTTTAAATGTGACAAAATGCTCCAGTCATGTGATAAAATGTCCTTTGACTTGATCTCACGGTTGGTGCAGTTTGTCACCCTTAAACAATCTTTCATCGGTTATTTTGTCAAAAACATTAATTGGATTTGTCAACGATAACATATTACATGTTCTTTATTCTTTTTTGGTACTTCACCCATAAAACTAAGTGGTGGATTAGATGTTTATACTAATTGTTTGTACTAGTGGAGAAGTTAGCTTTGAGTTGGGGTTACTAAGGGCGATAGGAGTAATTTCATAAAGTATAGGAGGGTGTTTTTTTTCTATAGTATTCTTACATATATAATGAAAAAATAGCTAAATCAATCAATATATTATGTATAATAAGTATTATGTAGTGTGCACAATATATATTATATATTGAACACAACATAAGTATTATGTAATATGCACAACATATATTATATGTTGCACACAACATATGTATAACAATATCACATGTTGTAAAGCAAAAATGTGTTGCAACATGTGATATATGTTGTGCATATATGACGTGCTTGTGCATTTTATATATTATCTATTGTGCACCAAGAATTTTCATTTTATGTAAGTGTCAATCCAAACCCAGCCATATTAAACGAACTTGTGCTTTGAACATCCATACAAGAGGAACATCACAGTGAAAATCCATAGACACAACAAGTGCATATGCACAAACATAGAAAGATAGAAAGAAAGAAAGAAACACTTATAAAGCAAACTACAAAGTTTTTTTATGCTATATGTTTTTCCACCTGGCTTATGCAACAGAATTCAGTGACGCACCCACTTGAGAACCCTGTATCTTTTCCCACCATGGTTCTCATAAAATCTAATTGAGGGAATATCCTATAAAGCAGTTCTTCCACATTTTTGCAGTACCAAAGCCTCCACCTCTTCAGAAGCAAGAGAGGAATTATAACAATTCCAATGCCAAAAGTGAATCCCAATTCAGCACTGATGAAGTTCCAATCAACCAAACCATCTTGATCAGAACTTGAGTTATCAGATTTTGGTGGCATCACACTACCACCTCCACTGCAGTTTGGGGTCAATGGTGGCCCACACAACCCTTCATTGCCTTTGAATGATGATGCATCAAAAGATTGAAGCTGAGTACTTGTTGGAATCACTCCAACAAGATGGTTGAATGAGAGGTTCAAAGATGAAAGAAAAGTTAACCTTGATAGTTCTGTGGGGATCTTTCCACTCAGAGAGTTGTTTGACAAGTCCAATGACTCAAGGGCCATGAGATTTCCCAGAGATGTTGGTATGTTTCCCTCCAAAGCATTGTGTGACAAGTTCAGAATGTACAATGCTTTAAGTTCTCCAATCTCTTCTGGAATTGGTCCTGCAATGTGGTTACATGAGAAATCTATTGAGGTGTAGATAGTTAAGATCTTCACTAACTCCACCTGGTTATCTTTAATCACCAATGTCACTCTATCTTGATACTTGACCTGGCCATTAGTAAATAGCTGAAAATGAAGATCTTGCATCTTCGGCCTATTACTTTGATCCAATTTCATTGTCTTCCAAGTTTCAACAAGAGACGGCGGGATCCTGCCTGTGAAATTGTTAGCAGCAAGGTCAATAATCTGAAGACTTGGCCATGCTGCTTCTGGTGCTGGACATTCATCAATCGATCCGTGTAGTTTATTGGATCGCAGAATAAGAACCCGTAAAGTGGATACACTCTTCAACCAGCAGGGGAATTCGTCATCAATGAGGTTGTTGCCAAGGTCCAAAACTTCCAGTGAGGTGCAATTGGAAAGATATGTTGGTAACTTCCCCTCTAGGAAGTTACCGTTGAGATCTAGAGTTCTTAAGCCACACAAACCGGGAATTGTGTCGATGCTTCCGGTAAGCTTGTTTCCTCTAACATTCAGCACGGTTAGACTTCCATTCATTGTGATCAAGCATCTGGGAAGTTTGCTGGTCAGGGAATTATTTGCAAGGTTAAGAAGAACAAGCTTTTTGGCATCACATATTGATTCTGGTATGCTTCCATTCAACTTATTACTGGAAAAATCTATGTATAGTAGAGACATAGGGTGAACTGGGAGCATCTTTTGGAGTTGGTTAGAGTGCAAGTCAAGGAGATATAAACTAGAACCTATATGCAATGGTACTTCTTCCCAATCTGTGGTATTTTTCCACTCAAATGGTTCGCTGAGAGGTCAAGGAATGCTACGGTTCGGTTTCGGTTCTTCAAAAATTGAGGAAATGTTTTCAACTTGCATGAAGCTAAACTCAAGCTGATCAAGGCTGGAAAAGACGGAATAGAAGAGTCCGCGTTCATATCATCGACGACCGACAGATTGTTGTATGAAAGGTCTAGAATCTTGAGTCTAGTGAGTTCAAACATTGACTTAGGAATAGGCCCCTGTAAAAGATTGCTGCTCATGTAAATCCCTTGTATTGTGGATGAACTGTTTGCAAAGTCATCAAGTTTACCATCAAATCGGTTTTGCTGAAGTCGAATCATCTGAACTGATGGAAGCTCAAACATGGAAGAGGGTATCTTCCCACTGAAGTTATTGTTTTGCAATCTGATTTCAACTAGATTCAAGAGACCATGGAAGTGAGTGGAAGCTATTGAATTGTTGAAGCCATTTTTAGAGAGGTCTAAGTAGGCGAGTTTCTTCGACATATTGAATGATGGGACTGGACCAGTGAATGAGTTGGATGACAATCTCAGATAAGAAAGTTTTGTAAGTTTTGACATCGAACTAGGAAGTGTTCCATTGAATTGGCAGCGAAAGAGATCTAAAGTGGACAGATTGTTCAAATTACCAATGGAATTAGGTAATGGCCCTGAGAACTTTGTCCACTTCAGTATCATGGTTTGGAGTGATCCAATCTCGGCGAAATGATCAGATATAGAACCATGGAGATCAGTATTGTAGGAGAGATCAAGAAATTCTAACCTTGCCAATCGGAAAATCTTTTCAGGAAATATCCCTTGCTATCCAACATTGTCAAATTCTCAAAACTAGCAAAGAATTCTGGAACGGCCGATGACAAAGCGTTCCAGGACAAGCGAATTATCCTGAGAGATCGAAGCTTTGCCAAGGAGAAATCGATAGGACCTTGAAGGTTGCAGCGCGACAAGCCGAGCTCTTCCAGATTTGGCATTGATGATGATGTAGCATTGCCCCATTCATTTCCATTGGCTGCTATGTTCACACCATCAAGATAGAGTTTTGTGATCTTAGTGAGGTTTCCAATAAGCCTCAGGTTCTCAAGTTTCAGGTCCAACTCAGAAGCTGATATATCAAGTGTCAACAGATTTCTTAGCTGCGAAATTTCGACAGGAACCTGTCCCCTAAAGCCAGCTTTTGACAAATTCAAATGCCTCAAATTTGTGAGTTTTCCAATCTCTGATGGAATCACACCCCTGATGAAATTATAGGCCAAGTTCAAACTCTTCAAAGATTGAAGGCTGAACAAACTGCTTGAGCTGTTAATTCCTCCTGAAATTGAATCATGGCTCAGGTCAAGACCAGTAATTAGTCCTTCATTGTTGCATGTTACTCCTTCCCATTCACAGCAATCTACGCTTTGATTCCACTGCGCCAGCTTCGTTGTAGGTTCGGCATAATCGGTTCCGGTGATATTATTCTTCAAATGGAGCAACAATGATTGCTGATAGCCAGGACAGTAACCACTAACCACAATACTAGTAGTAATGCAAAAGTTAGTTGAGAAAAATAGTATGAAGAAAAGGCATAGCATCACTATGTGAGTTCTCAATCTCATTTTGATAAGTTTGTGCTTTGATTCACATGAAACCGTTAACAGTTTGTGTTTCAGTATTAATCCATGAACAATCCTTGCTTGGGGCAGGGGTCACAGACTCAAAGGGGACACGTGTCATGGATAAATGTGAGTACACTGAATCTTCAAACTTCATTAGTTAAGAAAGTCATCAAGAAGTTCTCTTTGCACCTTCCACGAAATGAAACTAAAAGCATCTTTTGCTATCCTTGGAGTAATTAATGGGAATGAATGATGATGATATATAAGACTAATTGAGACTCTAGTGCAATTGCTTTCTTGTTAACTATTCATGAGTTGTATATTATGGTTACATGTCCTTATTTGTATGGTTTGCCCCACTATTGTTGCCTTGTTGGGTGCGGAAGCATAAAACAAGTCCAAAAAAGAAAAAAAACATTTCTAAATCCAGGTAATTCCGACCTATATCCATTACTTTAAGGCCGTAATTGTTTTCTCTGAGGTATAGACACATGGGTTAATTCGGATTTGGAGAACAAATTTTTTCAATTTTCGTTTACTTTAAAAGTGGAATTACTGAGTCAATGACGGGTGGATATTCAAGTGATAGTTTAATGAATTTTTGTTCTAATCGTGTCTTTATTCATTTTTTAAAATTTCAACCTAACTATCATTTATCTTATCAACACTAATGACTCTGGCTATACGTATTTAACCAACAGAAAATGGAGTCATTGTGACACTGTGCTAATAACTCCAGTGACACTGACTGTCACCGAAGTAAGTAAAAACAAACGCAGCGTAAGGGGACGTGTAGTTCATTAAATGAAACATATCCACAATGTGAAGATGGTAATGAAGAATTAAGAAATTATTTTATAAATGTTGGATCCAGGACCCATAAATGAGATTCATTGGCCTACTATTAAAATCCGTTGACACTTTATCGTGATTTGTTGACACTTTATCTGATCCGTCATACATAAATCTTTTTGAAAAGAAAAATATGTCCAAAAATATTATTCCGAAAACTATATATCTTACATATTAACAAACTACATGCCCCTGTACATGTAGTTAAGTGTTCTATTTCCATTACCCTCACTTCTTCTCGGAAGTTCTATGAAATTTGTGCCCCATAATAAATTTCTATTGATTAAGTGTATGTTTCCATTACCCAACTCGCCAACCATATGAATAAAAGTCAATTTTCACGCGCTAGTGATTATTGATTACCAACTCAACATAAAAAGTGGGAGCAATTAGCATTAAACAACAAAAGAAAGAGAAAAAAAATGAGTAATTTGAAGTTTGAAATTTGAGGTACCAACCAACCTAGAAAGAAACCAAAGAGGAACGCAGAAGATGAAGCTCTTCCCATCGTGGTGTTCTTCCACTTTCATTCTCAGCTTCACTCTTCCACTCTTAATTCTCCAAGGTGTGTGTATATATATATATATATATATATATATATATATATATGATTGTTAGAAGTACAACAAAAAAACCAATCAAACAATAATGTTTGACGTACAACCAAAATAGACTTTGTTGGCTGTACGTCCAACGTGTGCCTGTAACATGGATAACACACGTTGGACGTATTTTGGTTGTACATCCAACATTTTTGAAAAAAAAATATACATGGTTTGATAATGTTATTTGAGGCAAAAGTGTTAAAATAGACTTTGTTGACTGTTTTGTCTGAACAAATGTTTGTTCCTCAAGCATTTATAATATATATATATACAATAGCATGAACTAATACAAATTATTACCCATGGTCTCTTTTCTAATACGATGTTGTTCATTCCCTCAGCTACTGCTACCACGTTCACTTTCGTAAACAGATGCAACTACACCGTGTGGCCTAGTATTCGCAAAAATTTAGGTACAGTTACAGCAATTATAAATGTTTCGCATTTTTTTTTTAAAAAAATAGTCATAGTTAACTAATGATTTTATTATCATGTTGTAATTTTGTTTTAAACGCTTTCTGAATGAAAATCGAAAAATATTGGAGAAGTTGAATGTACATAAATGTAATTTCTTACCAATAATGTTTGTCGTACAACAGAAATACGTTTAACTAGTATCTGTGTTCTACATAATATAGAATGTGTGCTATATGTATAGTACACGTACGCATAGCACACATTCCATGTTATGTATAGCACATGTTGGATACTAGTTGGACGTATTTTCATTGTACGACCAACATTATTGATTTCTTACTACGATTACCTTGAATTGGTCATTCGCTTGTGCTCTTGGTTTGTTTGATAGATGGTCTAAGTGAAGAGTAAAACTACGAGTACAATATAATTAAGTACTTACAAGATTATCCAACATTTGTTTTACCATTTATATTAAGGGTTTAATCACAAAGTGTAAAAAAATTTACACTGTTATTTAATTAAAATTTGACATGTAGATAGTATTTTAGAATTCATAATTAGTTAATAATAAAGTCAGTACATGACAATTAAATCCTTATATTAAAATATAATAATAAAGACAAATATTGTAAGTATTTATATGGTTTCAGAAAATTTCTTAATAATTAAACCTAAAATTAACTATGAAAGTGCAATGTATAGCACACATTGAATACTAGTGGACGTATTTCAGTTGTATGACAAATATTATTGTTTATTTTATAGGATTGCCTGATAACACCGGATTCGAGCTCCCCAAAGAATCTTCCAGGTCCTACCAATTTCCATCGGGATGGTCTGGTAGCGGCATGTTTTGGGCTCGAACTGGTTGCAGAGTCGACCAATCCAGTTCTTGGTGGTGTCAGACCGGGGATTGCGGTACTGGTCTGATCGATTGCAACGACTCTCGACCATCATTACCGGTTACTATAGGAGAGTTCGCCCTCAACCAAATTGATCAAGACTTCTACGACGTGAGCCTAGTTTGGGGCTTCAACGTACCGATGAACTTTGAGCCCGTGGGAGGTTCTGGTACGTGCGGTTCGGCAGGGTGCAGTGTGGATTTGAACCGGATTTGCCCGGTTGAGTTAGCTACGAAAGATGGCCAAGGATGCATGGACCCTTGTGAGGCATTTGGTAACTCGGAGTATTGTTGTGTTGATGCTTATAATGATGTACAAATGTGTAAACCCAACGATTACACTGAGATCTTCAAGGATGCGTGTCCTAGGTCGTATAGCTACTCCTATGATGATAATGACGCCACGTTTGTTTGTAAGGGTGGTGATTTTGTTGTCACCTTTTGTCCATCTTCGACCACATCATAATTACCTTAATTTTAACATCATATATCACATTATAACATGTGATATATGATGATATATAATATGCACAATATGTGATAATAGTGTATAATATTTTAATTATTTTGACTTAAATTTTATTGTACATCTAGTAATGCTATTTCTTTCATTATTTTCAAACTTTTAGTCTCCCCAATAATAAAGGCAGAGAATTTGCCCTAGAAATGGCTTCTAATCAATGATAAAGTATTAAAATGTGGTTTTCATGTGTTTAAAAAAAATTAGGGACAAAATTTGCCCTTAGGAGAAAGTTTGCCCCAAAAATTGTTCCGAGAGTGGTTGCCCCTAAAATGGTGTTAAATGAGAACCATAGACTTGCCTTTGTGGCATCTTATCTCTAGATAATGGAGCCAAAAGTCTAGGGTCATATTGAGTGTTGACTAGAAAGTAATAACTTGAGTCAACTTTTGGTTTTCGTGTTTTTCAAGTCACTAGTCATCCCCAAAAGATGCACCAAGAAGTTTGCACAAAATGACATTATATATACCAATCATCCTCTTAAGTAAATGAAGAAGTAACCTAGCAAGTTCTTATAATACCATTGTGATTCTACATTTCAATCTCACATATTCCATCAATCAATACAAGTTTTTGATGACCACTGAATTGGCATAGCTGTAGCATGATGGTATCCACTTAATAGTACTACTAAATGCCAAATAACTTCACCAAGTCATTCAATATTCATGAATTATCAGTTTCATTTGTTAGCTTTATTTGACCAACATCACTTTTGACCCATGATGACAGTAAGACTGTGTTTGGATACACTTCAGAGACAGGGACAGAGAGACATTTGCATTTTGTATCATGTTTGGATTTGAGGGTAGAGACAAATTGGGTTATTTTATATTTGTCTCTCTCTGTATTGTATGCTCCATTTCTGTATGGTCAGACCCCTGAGACATCCGGGGACACGAAAATTTTTGTCTAAGTTTAATGAAATTTCTGACCAAATCACCCCTGCCTTTTTTTCACAATTCCAAAATATATCCTCACACAAAACACTCCTCACAACCCTATCTTTCTCATTTGAAGAAGAGAACCCGAAGCGGCTGCAAAGGTGAGAACTTCATAGGCGGTCAAGATTGACGAAGTGACGGTGGTGGGTGAGCGGGGCTAAGGCGAGAAAAGGAAAAAGGGAAAAAGATCAGAACAACGTCATTTTGAAGGAACCGAGAAGATGAGGAGGAGGAAGAGAAAGAACACATTGTTGTTGTAGCTGTGGAAGGGAAACATAATACGTAGACAAAATTAAAATTTTGTACACTACTATCAAACATGATACAAAGACATATTTTTAGGTTTCTGTCTCTGTCTCTCTGTATTTGTATCTATGTCTCTGTATCTTTGTCTCTGTCTCTCTATCCAAACGCAGCCTAATAGATCTATCCTCTAAAATTATATGCGATTCTGAACTAAAAGAAAATAATATTTGCTTTTTGCTAATAACTACAACTTTTAGGGGGTAAGCAATTAATCCAACATACTCATTTCCTAATTCATATTTCATCGGTCCCAAATCTAACCCTTGTGTAATACTTAGACAAACCACAAGTACATTTGTGTCCCCATGATATTGATGAGAAATTTTTGCATGCACATGAAGTACAATAAATACATGCTCGTCCTATATATACAACTGCACATTTTAGAAAGTGTGGTTGTTTATGCAAGATAGGCACACAATTATTAGTGTTCCATGTGTATCCAATAATTTCTCACCACTAATCCATATATTGACGAATTATTATGTTAAATAACATAGAAGGGGGAGACTCAATAAGTCTATTCATGGATTTATTCTCCACCACTGAGACTTCACCTCATACTTTAGACTCTCGGATAAGTATATATATGAATACATTCATATTAGGAATACAAACATGGCAAAATCATATTGCACTTTACTAGCAATGAGGCTTATCTTTGTTGCCACCTTGTATGTGTTAGTATTCCCACCTCTTATGAGTACTAACTCCATTGTGGCAGCTCCAAATACCTCATCCTTAAACCAAGAACAAGAGGCTTTGGTCAATAGCAGATGGGTAGAAGGTAAAAATATTACACAACATTGTCAATGGAATGGTATTACGTGCAATGAAGCTGGTAGTATCACAGAGATTTCAACAACTCATTACTTTTATATCCCTCCATCAGAATTGAACATTCAGAACCTCAATTTCGCAGCATTCCCAAACTTGGTGCATCTAGTGCTTAGTGGTTTGGGACTGAAAGGAACCATTCCTAGTGAAATAAGCTCTCTTACCAAGCTTATTTGTCTTGATCTCTCCTTCAATTCTCTTCATGGTGAGTTCCCTAGTTCACTCTCAAATCTCACTCAACTCAAGATTCTTTATGTTTCTAACAATTTTCTTAGTGGCGTAATCCCTTCAGTTCTTGGTCAGCTGAAGAATTTGACTCAACTTTCTCTTGACTCAAACCAGCTTGAAGGCCCTATTCCTAAAGAATTGGGGAACTTATATGGTTTAGAGAAGTTAACTCTTTCAAATAACTCACTCAATGGTTCAATTCCTTGTTCTTTGGGAAGTTTGGAGAATTTGGCATATCTCTCCCTTCGTTCAAACCATATTGATGGTCTTATTCCTATGGAACTAGAGCACTTGGCCCATTTGGAAGTTTTAGACCTTTCTCATAACAATATTTCTGGTGTTATACCATCTGAGATTGGAACACTATTTAAAGTCAAAACTTTAGATATTTCCAACAATAGGCTTGAGGGGCCAATCCCAATTGGTATTCTTAACCACTGCACCTTTGTGCAACTTAGCAACAACTTTTTAAATGGAAGCATTCCTTCTCAAATTGGCAAAATTTCTTTTCTAGACCTCAGTTATAATAACCTCACTGGTAGTATACCTGAGATGCTCCATTCCATACCACACCTCAATATATCTTACAATTCCTTTGATATAGATGAGCACATGTGTAATTTTTCAAGAGACACATTAATTGGTAATAAGATATTACCCCAGTACTGCTCTTCTGATCCTTGGTCTATAACAGCCATAGTTCTCTTCTCTGCAATAAGTGGCACACTGATTTCAATTTTTGTATTTTGGGGAATTGTCATTTTTTGTCCCTCCCAAAATGATATGTTTGATTTTGAGGAAAGGAGAAAGAATGGAGATTTCTTCTCAATTTTGAACTTTGATGGTAAGATTGCATTCGATGACATAATTAAGGCCACAGAGGATTTTGATATCAGATACTGCATAGGAACAGGTGCTTATGGAAGTGTCTACAAAGCATTACTTCCTAGTGGCAGAACCATTGCTCTGAAGAAGCTTCACAAGAAAGAATCTGAGAATCCATCATTTCTCAAGAGTTTCAACAATGAGGTAAAGGTTCTGTCAGAAATTCGCCACAGGAACATCATTAGGCTCTATGGTTTCTGTCTGCATAACAAGTGCATGTTTTTGGTGTACGAGTATATGGAAAGGGGAAGCTTGTTCTATAACCTAGCAATTGATGAAGAAGCTCAAGAGTTGAATTGGAGCAAGAGAGTGAACATTATCAAAGGGACAGCATTTGCTCTAGCTCACATGCACCATCATTGTACTCCACCTATTGTTCATAGAGATGTAAGCAGTAACAACATTTTGTTGAATTCAGAGCTAGAGGCTTGTGTGTCAGATTTTGGTACAGCTAGACTTCTTGATCATGATTCATCTACTCAGACTCTATTGGTTGGCACTAGGGGATACATTGCTCCAGGTAAAATTGTACACTTTTCCTTTCCCTACAAAGTTTTAGTTTTGAGTCCATTTTTATGAAAGATAAAACTAAGACTACAATGCTTCGGTCTTTCCCAAGATTTGATCAAATTCACTTTGGCCCCATCTGTTTGTCTTGATGGCTCTAACCTACCCTAGATACATTGTTTATTGTGCTATAGTGGGGAGGACAGTGTGATAATTTTATAAATTCATGGAAAATCAATAATTTCACCAACTCATGGACCTCCTGATCAAATTTTACAAGGGAGGTGATGTGGATTTCACATAACTTCAGATGAGTTGAGTGTAATTTGCTCTAAAATCAAATTACACTTTTTTAGCTAAAATATTTGAGGATAAGAGGTGGGAATGGAAGTTGAACACTCAACCTTCCATAGCTTATTGTGATATGCAGAAGTCTATCTTAAGATCATGGATTCAACTGCTGAAATTAAAATTACACTTGATTTGATTTATTATTTAAGTTTTTATTCTGTTTTGATGTATTTGTAGAAATGTTATTGATAAGCTATTCAATGTTTGAACATGTTGTAGAACTAGCCTTCAGCCTCAATGTGACAACAAAGTGTGATGTTTATAGCTTTGGAGTGGTGGCATTGGAGACAATAATGGGTGTACATCCAAAAGAATTGCTTCTTAATTTGTCAAAACCATCTTCTCCAAATATGATGCTGAAAGATATACTAGACTCACGTATCCCACTTCCCTTTTTCAGAAAAGACAAGCAAGATATTGCTCTTGTTGTAACATTAGCACTAGCATGTGTAAGCCCTGACCCAAAATCTAGACCATCAATGGAGGAAGTAGCTAAGGAGCTTTTGGTTTCCAAGCCATTGCTTTGGCATTTTGATGGGGTTTCAATCCACCAACTTGTGAATCAAGGAATATATGTAATAGGTAACAATTAGAAGAATTGTGAGGGTCTCACATTTGGACTCACTCACAGTAAAGTTGGTATCTTATAAATAATTGTATATATATTGAGTAGAAGTTATAAGATCCATTTTTATGTAATGCAACAATTAATACCATTAAACCATGATACTAATCAGCTATGTATTGTACTATTGTTCTTATTTGGTCATTATTATCTACAATTTTAGTAAAGTTGGTATCTTATAAATAATTGTATATATTTTGAGCAAAAGTTATAAGATCCAATTATATGTAATGCAACAATTAATACTGTTAAATCATGATACTAATCCACCTATTGTAATCCTAACAAAAGTAAGAAACAAAACTAAGCCTGAACATTTTCAAAAGGGATAGGCTGTCTACCAGGCCATGATTCTATCTTCTCGAAGTACTTTGGTGGAACAACACCATCAAAACCTTCTGTCAGTATCACCTTGTTGTCAGAAATGAAAAGCTTCATACCTTCTGAAATAAGATGGGACAAAAAAATGCAGTTAAGAGTGTTATCTTTTGAAGATTTTGGTTACTATCAACCAAAATCTAAAAAAAGGTTTCAAGATTTTTAAGATGTATTTGTTCATATTCAGATCATGTTTGGAATGTTATCTTACCCTCCAATGCTTTTCTGACATCAAGAAAGATTAGAACATTGACATCACGCCTCATACCTGGGAGTAAAATAGAAATAGATAAGAAATCAAGGACACAGAGGACTCCAATAAAACTATACTGGAAATTACCAAAACGGTGGAAAGCAAGTACTATAATGTCCATTACAAATATCCTATCTAAATTTAGACTTCCATATGCACGAAAAGGAATTATTTGATAAATAAGATATTACCACTTATTACTTCTCCATCTGAAGGTAAACCACACGAGAAATGCACATGCAATCTCTTCATGCGCTTCAGGCCAGATTCTAGAATCGATTCCAAGTTCTTTGTGTAGGTTCCATGAACACAAACTGCATATGATAGAAAAATTGAGAAAGGAAACAATTATAAGAAAAATTAATAACTTAGAGAATATGACTTGTATAGAAATACAACTAGAGTAATTATGCACCTGGAACTTCTTCAGCTGAAAGGATTGGTTTCAATAAGCTTTCAGTTTCAACTGTCTGCAGATCAAAAGTGAATAATGGTATTGAGATAGAAATTAAGAGATTTCAAAGATTCATACCATAACACAATCCATCAAGAAAGGGAGGAGAAGCAATCAAAACATTAAGCACTAGCATATAAATATCAAAATGGCTATTGAGAATTTCAACAGAAAGTTAGGTGAATTGCTAAGTACAGACCCAGTTGCTTTAAGTTCAATTATATCTTAAAAATTTCAAAAGGAATTTGGATGTGTCAACAATTGATGGTAAGGAATATTTTACCGTTATTGTGTGGCCTTGGTTAGCACGTATTAGTAGCACCCCATTCTCTTCTATGAGACTGATGCGCTGCTTATTATCCTTTCGAACAGCCTGCGGATAGCCATGAGAGAAAATTTAGAATGAAAGGTTTGCTTCAGCAAATTCATATGATTATGGATGAAGATTAAAGACATTAACATACAATCTTTAACCCTAAATTAAATCATTTACAAATAGAAGAGGTTATAAGTAAATAGCACTCATAAACAATATAAGCCACGGATATCACTGCACTAAATTAACAACCAAGAATAGATTGAACTCACCCAGCAATACAACCAACATGTTGTTCCCGGTCAATTCGTTCAACTATTGATATATAACAGAATTAATTGCTCAAAGGATAGATAGGTAAATTCTTGAAACATATTTTAATCACTTTTACAAGATGAGACGAGTATGTGGGACAGTACAAGAATGAAAAATTTAGATAGTATCCCAGGTTCACAATGTGAACTGACAGAATACAACGCATTTGTTTTTTATGCTTGGTATGTGGTAACAGAATACACAGTATTTAAGATTGCAGGCTTGTACAAAGAATGTGACTTCATTTTGGATATTTATTTGGCTATCTTCCCCTAAATGCTTCTCAGAAAATGCATTACAAAAATCTAATTACAACAGCAATAGCATTGGCAACACAAAAGATGGAATCAAGAGAGGCAAAAGAGAAGAAAAGGAAAAAGAATTTGAAATCAACTGACCTCCCTAATATCATCGATAGTGTGGGATTTTAGTGGAATATTGGCAAATGTCTTCAGATTCAGCTTTAGCAGATCATCAACTTTAACATAACCATCACTCCGCATATTCAAATTCAATTCAGATGCCATATGACGCAAAACCCGCGTCCTGCAGATATTATAACAAGTACAGAAAGAGAGACCAAAAAAACAAACATGATCAAAACAACTAAGTGATATATAAAGTACACAAGAAGCAAGTACAAAAACCAGTTGAACTAAATTCATTCTGTTACCAACACAAACAAAGTACAAAACAATATTTCAAAGGGTATGTTATTAATACTACGAATCCTTCCTTCCCCTCCTCTTCCCTCCAAAATCCAAAAGCACAAACATAGCCTAAGCCTTAAGGAACTTGTTCTGATTGACTAAAATTACAAGGGCTATACCACAGTACCACACAAACTTTCCTTTCCTGTATCAATGTAAGGAATATAGAGCAGTTAGTTACTGTTAGAGCCTTAGAGGTCGTTATGCCAATCAGTCAGGATCAGGAATTGTGAGTGTGTGTGTGTATGTGACTCATACTCAAGATGAGTTAATTTGTTTCATTCTCACTCAGTTTTCTCCTTTATAAAAAATTCTCTTGACCCTCTCTCACAGATTCTCTCTTTTTCCACTCTGTCCCCTGATACCTTTACTATACACATTTTGCCAAAATTCTTTCCAGGAATAAAAGGGACAAGAACATCCACTTTATCATACAATCAAAATAGCAACAACAGCACAACAAAAATAAAACCCATAATTGGAGCTAAGAAGAACTATTTTTAAAAAAAAAGGAAATGTGATGAAAAATTTAGAATTAAAAAAGAAAGAAAGAAAGAAAGAAAGAAAATGGTCAAAAAGAGTGAAGTAGTGCTTACAGGAGCCTACCAAGAGCATCAATTTTATCCTTTCCAGAGCCACCACCACCACCACCGCGCCCTCTTGTTCTTTCTCTATCGTTCCTCATATCAAAACCCCTTCCTCTTCCACCACTGTCCTCCATTCAAAAACCCAAAAAATTCATCAGTTAAAATCATAAAACTCTGTACTTCATTTCTATTAAACCAAACCCCCAATTCCATAATGATACAAAACATACACCCCCAAAACTAAAAAATCGAAACTTTGAGGTGAACCCAATCATTTTCAGTAAAAAGTTACAAACTTTTCCAAAAAATCCAATTGGGGGACACAAAATAAACATCATTCACAATTAAGAGATAGAGAAATAGAGAAGAACCTAGGAGAGGTGTGAGCGTACGAAGAGAAGGAAGAAGTATTGGGGTTTTTGTTGGTGTTGCTGTTCATTGAAGGAAAGGAAGAGGAAGAAGAAGAAGGAGATGAGAATGCAACAGTGACACGTGGAAGCAGGAGGCGGCAGTGGCGTAGAATAAGGATTGTGCCGTGGGTCGCTGAAGCAAACATGGATTGTTTGATGAACAACGACGATGATGACAGAGTGATGCAATTCGAGGAAGATGAGTTTCTTCCAAACATGAGTCTTTTTTCCCTAAAAAAACTATTTTTTTTAGTTTAATTTCAAATATATAAAGTAATTTTTTATTGACATTTAATTATAGATAGACATATCAATAAAAATATTTAACTCAAATATTTATTAATTAAAATGTCACATAGATTAATAAATATGATTAACTGACAATGTAAAATCAGTGTATCATAATTAAACTTAATATATAGATAATATAAAAATATTTTATACATTCATCCAATTAAAATTACTTTTTCTATAGAAATTAAATCTATTAATTAACTAGATGTTAAAGTTTAAGAAAAATATCATATTGTAAGAATGTTTCATAATTAAGCATTAATTATAATTTTCTTAGTTCATATGTATAGTTAAAATGACAAATAAGATATACCCTATAGTGATAACTTATTAAATAATTGTTTTCCTTTACCTTTCTATGTCTTAGTTGAATAGTCAAATGATGTAACAACAAATTCATTATGCAATCTTCTATCTGTTTGAAGCATAGGCTCCATTCATTCCAATTGTTGGATGCAACTATCATTTAGATCTGATTTGATAGGGTATTTTACACTTTTCAAGTTAGTAAAAAGATCAAAAAAAGACATGACAACAACCAAGTTGACTTTGTGGGCTCATTTCTTATTATTGTTCACCAAATCTAAATCTCACAATGAAACAAATGTTTCTTGCATTAGTCATACTTCTCTACATATAATAATAATAATGGAATTTAGTATCACCAACAAGTGATGTTACACAAAACCTATTATTATATAGCTAAATATAGTATCCTCTAGCTATATAAACTCTCATTTTATAGTCTCTCAAAAATATGTATAATAAGATAAATTAGTCTATTAGTAGAATTTAAAAATCTTATCTTGATTCCTCAAAATAAAAAATAAAAAATGATACCTTAGTTCATATCAATTTATCTTTTTTTAACTTATTATGGAAGATTTCTTACAAAAGAATACACTTTTTTGGGTGGGATAAAATTTCTTTTTTCTTTTTCCAAATGCCATATATATATAAGGCTTTCCTTTTGTGTGGCTTTTAGTGCATTTCTCTTTCAAGTTTCAAGCAAGGAAATATATATATAAATAGTATAGTATTGTTCTCAAAGATGATGCCACAAAAGTGTCTCTTCATCTTCATCAAAGTATTGATCTTCTTTGTAGTGGTACATCACATCATGTCATGTGGATGTGGGTTTTGTTGAAGAACAATCCAACCCTATTAATATTTGCTTCATTCACTTAATGCAATACATACCCTTCTATTCTTTTCATTTAGAGTTCACTCTCACAATTTTGAGTAGGCCCTCATATGCCTCAAACTAAAATAGATCCTTATTTTATTTGGATTAAACATGAAACTAATAATTCATAATTAATTATGAATTTAGTGCACTTTATTTTATTAAGGCATTCGATAAAAGAATTGATTTACATAACTTTTTATGTAGTAAGTAAAAAATCAGATATAATAAAGGTAGCAATACATATATAATTAAATGATTATATAAAAAAATTAGTACAACCAATATATAGAAAATGATGATTTCATTAATACTATAAAATTTAAGGATATTGATATCTTTTAGTTGTCTATAACTATAAATAAGTAACTTAGTCATTCATTTCACTAACTTAAATTTTTAGATTCATCATGTCAATCATCACAATCGTTGACTATATAAGATTACCTGTACGAAGGAAAAATCATAGAAATTGTATCCATAAATTATTCATGATAGATACGTTTCTCTTTCATTTTCTTTTAACTTGGTTCAATTAAATGCTTCTCATAACAATAATCTGTGTCCATGCATATAGTCTCAAATGCAATCAAGATGAAAATATGCATTTTGAGCTGTAACTTTATTTTTCCACACATATCTTAGTGATACTACAATTTGATGTTAACACTTCACTCCACTTGATCATTGGAGCAAGATCTTTTTTAATTTACTAATACACTTTTTAGGGTATATCTCAAAACTAAACTTTTTCCTTCTAACCAAACTTCAACTTGCACCAACCTCAACAACCCTAATGTTTATTTTAGGGGGGGATTTACTTCCACGCTCATGGTTGTTGGTTTCACACATAGATAGAGATAGAGAGAGAAAGGCCCACCATTATCAGAACAACATGTGCTCTTAGCTGTTCATTAAAAAAAGAGCTAGCCAGTAAAAGCACAGAAATGGGTGTTCCTCCTTTAGAAAATCCAAAATGAAGAAAGAAATTTCTCATCATAGGTGTGTTTGGGAAAGTAGTAAAAGTAGAAGAAAAAAATACATTAATAAATTTCAAGTATAAAGTTTTGTACAAACCTTGTCCATAAAGCTTTTCAAATTATATTCACCTCTTATGAAGTTTGGTAAAATTCAACTATGACCTCCTTTAAATGTATTATTTATGTACTATTTAAAAAAAAATCAAAACATTTTTCACAGAAACTGATGTAATAAATTTACAAACTCAGACATCTTTTTTAACAAAATTTTATAAATAGAGATGAGATAAAATGAATTTTCCTAAATGAGTTCAGTTCAAAGGAGTTTAGTGTGGCTTACCTTTTTACCTTGACAAATGTACATAAGAGGTTTGATGAATGGTAAATATTTGTACTATAACAGATCATGTGAAATTTTCATGAGATTGATCTATTTCCAAGAAAAACAAAAGCAAAGCTATGAAGGTGCATATGTTGGTGTCCCCCCTGAAAAGCAAGTGTAATTGATGTTGAAACAAGTAAACCTATGTGGAGCCCAAAGAGGCTTGATTTGGAATTGAAATGCCTGCACATTAGTACTAATCTTCATACATTAGGAAACGAGGGGAAAACCAAAATGAGTGAGACAATACAAGGAAGCAAAAACACATCATTTATGTACTACAAATTAGGATATGTTTGGTTGAAGGGTAAAAGTACAGGTAAAATTTTCATGATTGAACTTCATGTGTAATTTTATAGGTAGAACTCAATCAAAAATACCCTATGCAGCAAAGGGATACTCTAAACCTTACTAAATTAAAGGCAGCCATATGACATGGAATAGAAAAATCCCAACCTGCCAGATAATCAATCTACTTGCTGAAATGATAACATAGGCTAGATTAATAATGACATAACTAAATTTGCTTAACTGATACCCTAGCCAAGATTAATAATGACATGACCCTATTTGCTTAATTTATATTGCCAAAGATCTCAATCAAAATATATTCTAATCTTCTTGTAATTTCAAGTCTCTTTAATTTATCAAATGGGGCATAGTGCAATTGATGACATGTAAGGTCAAAACTTCACTAACTAAATGTTCTTGACAAAATGTTCAAAATTGCTTATCTGATGTGTTTAGTAGAGGGGTAAAAGTGGAGATAAAAATTGCATCATTGAGCTTTTGTTGTGTAAAATAAGACACACAAAGCTCAACTAGGTAATTTTTGCCCCCATTGTTACCCTCCAACCAAACATGATCCAGGACAACAATGACATGGTTACATATATGTAGAAAGTAGAAACCTCAATGCTTTTAACAGAAAAAGGTATTCAAAACTAACTTACAAAAATAGAAAATTTACCGTGCACAAATCCAGCTAGGCAATGACTCACTTAAAGCAACATCTCATACCAACTATAGCAATCATAAATTGAACTCATTATACAAAATTTATTCACTCACCTTCTCAAAAGTAAATTGTTCCATTTGAAAATGGAAATGGAAATATGGTTCAAAAGACTATCATGTTTAGAAGAGATTGTGCAAGTGCCTAGAGACTCAGCCACATATTTACATAATGATTGTTACTAGTGGGCAAAAACATGGTAACGCATTATAAAAACTGATATGAAGAATGGATCAATAATATTAAAACTTAAAAGAGAAAACAGACAAAACAAATTAGAGACTCAGCACATGTTTACATATAATTGCTATTAGTGGGAAAAATCATGGTGATGCTTTAAAAAACTTGCTGTGAACAATGGATCAAGAATATTAAAAGAAAAGACAGAGGAAAAGTTAAAATTAAAAAATGGAAGATTGGTCCTGACTCCTGAGAATGCAAACCAATTCTTCTCTGCACAATTTGTTCCATATAGAGCAAATTCATCACCTTCAATGCAATTCAATTCCTAAAAAATATTTCAAAAAATTGATCCCTCCATAAGGTAATAAAGTATAAAAAACATGCTGTCAATAGCTCTAAACAAAATCTACTACCTATATCTTATGAAGCACAAATATACTAATTAAAAAAAAAAAGTATCAGCAGAAACATTCAATATCTTTCTATTAATATACCGATGAAAACATACTTGCCGTCTGGTTGTTCAATGAGAAAGGGTGTCCTGCTGCCATAGCCACAGAGCCAGCTTCAAAATGTTAGCAACATAAAAGGTAGTAAAGGCGTAAAATTATCAATACAGGAGTCCATTTATAGCAGAAAGATTACATATCCAAATAAAATACATGTCTTATTGATTTGTTCAGTCCGAAAACTGGAAATCAAACTGTTGTGTGATTTTACTAAACTTTCTTAACAATTATACACTGCCACCAATCAGCATAAGCTCTATCAATCATAGACGCTACATTTTTTTCTAAAGCTACAACAATTACATTCAGGGAAAAAAGAATGGAAGATAAGAATGTGATGTTTCTTGTTTTCTTTGACACTGCAAATAGATGCCGAGGGATTAATCTCCACCAACAACCAAACTTCCTCAGTGTAGGAAACAAGTTCTCCCTCCTCATATGCCATCTCTGACATGTATGGAACATGGTGATCATCCAAGTGTGCAATGAACAGAGAAATGCTAAGGAACAATCACAGGAATCATAATGAACGAGAATTCAGAAGATCCTACCAAAGGGTCAAAAGAATCCCGTCACTCCACAGCTTTCTTCCCACCAGAATAGTAATTCAGGTACCACCGGACGAATTTCTTCAAACCAGTCTGCAGATCTGTCGTAGGCTTATACCCAAGCTCCGTCTGTGCATAGCTAATATTCGCATGAGTAAACTGCACATCCCCATTGCGCGGCAACTTCATGATGTTCCTCTTAGCCTTAACCTTCAACAGCCTCTCCAAAATGCTCACAAGCTCAGTAACAGGAACTGGCGAAGTATTCCCCAAATTGAATACCCTAAGCTGTGCCGGCGCCTTCTTCTTACCCCCACTCCCAGTGCTCTTCTCCGCAGTATCCAATGCCCCCAAACAACCCCTCACAATATCATCAATGTAAGTGAAATCCCTAGCAACCGTCCCATGATTCGCCGCCTCAAAGATCGGTATCGTCTTCCCCTTCAAAATATCCCTAGTGAAGAAAAAGTAAGCCATATCGGGCCTACCCCAGGGACCATAAACTGTAAAGAACCGCAACCCCGTCAACGAAAGTCCATAGATATGATTATAAGTATGTGCAATCTCCTCACCAGCCTTCTTAGTAGCAGCATACAAACTAGCAGGTTGATCAGTCCTATCCTTCTCAGAAAATGGAACCTTAGTGTTCAATCCATAAACTGAGCTACTAGAAGCCCAAACTATAGCAGGTTGTGGATTCACACCCTTACAAACCTCAAGCAAATTAACAAAACCAGCAATGTTACTATGCACATAAGAGCCAGGGTTCTCCATAGCATACCTCACACCAGCTTGAGCAGCTAAATGCATAACATGTGTGAATTGAACAACCTCAAACAGCTTCTTCAGCAAGTTATCATCATTGATGTCACCTTCCACAATGTATACCCCAGTGCGTTCCAACAAAGCTTGGCGAGCACGCTTTAGAGAAGGGTCATAATAGTCATTAAAATTGTCAATGCCGAGGACACCGTCCCCTCTGCGTTTCAGCGCCGACGAGACGTGGGTCCCGACGAAGCCGGCTGCTCCGGTTACCAGCACGGTTACACCGTTACTGGACCGGGGCCGGGCCGAGGCCTGGACCCGTTTCTCCCAGGCAGGGCCGCCGTAATTGGAGGTCCGGAGGGACCTGCGGGATGGGTCCCCTACCGCGGCAGTGATCTGCGACGGCGCCGGCGACCGGAGGAGGAAGATCAAGATGATGGCCAAGAAGGCGAAGGACCAGAGGGTGAGCTTGGCGAGCGAGTGCTGCCAACGCGTGCCGCCGACGCGCGAGAAGAAGTAGGATGATTTCTCCATCTTGAACTTCCCTGGCGTCGAAGGAGCGCTATCGATGTGCGACATTTTGCTTCAGCTGGGATATTTTCTCGGGAAAGTGATGGAAAATGCCGGATTTTGGAGACTACCCACGATTCTTCTCGCCGGTTTGGGTCGTAAAGTGAGGCCAATTTCAGCGATTTTGAAGGATTTTTCGGGGTTCTTCGGTTTCTGGGGTTGGGGGATTGGGATTAGGGTTTCCTCAAAAATTGGACATTGTGACTGCAAATGCTGTAAAATGGTGGTGCAATGGAGTTAAGAGAGAGTGATGAGAAGAAGGGAGAAAAAAAAAAGTTTTTTTTTTAAACAAAAAAAGGGTTTGATGAGTAATGACTTGGTGTAATAGTACTTTTATGCTTTTTTTTTTTTTTCTTTTTAGCTGTGTGTGGGAATCTTGTTGTTTCTTGGAGGTGGTGGCCACTCTTTTGGGTTTATAGTTTTCACAGACAAAAAAGGGTTTCAAGATTTGATTTTTGATTTAAAATAAAATAAAAGAATTTAAAATTTGGTGTTAAGTTGAGGAGAATATGATAACAAAAGTAGGGTTAAGGACAAAAACTGGAATTCAAATGTTAATTTAATGAACTAGGTCTAGGATTCTGTTTGTAAGTTAAGTAGGGTAAAAACAAAAGAACAAATGCTTTGTAAAAAAGAGGGGTCTATTTCTCATTCTATCTCTATAAAAGATGCCATATGCTAATTTGATTGGAGGGAGAGCCTTGAATTTTGGGATTTTTCTTTTTTTAAAGAAGAAATTAAACTCCCTCTTTTGTTTGAGGATATTATTTTTGTGTGGAGGAAAAATGTTTTTTTGGTATTTATATGGGGAGGAGGGTTGAAGTTTGAGGTTTTTAGAAGGCACAATGGGTGGTTTTGTTTGAATGTGCAAATGCAATGGATGAGATTTTTTGGCTTTTTGGCTAAAATGGGTACCCTATTTCAGAGAATTAATTTAGACTGTGAAATCTTTAATCAATTATATAGTTAGGACTTTAATTACTTAGTTCTGAAAATAGGTATATACTAGTACCTCAATTGGATTATCTTCTAAAGAGTCAAAAGTGTCAAACCATAAGTAACTACTTTACTATTTTGGGCTAGCAATCTTCCCTAAATTTGCATTTAAATCAATTAATTAAGTGAAAGATAAAATACAACCCTAACTTTGAAACTATCTAAATTTGTACCAATTTAACATTAGTATACACTAGGAGTTGAAATTGGAAGATAGAAAGTTGAAATGAAACAAAAATGATTAGACTCACTTATAAATAGGCTTTAATTTATGTTATTTTTTACAATTCAATAAAATAGTAATGTAATTTTGGAGGAAAATTATTTGTAATTAATTAATTGGATTGCTCATTAATATAACATACTTTTCTTCTAATCGAAGTAAACACAGGCCAAAAGTGCTTTTGATACTTTGATATAACTTTTTCCTAAAGATATTTTATTGATTTTTCCATTTACATTGAACTCAATGGATAAGACTCAAACTAATTTACTATTACAAAGAAAATTTCACTCTTTTGTATTGACATGTATCTCTTATAGGAAGTTGAAATTCAACATCAACCATTCCCATTAAGGCATCAATAAGTTCAACAACAATTTATTTGTTTCAACTTTTCTTTGTTTTTTAATCCCATTTTCCTACCACATTTAATTTTTTGTATTTAACTTTAATTAGCTAAGATCCAAATTATTGAATCTCCTAGTATTAGTATTGTATTGTCCTTGTCATCCTTGCTTTTCTATTTGTGCATTATATTGTTCCCTAATGACTAGGGCAGCACATGACATAGTTTAATAATGAGTATTTTACAAATAAAATAAATAAACTTACCATAAAAGATTTAAACAATCAAAAGGTCCTAGTATCATGCTAATGACTTTGCTTTATATAACTCATTTTGTTAATTTTAATTTGTCTACTAAGAAAATGATAATAAAATAGTACATGATATATAGATGAATGATGAAATAATATATAACTTTATAGCATGATATTAAAGAGATGGGAATTTCTTCGATACCTCAAGGATATCGGTACCCTATTGAATTCGATAGATGCGATTTAGTTACAAGTTTAATGAATATGAACATTTTAAGTTAACAGAATTGATATAACAAATTTTTAGTCATAAGTTAACTAAAAAGTATTGATACCCTTAAATTTTATAAGGTACTTGAGTGACACATATAAAAACAAATAAATATAATATACTTTACAAATTGGTTTAAGTAAATACAAAATTTATTGAAACCACTAATACTAATTGTTGTCTACATGTGTTTGTTAGGGGTGTTAATTAAGAGTGAGAGAAAAGACATTAAAAGAAAAGAGAATGCATTGAATGAACAACATGGAGTGCAAACAAACTTGAAAATGAAGGAAAAGGCATCTTCTTCCATAGAATCCCTTATGGTGCAATTTATGCAATGGCAGCAAATAAAGTATCATGTGCTTTGGTAGAGACATATAGATTAGTGTGGAACAATCACAAAGATCATGAAGAGATTGCTTCATTCACAAGGTCTTTGAGAAGTTGAGACCAATATTTCAAGGAAAGAGTAATAGTAAAGGGAGAAAATTAAATTAAAGTGCACAATTTTAATATCATATGACCAATCCTCGAGTAAATTAAATTTTTATGCACCATCCTCGTGTAAGTAATTAATTAATATTTTATAATAATATTTAAACACCAAATGACATGTATAATGATGTATTTTATAGAGAAATGTGAACAAAGACCCCTTTCTTTTTGGATCTAAAAAGCTGACTCTAATGATCAAAGTGTTACTCTTGTTTGTTTTTCCCCTCTTATGATGAGCATCAAATTCTTTTTTTTTTATTCTGCCCACATTATCCGAAGTATCGTCTCAACTAATTGATCGTCCAGGATTGCGTATCTGGGAATGACATATGAGGTTTTCATCGGGGATCTTTTCCATCTACGAGACTCGAATCTGAGAACTTATCTAAAGGACGACAAACTATTTATCCACTTGTATCAACTCCCGTTGGTCGACAAACATCAAATTATCAAATTCTATGACACCTTTGGTCACTTGGATTTTGAGTATGAATATAAAAAAATTAACCAAAAAATATTTTGGTTTAACCAATAAGATAGTTAAGTTAGATTAATTGGAGTCTGACATATACTAAAAAGTAACATTAAAAACTTTGCCCCATAATAATAAGCTACCCTAATTTGAGTTAGGTTAATTAAAGTTTGATATAATAATAATAACTTATTCAAAGTCGGCTACACATAAAAGAGCAATGAACAATAAGAACATGATGAAAGAAATGGGTGTAGGGTTACTCTACAACACTACACTTCTTAATTATTTATTGATCAATTTATTTTTCTTTCTTTTTTCTTTATAGGTAAGGGTCTTATTTGTGAAAGATTAAAAATTAATATGGTCCATATGCAAGTATCTTTCCCATGTGCAATTTGATTATATATAATGACAAAATAAAATAAATAAAGGTGAAAGACGCGTCCATTATAGTTTTCTTTATTTTCATTCCATTTATCATCATTGTCCATGAATTATCATGTGCATATTAACCTAAGCTGGAATTTGTGCATATTTTTTTGTCTGATTATTAAAATATTTAGTGCTAGATCACATGCACCTCTTAAAAATAACAACAATGTGGTGCTAGAAAATATGAGAGAAATCTTAGTACTAAGATTGATAGCCATGTGGAAACATTGTTATGAATTTCACCTCTAGATTTGTAATAACCAATGTTTAATGTTTAATGCAACACACATTCTGAAAAAGAAAGAAAAACAATTTAGGATCAGTTTGGGTAAACAACTTACTTAAGTCCTTATATAAAAGTAACTTTTAAAAAGTAACTTATGAATAAATTATTCTATATATGGATATAAATATTGTGACTTCTCTAAAAGTATGTAAATAACTTATATCACAATTATATAGCCAATAAGTCACAAGTCACAAAACTTCATTTTTTTTTTAATTTGGGGCTAGCCACATGAGGCCCTAATTCAGTGATGCAAGGCCATTACATGAGGCCTATGGAGAATCTTATGTGAGTCCAACATTTGATTTTGGTAGCATTTGTTTAAACCTTATGTGTTCTTATTTTTTTTTTAAATAAGGAAAGTGCTATTTGATTAGAATATATGATCTCTCTCCAAGAAATCTTCCTAGGTTTTGAATTCTGAAATAGGATAAAACTCATCCAAGACTTAGTTCACAAGACCTAACAAAGATTATCATCAATACATTTCATGAAATCACATGAAATACCAAATACTATTTGCACCTTATTATTCTCAGTCACGACCTATGAGACAGGATCAAGTAAGAGAAATGATCTTATATGACAATGATAAAAGTAAATCTAGACCATTGAATCTTACATCAATGATCAAATTATATGACTCTTTTAAGTGATCACGTGACTTTTTAATAACTTTGTTGTAACAATTTATATATAATTATACGGATCAAATTTACTCTTTTCACTCTCATAGAATCACCCCTCACCGGTTACATCCCATGTCGATTATATGTTAACTTTGCCTCAATAATAGCAAAAAGATATAATATACACCATCACTTAATGATGAGAAATTTACCTGTTAAGTCACTTACTGAGAATCAAATTACATTGATACAACAGGACCAATAGCTCATTTCAATAATACAAATTATCTTTTAAGTCATTACAAGGGAACATTCAGATATTTTTTTAAAAAAAAGCAAGCCATAAACTCACTACTTAGTGAGTAACTTTTTTATCTCACTCTCTTCTTCCCTATTGAATGTACAAAAATGCTTATTGCTTGGTGTACCTTGCAAGGACTTCAAAGTAGTCAGGGAATGTTTTCCTGGTGCAACCGGGATCATTGATGGTTACCGGAACATCCCCGCAAGCAGCAAGAGAAAATGCCATGGCCATTCTGTGGTCATCGTAGGTGTCGATAGCCGTGACTTTCAATTTCTCAGGCGGAGTAATGATGCAGTAGTCGGGGCCTTCTTCAACTGTTGCTCCTAGCTGAAAATACCAATACAGGAGGAAAAAAGTGAGATACCAAAATTTTCAGTGATATATAAAATTGCAGAGAAAGAAACAAGACACTACTACTCACCTTCCTGAGTTCTGTGCAGATTGCTATCATTCTCTCTGTCTCCTTAACTCTCCAACTAGCCACTAAAAGGAGAGGAAAGGAATAAATGAATATAAGCGCGATTATGAAAATGATACAGCAAAAAGTTAAGTTTTATTAAGTAGGGAATGACATAAAATGCATATGATTCATGCTTACATAATAAAATTTGACCCCTTTTTCCAACCCTTTTGGATAAAACTTCCAATTCTTCAAAAGATTTTAAAATATTTTTTTTGGAAAGAATTTAGTAAGAGACAAGAGGTTTTCAAGTTTTTAAAGGTAAATTTCTCTTCTCACAATGAGCATTTCTAGTTTATACTAAAGATATCACACAATAACTATGTGCCATACGCCGCGATTCACTATTCAAGTTTCAAGAATCAGGAAAATGTTTAAGACTACATACTGCAATATGTTTTCATCATTTGACAGTTCTTATGGTTTTAAGGACACGATGCAATCCAATTCCGAATCCAATGTAATTAAAATCGACAAACTCTGTTAAAACAAGCCTCCGAGATCATAAACAAAATGACAAATCATACCATCTCTTATAGCAGTAGGCCCATTAGCAAAGAGTGCAACAACAGCAAGTGTCATGGCAACATCTGGCATCTTGTTCATGTTGACATCAATAGCTTGCAAGACTTTTCGACCTGAAGGATCCCGCGGCGGTCCAGTAACAGTGACACTGTTCTCTGTCCATGTAACTTTAGCTCCCATCTTTTCGAGGACTTCAGCAAATTTTACATCTCCCTATAAAACGAAGGAAAGAGTTAAAGGGGCACAAAAGCTTTTGTAAAAGAAAAATAAAATGGCTGAACTGACAAATATAATCCGACCACAAATCAATCTGTTTATTCACATTATAAAGGCTTTTATTTTCTTTTTTCTATTTCAGCTAATGGTGATCATCGGATTTTATGTTGAGAATAAAATACAGAACTTAGGGTAGAAGCAAGACATTAAAATAAATAATGTTATGTAACCGATAAATACCTGTAAACTGCTTGTTCCACAGCCTACAACAGTGATAGTCCCACCCGTAACAGCTGCACCGGCTAGGAAGTAACTAGCACTGGAAGCATCACCTTCAACAAAAGCATTCCCAGGAGACCTGATAGGAAACTTGCAAATTTAGTTAAACCTAAATAACTTCAGATGTCAATAATTGATGTAACTTTGAATCATAGAAACCTACTTGTACTTTTGACCTCCTCGGACCAAGAACCTATCCCAATTACCACTGTGTTCCACAGACACTCCATAGCGCTCCATTAACTTCAAAGTCATCTCAACATATGGAACCGAAATCAGTTTATCAATAATCTCAATTTCAACATCACCAAGAGCCAAAGGAGCTGCCATAAGCAAAGCAGTCAAGTATTGACTGCTAATTGATCCAGACAGCTTCACCTGCAAGTGAGATGAGATAAAAAGGATCAAACAACACTAGTTACAAAGTTTTCCTTCCAAGAGAATAAGAAAAGGAAGGCATAATCAAAATAAGTATGATATCTATGTAATGTTAAAGAATGAGGTTGCAGGTAAAATTTAAGAAAACTAAATAATTTCTTTTCAAATTAAAGTCAATGACTCAATGCATAATTGACTGCTAAGAGTATAAGAGAAGATCATACAATTTGAAATGGAAAAATTCCTCATCCAACAATCCTTCCAAAATTTAAATCAAGAATCAATCAGTTTCTTAGAGTAGTCATTCTTGTATGAGAGTTTTTCTCTCATCTCGCTCAATTGTGGAGTTAAAGAAATTCTGAAATTCTAACCAATATAAAAATTTAATTAACCCCACATGTAAGTGCCTTCATAATTCTCATTTAAATTTATCATGAAATAATTGTACCAACTCTCATGGTCTATAAACAGTGTTAAGAATAACAGAATAACTCTAGCGCCAGAAGATACAATGAATAAGGAATAAAGATTGCACATGCATCAAGCAACTGACGCAAAATCTAATCAAAACATACCTTCCCCCCAGGAAGTCCTCCCTTCCCAATTACTCGGACAGGTGGGCAGTTTGTGCCAAGGAAACAATCAACATCTGCCCCAAGCTGCTTGAGACCAGCCACCAAATCTCCAATCGGTCTCTCTCTCATTCTGGGCACCCCATCAAGGATGTAGCTGAAATATATTAAACATAAATTGGTCAATTAGAGACACGAACCAGAACTCATGCGAACACTAGATTTAATTCAAACTGAAGAAAGTAGGGAGGTTGAAGTTAAGGCTAATCATCAGGCACACAACTCATAGTACATATCAATAGGCTACACTTTGTCAAGCTATGTGCTAAATAAAATTTAAAATGTCTTTAAGAAGGGAGGCGAACTTGCAATGAGATGTTTAGATGATAAAAGGATAGAGATATTGTGTGCTGTGTTGTTGTTAATTATAAAAGGAGCAATTCAAAGATCATGAAGACTTCAATAATATATATATGACAAACCTTGAGTTTCCACCTGCAGCAGTCACAGCTGCTGTCAATGGACGCATTGCAGTACCAGCATTTCCAAGGAACAAGGTAATTTCATCTTTAGATTCTTTTCCAGTGGGAAACAACCCCCCGCAACCTTCCACAATAGCTCGTTTGGCAGCTTTGTCATCTTCCACACGTAGTCCAAGGGTCCTTAATGCACCAAGCATGTAATGAACATCCTCACTATTCAACAAGTTGTCCACAACAGTTGTTCCCTGAATAAAAACATAACAGAAAAATTTATACTCAATAAGACGTCTGTTACGAAATATAAGTTTCAAAAACTACAAAACAAAATGAAACTAAATTTGATATGCAGCACACTAACTCCATATATAAGAGTTCAACCAGTCCAGTTGTTGAACTAAGTCTAATAATTATGTAGTTTGAATGCCAAACTTAAAATGACTACAACCCGAATAACGGAATTAGCATATGATCCCATCAAGTATGAAGCAGAAAAGAAGAAGGATAAACCTGATTTAAACAATTAGACAACCTAGGCACATTTCAATCCACATTTCTGATAATTAACTAATTCATTTCAAATAGATTTTTCCCCCAATGGAATAGGAAGCTTAATTTTCACTAAAGAAATACAGAAAACATTAAAAAAGAAAACACATCAAACTCCAGCTCCATCACAGCTACACACACTTCTATCCACATTTCTAACAATTAGTCACTTCATTTCATATCAATATTTTTCATAGAATATGACACCAAATACGCACTAAAAAAATTACAGCAACTTCAAATTAAGATTCAAAATCAACAACACAATAAGCTCCAGCTCCTAATAAAGAAAAAAAAAATCAAAACTTCACCTCAGAGAGAGCAGCAAGAAGTAAAATTCGATTGGAAAGAGACTTAGAACCAGGCAATGTGATGGTCCCTGAGATTTCTCTGATGGGTTCCAGCACGATCTCCGGCGCCGTAGATGGCTTCTCAGTAGCAGCAACAGAAGCAGAAACCCTAAGCACATTGTTATTGCCCCTACCCACCTCAGAATTTCCCAAAAAGACTCCATTTTTATGCTTCAAACTCACAGATTTTGATGTGCCCCAAAGCTGTGACCTCAATGAAACGGTGTTTGCTGATTTGGGTATGATGGAATTGCGATTTTGGTTAAGAATCTGAGTAGTTTGAGGACAATTGTGGATTCTGGTGACTTGGGCCATCTCAATTTTCAGTGAAGTTTCAAACTTTATTAATCTTTTGTTGTGCACTCTCTCCTGAATCTCTTGTTTTGTTCTGTTTTTCCTCAGTTTTTGTGAAAAGGTAGCTTTGTGAAGAAAACTGAAAAAAAAAAATGGTGGTTTTGTGTATTTGGGGTTGGTGAGATGAGTGGTTGGTGGATTGACTATGAGTATCTGAATGATAGAAGGGTTTATTTTAGCTACCAACTAATATACACATTTTTCATACCAAAATATGGAAAATATTAATAAAAATAGTATAATAATGAAATAATGAAATAATGATATTATAATTTAGTCATAATAATAATAATAAATTATATATACTTCCCTGAATTTTATTGAAATTAGATAGCTCAACTTCATTTGTCCAACTCCCTATATACATTATTCACATGTAATAAAAAGAAAATTGATGTATAAATTTTATAAATCTAATAAATTTTAAATAAATAAAACAGTGAGTAGAACTTTATGGGTTAATAATAATAATAATAATTAGAAGATGGTTGAATTATGACTTATGAGAACTACATCTACCAAGAAAAAGAGATGATTAGGTGGGTATTGTGGGGTTCTTTGGTCAAGACTGATGGGAGTGGGTCATTGCTACTCACTATTGGGAGTAGTTAGGGTAATATTTTAGAGCATATCCAATCCAATGATACTCATGCTTTAAATCCTAATTTTTGTTTGTCTCACTTTTTTGTTAGTTGCAAAATTGTTGAAATTCATAAAACATAATTATTAACTGATAAATTAATATACTCTGCCTAGGGTGTCCCACTTGGTTTGTTTTTATCCTTTGAAGCACCAAAAATCCTATACTCAAATTTTATAAACAATCTTTAAGAAAAGAGTAATATTAATATAGATTCGAATTCACGGTGAATTCTACATGTGATAACCTACTAATCATTTAAGATATAATTAAAAGTTATAACAATATTATGAAATTATTTATTGATATGTTGTCACGTGTAGGGTTCACCGTAAATACGAGTCTGTATTATCATTTTTATTAAGAAAAACTCCATTCTATGTTATGCCAATTAAGCCACTTAGGGGAGTAATGGCAGCCTCCATAGAATAGTTTTTACATTTTGAAGATGGAGTAGCTAAGGAGGATTGGTACAATTGTACAAAAGAGAATTGAAATGATGAAGATGTTAGAAAGATGCACATAATTCCATATGAAGAATGGGTTGGTGAGAGTGAAATGAGTTGGTGAGAGGGAAATGAGAGGTAGGGAGAGCCACTATCCTAGTCTCACCAAACCAAGTGGGACACACTTTGTTTAAACTTTAAAAATATTCATTAAAAATATTTGTGGATGAGTATAAAATTATCTTAGTTTAACATATTAATTTCTATGTAAAGACTGTATAATTTTAAATTGTTAGTTAATAGAAATTGAAAAAAGATGTTAAACCATGATGGATAATCATTAAAGTGAGTGATTTTGAATGATAATTTATCATTTTTCAATTTTCTATAAGGTAACAATGTAAAATAACTTTATATTATATACATGTAAATTAAATACTATTTCTAAAGAGTTATATAATAATGTTTAATCCTTAAAAAATGATAGTCAAACTTTGGAATAAAATAATTAAAAAAAATGATCACAAGACGTAGTGTGATAGCTTATACAATGAAAGAATTAATCACTGTTATTTGTGATAAATATTTGATTTGATTACTACCAAATATAATAAATAATAATGAGTGGAGAGCTTATATAATGCTTTCTCTTTAATCCATAGAGTGGTATTTATGTCCTTTTCGAGCTATTTAATGGTAACTAAATGAGTTAGAAAGGGAATCATTTTTCTTTTTTAAGATTTTTAAAAGTGAAGTAAAGGGAAAAAAGAGTGCATGAAAAGTACCTTTACTTTTCTCTTACCTTCAAGTATCCAAGTGTTTAATCACTCACAAATGAACATAGTGTTCTTCTAAATTGTAAATACCAATCACTGAACAAGGTGAACCATCATGAAAACATTCCATATTTCAAAGTGCAATCATTGAATTTGACAATGTGACAATGGAAAACTCAACTGTCAAAGTGTTATTACAAATTCATAAAACTTTCATCTCTTTGTTTTTCATCTAAGAAGCTTATAAATGAGAATCCCATGCATCTCTAATCTACCCTTTTTCTTTTATTCAAGTGAAGGAATGCTCTTAAAACACATCTCATGCAGATTCCCTCCCCTTAAAATACCAACCCCAAAACAATGGGAAAAAGACCAAAAATCAAAAGTTCTACATGAGCAGAAGAAACTAATGATACATCTAAATAAGCTCTTTTGCTGCAGCAATAACAGCTTCCTTAGTGATACCAAATTCTTTGTATATTTTTCCAGCTGGAGCGCTAGCTCCGAATCGATCGATGCCTATAGCTTTTCCCTTGCTTCCAACAATTTTCTCCCACCCGAATGTTGTTCCTGCCTCAATGCTAACTCTAGCCGAAACAGCTGCAGGGAGAATGCTTTCCTTGTACGCTTCGGATTGCTCGTTGAAAAGTTCCCAGGAAACGAAAGAAACGACTCTAACAGCCTTCCCTTCCTTTCTTAGATCATCAGCAGCCTTGGCAGCAATCTCCAATTCGGAACCAGTTCCAATCAAAATCACATCAGGCTTGTTTCCTGTTGAGTTGTCTGAGATGGTGTAGCCACCCTTTTCGACTCCTGCAATAGAAGTTCCAGTAAGATTAGGCAACTTTTGCCGAGAAAGGGCGAGGATAGAGGGTCTCTTCCTGTTGTCCACGGCAACTTTGTATGCTCCAGCAGTTTCATTGCCATCAGCAGGACGAAGCATCAAAATATTCGGCATTGCCCGGAAGCTTGCCAGGTGCTCAATAGGCTGGTGGGTTGGCCCATCCTCTCCAAGACCAATTGAATCGTGGGTCATAACGTAAATAACACCGGCTTGAGACAGGGCAGAAAGTCTTATGGCAGCTCTCATGTAGTCAGTGAAAACAAAGAAAGTTGCACAGTAAGGAATCAGTCCAGGGCTGTGAAGAGCAATGCCGTTGCAGATTGCTCCCATTCCGTGTTCTCTGACGCCAAATCTAACATTGCGCTCTGCTGGAGTATCCTTTTGGAAGTCCCCAAACATTTTCATCAAGGTCATGTTGGAAGATGCGAGATCCGCACTACCACCAAGCAGACCTGGAAGAACCTTTGCAAGGGCATTAAGGTTTTGCTGAGACAGATTTCTAGTGGCGTCAGCTGGGATCTCAGGAGTGTACGTCTGAAATCAAATTGGAAGGGTGGTCATTATCAATATTCCATACATTCTTTGGATGTTACGTTCTGTTACATCAACCTTTGAAGTATATTTTTAAGTCCATAAAGACAGGAAGTGAAAAAGTGTGATAAAATTTAACTAACAGTATACCGATTACCAAATCAAGATCCTCATTCGAGTTACCTCGATTTAAAGATCATGAACAGCCTAAAAGATTAGAATTTACTCACCGGAAGTGCTTTCTCCCAACCAGCAGGCAATTCACCATTGATAATAGACTTCAGTTCAGCAGCTTCCTCTTTGTATTTCTTCTCGTATTCGGCAAACTTGGCGTTCCACTCAGCTTCAAGTGCAGCACCCTCTGGGATGTGGCGACTCCAGTGCCTGGAATAAAGAAGCAATTCTCATTCAGTATCATATAATTCTCAAGTGTTCAGTAAGAAAAAAAGAAATATCATTCATACTTTTTGACATCCTCAGGCACATGGAAAGGCTCATGTGCCCATCCAAGGTTCTGCCTTGTAGCATCAACTTCTTTGGCACCGAGTGCACTACCGTGCACACTGTAGGAGTTAGCCTTGTTGGGAGAACCATAACCAATGGTTGTTGTCACCTGTAAAATGGATAGAGTCAGCAAAAGACAAACTGATGTCAGTGTATAAAACCAATAAAAACTTTAATTTCACATTTACAGATTTCAGCTTCTCAAAGGAATGAATTCAGTCTATTAGTATAAGAAAGAGAAATCAAGTTGGTATCATTATTTTAAAGGAATAGCATCAACTTGAATGGAGAAAAATCTAAAAATATCAGCTCCAAACACATAGCAGATAATGCTAATCTATATAATGCTAAAATTCTAGGTTCACATTTGCCATGTAAGACTAACCTTGATCAATGTCGGTTTATCTTTGACAGCCTTTGCTTCCTTAATGGCAGCACGGATATCATCATAGCCATTGTTTCCATTCTTTACCCAAATAACATGCCATCCAAGACCCTCAAAACGTTGTTCAACACTCTCAGTGAATGCAATCTCTGTGTTCCCATCAATAGAAATGTGATTATCATCATAAAATGCAATTAGCTTTCCCAGTCCCCAATGGCCAGCAAGTGAGCATGCTTCATTTGCAATTCCTTCCATTTGACAACCGTCACCAAGTATAGCATACCTGCAGAAGACCATTGCCATTAACAATATGCCAAACATCACAAAAGTCTATGATCGTAATCTAGACTCTAGAGAAGCCAAAGAGGTGATGCTTGAGATATTTTACGTGTAATGATCGACAATCTCATTGTCAGGTTTATTATATCTCCCAGCCAAGTGCTTCTCTGCGAGGGCCAAACCCACGGCATTGGCAATACCCTGACCAAGAGGACCTGGAAAAAATACACAAGCATAGATGAATAAACAAAACATATCAAAAGCTAGAAACAATGCTTTGTTGCATATATAAACCGAAATTATATCTAACCTGTTGTGACTTCAATTCCAGGTGTCTCAAAGTTCTCAGGGTGTCCCGGGGTCCTGCTCTCCCACTGCCGGAATTGCTTCAAATCCTCCTCCTAAAAATCGAACCCCAAGCATAACAAAATCACATCACGAAACGCTTCTTGGACAACATTTTCACTCTTACGCTTCCCATAAAAGTTCATACAAACTTATAAAAGCTCAACATATCTAACTATGAGTAACAAAGGGCCAGTCAAGCATTAGTAAAAAAAGAAAAAAAAAAAAAAAAAAAAAAAACTGTTTCAAGTTCAAGCATGAGTGAGTAAAATGAATTTTCCTGAGATGAAGAACTCAAGTCAACAATATCAAAGAACAAAAGTGACATAAACAACAACATCAAAGAACACTTTTCCCACTTGGTAGGGTCAACTACCTGGATCAAATGAGACTATTGTTTCTCATCATAAACTATGTCTTCATCGAAGACACTTGAAATTGAAACTAAAAGTCCTTGTTATGCCTTTGTCAATAATTATTCTTGGTCCCCCTCTTAACAAAAAATGACAAAAACTCAATTTGGAATACTCCATCTATGCTTGTATCAGCTCATTTCTTGTTCAAAAAAGTGACTTTCCCCCAAAAACAAAATCAATCATATTCAAACATGAACTTAGATCTAACCATGACAAATCGTAACACAAAAAAAAAAAAACCCAAAATAACAGAAAAAAGTTTCTGATCAAATAGATGAAAACCCACATGAGGATTCCAATGAAAACGATCCCACAAATAAAATTTAAAAAAAACTTCTGATCAAATAAATAAAAACCCAAACTTAATCAACAGATCCAACCAAATCAACATAGTAAAAAACAGAATCTTCAAAAAAACAAAACTTCGATCACAGTACTAACCTTCACGCTATCATATCCAGCAAGGTGAAGCAGAGCATATTGCAACATGCACCCATGACCAGCAGATAGAACGAACCTATCACGGTTGAACCACTTAGGGTTCTTGGGGTTATACCTCATAACCTCATCATATAGAACATGACCCATGGGTGCGCAACCCATAGGAAGACCCGGGTGACCCGAATTCGCCTTCTCGACAGCATCGATCGCCAAAAACCGGATCGTGTTAACCGATTTCTCAACAAGAGACGGGTCCGCCGTGGTCCGGTTGACGGTCTCAACGGTAGCGGAGGCCCTCACGACGGCGGAGACGGCAGGGCTGTGGCGGATGGAGATGGCGGGTCGGGTCGGGTTAGAGAGGATGGTGGATTGGCGTAGGCCGGAAAATGAGGGGAGAGAGGGGCGGGTGGTGGTGGGGTGAGGGAGGAGGGATTGGGAGAGAGAGAGAGAGGAAGATGATGATGCGGCCATGGTTGGGTGTGAGGAGAGAGAGAGAAGAAGAAGGTGGTTGATGAAGAAGAAGAAGAAGAGTTCATTTTTTCAGTGAGTGGGTTCTGTTTGGTTTTGTAGAGAGAGAGAGAGTGAGTGTTCATTGAGGTTGTCGCCCATAGGGGACTATTACAGTGTGAAAAAAATTATAGAGGAAGTCGAAAAAATTGATTTTTTTTAATTAGAGAAATAATTTTTTGTGAAATTTTTTCTATTTTTTGGATAGATAATATTTTATCTATTACTAAATGAATTGATGATGAATAAAATATTTGTCAATATAAAAATTGAAAAAAACAATCATAAACTTTGATGCATTAGTATTAATAGTATAAAAAGTTGAGTTTTGCTAATAAGTGTCTTTAGGGTACTTGTTAAGGAATTAAAAATAGAAATATTCTTCTTGAAAATATGTATTTTTATGTTTTTTATACAAAGGATCCACCATTATATCTTAAATTTTTTCTAAAATTACTATTTTAAGTACCCTTAACAAGTGCCCTTAGGGCACTTGTTAGCAAAACCCTAAAAAGTTTTATATGTTAAAGAATAATGTGTAAACAATACTGGGTTTTTTATTTGTGTTTAATTATCATGCACTGACAGTCAGTCAATGGATGATTTAGTTAAATACTTTTGTTGATTTGTTAATTTATGATTAGATGTCTATCTAAAATTACTTTACACCGATAAATTAAAATTTAACTTTATTTAATAGATAGTTAAATCAAACTCATTTGATGACATGTTAACACATGACTTGCTCACAAATATCATCTAACATCTTAGCTAAAAAGATCCTCTCCTAAAAATAAATTGTGGTTATACATGAGTATTGATAATTGAAATTATATTAATTTGAAGTAAATTTATGTGATAGTATCAAATTAATTATATTTGTTTTTTTTTCTTTATTAAACTTTCCTTAAGTAATCATGTTTACCAAAATCATTTATTAGGGGTATTAGAGAACAAATAATTAACATTGACTAAGTTTTTTAAATGGACATACAATGGTTTTATACCAAAACAATCTTCGATCTTGATGGAATAATAGCTTTTATTTTTGGTAGAAGATGGAATAATAGTTTAAAGATAAGTTTCCCAAACATGATAGTGTCCAATACTATAGCTTGTTCTACTCTTGAAACCCCAATTATGATTTGAGCATAAGCTATTTTATTTTGTGAAAATCCTTTTCCACAAACCATGTCTTGAAACTAGTTTTTGAATTGAACTACTATCTTCATCCGTAATGATTGTTTCATAATGTTTATTGAACAACATAAACATATCCAATTAGCATTTTACATGTGTTATGTGTCATACGTAACATTATGTATGACACACATTAAGTATGACACATAGTATACGTTGAATGCTAGTTAAATGTATAATTATTGTACATATAATATTACTGCTATCTTCATAAGCCCACAATATCAACAATGTTTGAGGGATGCATTGCACGTGCCAACTGATATTGTTTGGTAAGGTTGATGAAAGTAAGTAATAAAACAAATTATGTATTTGCTTTGAATTTAAGATATGTTCACACAAAAGGGTTAGTTGCTGAAAGGCCACTTTAGGGTATGTCATTCAAAATTCCATTATTTTAATACACCACTATACTATAATGCATGCATGTATAATGCAATAAGGAAATACATATAATCCACAAAAATAGGAAATATATATAGCTTCTCTATTTTGGGTCTCTCTTAGTATATATATGGTAAATTATAATGATATTTAAATAAAAATTGATAAAATTGACTTTGCTTCCTTTCTATCTATAAAATTATTACACCGACCTTTCATAAAAAAGCATAAATACAAGAATTCGAGCTAGATTTCATTATATATCAGAGATCAGAGAAGATCGATGTAATTTGTTTATTAATAATACTTATCGTACAACAAAAATACGTTCAACTAGAATCCAATGTGTGCTATATATAAGACATAATATGTGTTATATGTATAACACATGTACATATAACATACATTACGTATTATTTATAACATACGTTGGATATTAATTGGATGTATTTCTGTTGTACAAGAAACATTATTGATTTGCTTATATATATATTTCCTTGAAGTTGGCATTCTTTGTTCCAAATGGCCCATGGAAATCACAAAGGTCAAAACAACCAAACCTTAGTTTAGAAGTGTGCCCTTAAACTTTATGAGAAGCACTATCACTTTGATTCAAAGTGGAAACAAATTAAGCAATGACATCATGATTCGGTTATGACTTCCATTATGTTCTAATCTTGTAATATTATATGAATGCTAGTTATAACATTTTTGAATTGAACAGAAAAAAATAATATAGTTTTGGTCAATAAAAATTGGATAGACTGTGACTTCACCAACCTGTAATTCTTGACTAACCAAGTTTTCTTTTTCTAATGAGGCTGCAGAATTTGATACTTATATAATGCCTTCATGCTGATATCAGCAATTACATATTTAGAAAAAAAAAAATGGAGAATGATTTTATAGAACATTAATCCTTCAATCCATCTAGTGTAATATTTGGTAACTGTAGAAGGAAAAAGAAAATCAGAAATATCAAAGATTAAAATATATTTGGAATAGTGGACATGTACAAAATCCTCAAAATTATTTCAAGGGACAATTTTTAAACAAATTTTTATCCTAAGTTCAAACCTCATTGCAAGCAATGTAATTTCCGAAGTAAAAAAATATATAAATTTAATTGAACTTTTTAAGAATATCGCTTTAAATATTCCAATATTTCATATTTCATCTCTGTATTTTTTACTTTTCATCAAATTATAACTCAATTGTACTCGCCTTCATCAGTAAACATGTCCTGTACATCGTTACCAAACACAATTCTGTCACCTTCTCCAATAATCTCTGCATCTTTTCTGCCCTTGGAGAGATACCAAACACAGCCTTAAAGATCATTAGTATCTCAAGTCTTAACTATGTCCCTTCTTTTCAAGGGTGAACCAAAAAACCTTCATATGTGAAAGTAAAAACATGTACAATTACTAGTGATGGAAAGATTCTCTTTCAACTCAAAATCTCACATCATCTTGATTCGTTTAGAGGTTGAAGTAGAATTACGGATCCCTCTAGTGGTAACAGAATATGGTGCTGATGCTGATTTAAGAGAAGGAGATTTGTCTATAAATGCATGCCGTTCATTCTCTTTCCAAAATAAGATGATTCTGTTTGTGCTTGAATGTGACCAACTATCACCTGTTCAGCATATTATACAGCAACAAAGCTTCAAAAAATCGATCTTACCGACAGACAAAAAATAATATTTTGATCATACGGTATAAGCAGGGTCTGTTTGGTTTCAGAAAACAATTTTCTATCTTCGGTTTGTTTATTGTTTTTCAGGATTTTACGAAGAAAACCGTAAAAACTCTAGGGCATTTGGTTTCAGAAACATATTTTCAGATAGTTTTATATTATTTTAGGATTTTGCGAAGGAAATATTGAAAACTACAAGAATCTAGTATTCGGTTTTCACTATTTGCTTTATAAAATATTGAAAACAGAAAAGTAAAAAGTGAAAAATGTATTCTAAAACCAAAAGCACCCCTAAAACAACCAAATTTTCAGTTTCCATTTTCCTTTTCTGTTATTTCTTACAGAAAATCTTGTAAAAGGGAAACAATATGAAAACAGAAACTGAGACAGTCCTAAAAATTTAGGTGACATATGAAAGCTAAAAAAGCACTTACCTAGTGCAAGTGTCAATTGAAATGAACCTTCAATATGCTTGGTTGTAACTTGATTCAATAGAACAACCTTCAAGAAACAAATCCATTACTGAAAACAATAGAGGTGGAAAGGAAGAAAATGGAGAGCGAAAAAACGACAAGATATCAAGCCTTTGGATGCAATAACAGCAACCTGATTTGGAATTTTGGATGCAATCAAAGATTAAGTTCACTACGATTACACAAGACGAGGAAGAAGGAAAAAATTAATTCTTACAGCCAAACAGAACTTTTTAGCAAGCTTCATTAACTTCAAAGCCATTTCACTAAGTAACCGAGTTCTGAGCGCCATATCATCAAAATCTTGGCGGAAGTGGAATGTGACACTGTCAATAATGACGATCTTAACCTGGAACGATGTATTCAAGAAAGATCATGGTGGAGTATTTCCATTGTCTATAATCCAAAGCGTTTATGATGTGAAGATGTTTGCCAAAATATATTGATTGAATAGATGAAATAATATACTTACATCTTTATGCTCCGTGATGAATTTGTCCAAGTAATTTACCAGCGCAATTTGCTCAGTATAGCTGCAAACACGAAAATAGAATATATTTTCTAAAATACTATTGGGGTGAATTTTGACTTCACAAGCTTGAAAATCCTTGCAAAAGTGGTGGCGATACTCTGACATGTCTTCTATGCATGCTTCAGCAATTTGCGAAACACGCTCAACCATAAAACTTCCCTCTGTGTCTGGGTATCAGATAGGCACAAGAAGTGCAATGAATGACATGCATCAAATGCTGAGTTTGCTGACTGAGTATTAGTGTATGATTAAGGCCATTACCGATGTATATTGCCTTCCCACCTAGGCCGCCGTATTCCTGTGGAATCTGAACATTTACTGCAAGTTGAATCCTGCAGAAGTAAACTAAATACCATTCACTACCGCAAATAACCAATCGCAATCACTATGGAAAGAAAGAAACAAATAAAACATGGTGCGAAAAACTTTGATGACAAAGCATACCCAATTTGTGTTTTACCAATGCCAGGAACACCACCTAAATAAATAAATAAAGAATAAAAATTACAACGTAGAAAAAAAGAAGAAAGAAAATAATTGCTGGGTATTCATACTCGAAAATAAGTTAAATAACATGTATCTAAATTCTAATTGGAAGTTGTGATTACGGTTTCGTCATATTAAAAGAAGCCATAACAGTGATCACTAACCTATTTCAGTGACTTCTTTGCAGCTAATCCCTCCACCAAGGATGTTGTCGAGATCCACACAAGACGTGGTAATGCGAGAAGAAAGCTTTTCCTCATTGAGCATCGACCAAGCAGTCTGACCACCTGCATTACACGAAAACACAAAAGAAGAATGATTTGTAAAGCTTGGAAAAACCAGCTCTGCAGAATATACTCAAGCGAATTTTAATTCATACAGTACAAAACATACACAATGGTAAGAGCAAGTCACAAATCAAGTAACCAAAGCACATTATGCCAGATAAATAGAAAGTCTATTAACTTTCTCATGAGCATAGCCTCTTGATAGATCATTTGGAGATGGTATCTACTATCTAATAAATCATGCTCGCCAAGGTGGTGTACAATGATAATGTTAACCATAGATTCTCCCTCTCAGTGTTACTCACATGAGAGGAATAACCCGGAACTTCGTTTAGTACATCGGCATTAAATTTTCATGTACACGACCAAGATACACACATAACTGAAGGGACCTTTCCCTATCCTTAACCGGCAATAGATCTCCGTGTGAAAATTTCACATGACCTATTTATTGGTCGATTTTCACCATCGACCCTTGAGTAATGGTGATTGATGAAAATCTATACATACCAAGTCATGCAAAATTTCCATATAAAATGATTCATTCTCTTGTTTAACATCCTTGGAACATTACCTTAGGCTTTAAAATAAATTAAAGAGAAAAGACTCACCAAAGCAATTCTATTCCTTGCCACTTTGGCCCCGAAAACATGGTTGGTATGAAGTGACCAACAATGGTTTGGTCTTTCTAAATGAACAATTCATACTATCACATTATCTATAACATAAGCAGAAGCTACAAAACCTACAAGAATCGCTAAACATGAAATCGGATAGAGAAGCAGAAAAAGACTATCAGAATCAACACAAACCTTCAAAAACCGAAGCAGAGTGACCCACATTTGATGGTTCCAAAGCACTAGCATTGGATGCATATTTCAGAATTTCAGCAGCTTCACTATCAGAAACTTCAATATCTGTTCAAATAAAATAAAGGGCATATGCCAAAAGTAAAAAAAAGCTTTAAAAACTGATTTTTATTCATTCATCTTAACCCTAAACAAATAAACATGCCCAATTGAACAAAAAAAATGCAGGGAAAACATGAAATTGAAAATGAAAGGTTTACCTCGAGCAAGTTCAGAAAGAGAAGCATTTGAAATTGCATTGAGTGAAGTGTAACCAGCTGCTAAGAGTTTTCCTCTCTTTGATGCTGAGATTGGAAGCATACCCACCTCCATATTCAATCTTGCTTCGTTCTTCTGCTGGTGAAAAAACAATTTTAACTTTAACACAATTTTGTTGGAATAATTTTGTTTAATTTATACATCCATAAATTTATGAATAGAATTATAACTTTTTTATTCTTAATTTTTTAACCTAAAATCTTAACTCTTCCCAAATCTATATAGAAGCTTAAGATTGTTAGTCTTTCATTAATTATTTTGAACATTATGGGATTTAAGGTGAATAAGTTGGATAGAAAAGAATAATTTTGTCCATAAAACTATGCTTCTGATCAAAGGAATAGTGATTTTTTCTATAAAATTATTAGAGGATGCATTTTACATCGTTTAAAATATATATACTTTAAAATTACACATTTTATTATTTGATAAACCAAAATTATAGTGGGATTTGTTTTATATTTATTTGGATATGTTTGATTAAAGTAAACATTTTTATGCATGAATTCTTTAAATTACCTTAACCTCTTATTAATTTTGACGAAATTATACCTAACTTTCTTATATTTTCAAAATTTATTCACTAAGTTGATTAATTTAATAAAAATATACACCAACATCTCCTCTAATCATTTAATTATTAATCAAGTTAATAATGTAATTGACATGTATTTGGCTTAGGCACATGATTATTTAATAATATTTTATTTTAATAAATAAAAAAGATTCATATATATATATCTGTGTGTGTGTGTGTGAAATGATTTTTGAAATTGTAAGTATTAAACTAATAATAGTCGGTAATTATATTTTTTGTCTCTAAATAATCCAACATTAATCTCAGTTCTTTACAACCAAGTAAGTTGCACCTTAAGTCCATTACTTTATTTGTAGTGTAACTAGAACAAGAATCACACAAATCTTTCTTTACCTCACACCCCTTTTTAAACTGTTGTTTAGTATATTGATCTCCTTAATTGAATGGAGAATTTACAAATACATAAACATAAAAGAAGCTAACCAACACTGTCTATCACAGAGAAACCACACAAAAATTCCCTAAAACATGGCTTGACACTCACACCAGAACAAGAAGCCCCCAACAGAAAAAAATATATTCAAACAGCAAAATTCAACCAGAAAAAAGACTTAGAAAGCCCACCAACTGCTTGAAGAAATGACTGATACAAGAAATGCCATAACACTTGGAAATGAAAGGGGGTATAATCAAGCTTGCACAAGTCATAGATGATCCACCCCATTTGGCATAAGATACAACTCTTGACTCATCAAGTGATGGATTGAGATTTCAAAGAAAGACAGAGGCAATGGTCGTTTTGACTTTGAAAGTTCTCTAGCCACTTGCTTCATTGATGGTCTTGACTCTGGTTTGGGATGCAAGCATGCCAGTGCTAGTGATGCAGCAACAACTATGCCTTGAGCATCTTTCTCACAGAGAGGTAACCGGATTCGTGAGTCTACCAGATCTTTCAGCAATATGTTCTGAGTGGAAGAGTTTGATAGAGATGCTACCAATTCTCCTGGATGCTTACCCATCAAGGTCTCGAGCGCCGCCACTCCAAAACTGTAAACATCACACTTTTCTGTCACAATCAATGTGTATGCAAACTCTGCAATGGAAAAAGAAAGTTATCAATGAACTTATCAAATTCAATAAGCAAATTTATTCGGTTAAAGTAGGAAAAAAATAAAACTTCACCTGGTGCAATGTAACCTAATGTTCCAACTTGCAAGGTTTGGTTTGAAGAATCTGGATCAATTAGTCTAGCTGTGCCGAAGTCTGCGACGACAGCATCCAATTGAGAGTTCAACAAAATATTGTTACTTGAGACATCTCTGTGAACAATTGGTGGGGTGCAATCATGATGCATGTAGAACAATGCATCTGCTATTCCTTGAATAATGTTCACCCTCTTGCTCCAACTCAACTCTTGAGCTTCAACATCATAGTTCAAGACCCAAAATAGGCTTCCTCTTTCCATGTATTCATACACCAAGAACATGCACCGGTTATGGAGGCAAAAGCCATGAAGCTTGACAATGTTCCTATGACGGATTTCTGTTAGCATCTTGACTTCGTTTCGGAAACTCTTGTCATAAGATGGGTTCTGAGACTCCATCTGGTGAAGTTTCTTCAATGCAACAATTTTGCCAGTTGGGAGTTGTGCTCTGTAAACACTGCCATATCCACCAGTTCCAATGCAGTACTTGATATCAAAGTCCTCTGTTGCTTCAATGATGTCCTCAAATGCTATTTTACCATCATAGTTCCATATACAGAACAAGTCTCCATTCTTTTCTGACTTTTGTTCAACTTTAACCTTTTTGGAACATTGATGAGTAAAATATAATATGCCCGCAAAAATGACCAGAAGGATGCAAGAAACAGGAAGAGCAATTACAATGATGTGCTTTTCTTTTTCTTTATTGGTCTTTTGAACTTGAATGGAAGGGCAAGAATCAAAGTTAGGATTGTTACCAATTAATGATTTTGGATTGAAACCTCTGTATCCTTGTGCACACTCAAAGAAATTGAATGACAAGTTTATATGAAGTATATTTACAAGTATCATCATTTGTAGTGCACCTGTGAGATTGTTGTGGCTAAGGTCCAAACTTGATATTTCAGATTCTATATCATTAAAATAAGGACTCCCACCAGTGAACGGCTGAGGTACCTTACCACTGATGAAATTATGGCTGATATCAAGTTTGTTGATTAAGCCAATTGCGGAAGGAAGGTCTCCACTTAACAAATTGTTGCTTAAATTCACTTCCCCATAACTAACACAGTTTAGGATTGGAGATGGGACAGTTCCTTCAAGTTTGTTGTTGGAAAGGTCAACCTCACAAAGGCTGGTAGGATTTCCTATCTCTGATGGTATGTTTCCACTCAACTGATTGTTTGAGAGATTAAGAGAACTCAAAGAGGTCATATGAAACAGTTCAGGAGGTACAACACCATGTATCTTATTGTGAGAAAGATTTAAAGTATGCAGGTTGATCAAGTTCTTCAGTTCTGAAGGTATAGAACCATTTAATGAATTATTTGAGAGACCTAATATTTGTAATTTTTTTAACTTTCCTAGCTCCCGAGGTATGAATCCTTCAATCTGGTTTGAGTGAAGATAAAAATAAATCAAATTCTTCAACTGACCCAAACTAGAAGGGATTGGACCGGTTAATGAATTATTTGAGAGATATAATATTTGTAATTTTGTTAAATTTCCTAGCTCTAGAGATATAAAACCTTCAATCTGATTTGAATCTAGGATGAGATCGGTTAAGTTCAGCATTTGACCCAATGTAGAAGGAATGACACCTGTGAAGAAAATTTTGATAAGCACGAAGCAGCTTAAAATGAGTGATCTGATTTGAAAGAGATGTAGGTAGTTGCATACCGTGAAGACGATTCCCGGACAGGTAAAGAGAAACAAGGTTTGTAAGAGAGCCTATCTCTAAGGGGATGCTTCCCGTGAGGCCCATTCCATCAAGATCCAAATGGACTAAATTGGGGAAGGCAGTAAAGTTCAAGTTCTGAAGCTGCAAATCTGACTCTGAAATATTATTTTTTAATTTCCATCCTTCAATATCTGTAACACTCCCAGCTTCATTACAGACGATGCCAGTCCAAGTGCAATGGTTTGAGATATGCTTGGAATGATCATAATTCCACCAACCACTTTGTAGCAAAGCGTGTCGTTCCTCTTCATTAGTGGAAGCAACAACAGGTACAGGTAGTGATGCTAGTGGCAACAACAACAAAAGCACACAAGAGGCTGAACCAAATACAAAAGCAGCCACTGGCAAGAAACTAAAACCACAGTTTGTCATTGTTAATAAGTGATGGATGCTTCTGTTGTTGGGGGTGCACGACATACATTAACATTAGTGTGTGTTTTAAGTTTATATAGAAAGAAAGATTATTATATTACTATTATGAGTATGACAGTGATCAATGGCACATTCAACACGGCCTTGTTAACTTTGGAAATTAGTATCAACATGCACGAAATGAGAGGAAGAGGATGAACTCATCTGGAAATAAAGACAAGAATATTCCATTATGAAGTAGTTCTGACAAACACTGTATGTTGTGATCAAGGGAGGCCCATGTTGTGGAAGATTGAATCAATCAATGAACGTGTGAAGTAGGCACTTTGACTTTGACCTGTGAGTGCTCTGCAATATGCTTCAGGACAGGTTCTAGTTCTTTACTTCTAACTTCTAAGATTGCTCATTCCATCGGAATTATTTTCTCTAATAATATTTCATTCATTCAATTATTTATATCATTCCAAAAATATAATTAATATTGTTTAGAATTTAAAACAAAATAGTAAAAATTCTTAGATGTATATGAGAGGGAAAAAATCTATTTGCTCTGTATAATCCATTGTATGCTCCATTTAACGTACGACACATGATCACAAATATCAACTATAGTAAGGAGGGAGAGGATTGAGTTTCAAACATAAATATAAAATCGTTGATGTGTCAAAATATGAGTTATGCAGAACAAATAAATCTTTTATTCTCGATGCAATTAAAAATCTCTCCTATATTCCTTTCATTCAATTGGCAAATCAATGATACATACAGATTTATTTATTTTTTTTTTCTAAATAAGTTATTGGAAAGATCATAATGTAAATAGTATTAAGGAAAACGTCCACCTATTGTTTAACCTGTTTTGAAAAATTAGTTAATGCTGTTCTAAATTCCTTTGGCATGTGTTGTGGAAATGTATATGATTAAGGCATGAAAGAAATAGACATACATGTGGAATCTCAAACACTAATTGACTCTGAGAAAATGCATGGTAGCTGCAGCAACTACTTCTTTAGCTTGACTCTGACTTGGATGCTGCCGTTTCTTGCAAGTTCTAGATTCCATTATTCACTTCCAACTTTTGAAAAGTTAAAAGAAAAAAAGAAAGAAAGTTAAACAATAAATAGATTAATTGTGATTTATCAAACTGACACATAGGTAAAATACTTATACAATCTTTTTTTAAAAAGAGGGCAACAAAAGTTCTTAGCTATAAACAACTTTCAAATTTCAATAGATCAATAGTGTATGGTCTGTGGCCAAGAGAAGTAGAATAACTGGATTCTGAGACAACCCTTTCTTCCTTTACTCTGCAATATACACAAAAATCAGCTTTCTAACACACAAAGCTTTTACATGAAAAAATTTCTAATGTTTTCACCCTCGAACAAAACATGCCAGATTGTGTGACAAAATTATAGAGACAAGTGGATTGTATATACTTGCAACCAGAAAGCATTTTGGTGAATTAATGCTATATCAATGAAAGGGCATAGAGGAAGATCAAAGAAAATATTTTGGCAAAACATTCAAGAAGCCAATACTAGATTGTTCTGATGTTTCATCGATCTAATTTTATAACTGAATCATTTTCGTGCTTAATATCACAAACAAGTAGGCATATAGAAGTAGGAAGAAAGTGATGATACAAAATGAATTAATTGAAATGATATCACAAACAATTTGAATTAAAATGATACAAAAACTCAAATACAAGAAAAAGAGAGTGAATAAATTAATATCACAAACCTAAATGTGATCAAAAGCTATAATCTTTCCTCTTATAACTGTGAGTCATTTAACCTAAGTGTGTTTTTTCTATGAAATTTCTCTTATGCCCTTATGGGAACATCCTTTTGTCTATGTCTTAATGGTTTGAAGGGTACTTTGGTATTTCTGTCTCCAAAATGGACACATGATGCATAATTGTGCAAGATTGATGTCAATTGAATTTTTAATTGGACAAGTGTCATCCAATTGAAAAATGCTAAATGTGCATAGTACAATATCTCTCCATATTCATCAAAGTTACCAACATTTGAATGTCAAATATGATAAAGTAACTTCTCATAAGTCAGAAGTTAAAAAAAGTCAGAAGCAGTATAATCCAATTCAAACAGGCCCTTAATGAGTTGGCTTCTGTCAAAAGGTACTTCTTGCTCCATTTTATTCCCTCCATCTTCTCTCATACTGCAATCTTTGAAATTTTAAATAAATTCAAATTTTGTTCACTGAGAAAGATAGAAGGCGCGATGAAGAAGCTACCGAGGGGGTGAGGGAGCGAGATTGGGAGATGAAGACGGAGGAGGCAGCCGTTGCTACTGGAGCTCGCTCGAGGATCGCCGCCACCGCTCCTGGATAAGAATGATAATCTTAACCATAGATTCTCCCTCTCAGTGTTACTCACATGAGAAGAATAACCCGGAACTTCGGTTAGTACATCGGCATTAAATCTTCATGTACACGACCAAGATACACACATAACTGAAGGGACCCTTCTCTATCCTTAACCGGCAATAGATCTCCATGTGAAAATTTCACATGACCTATTTATTGGTCGATTTTCACCATTGACCCTTGAGTAATGGCGATTGGTGAAAATCTATACATACCAAGTCATGCAAAATTTCCATATAAAAGGATTCATTCTCTTGTTTAACATCCTCGGAACATTACCTTAGGCTTTAACATAAATTAAAGAGCAAAGGCTCACCAAATCAATTCTATTACTTGCCACTTGGCCCCGAAAACATGCTTTGGTAAGAAGTGAGCAACAATGGTTTGATCTTTCTAAATGAACAATTCATACTATCACATTATCTATAACATAAGCAGAAGCTACAAAACCTACAAGAATCGCTAAACATGAAATCGGATAGAGAAGCAGAAAAAGACTATCAGAATCAACACAAACCTTCAAAAACCGAAGCAGAGTGACCCACATTTGATGGTTCCAAAGCACTAGCATTGGATGCATATTTCAGAATTTCAGCAGCTTCACTATCAGAAACTTCAATATCTGTTCAAATAAAATAAAGGGCATATGCCAAAAGTAAAAAAAAGCTTTAAAAAACTGATTTTTATTCATTCATCTTAACCCTAAACAAATAAACATGCCCAATTGAACAAAAAAAATGCAGGGAAAACATGAAATTGAAAATGAAAGGTTTACCTCGAGCAAGTTCAGAAAGAGAAGCATTTGAAATTGCATTGAGTGAAGTGTAACCAGCTGCTAAGAGTTTTCCTCTCTTTGATGCTGAGATTGGAAGCATACCCACCTCCATATTCAATCTTGCTTCGTTCTTCTGCTGGTGAAAAAACAATTTTAACTTTAACACAATTTTGTTGGAATAATTTTGTTTAATTTATACATCCATAAATTTATGAATAGAATTATAACTTTTTTATTCTTAATTTTTTAACCTAAAATCTTAACTCTTCCCAAATCTATACAGAAGCTTAAGATTGTTAGTCTTTCATTAATTATTTTGAACATAAACAGTTGGAATTCAATTCCCACGATTAATTAATTGAATTGAATTACAGTGTTTGAAACAAAGAAAATTATTTAAATTGAAATGGAATTCAATTCAATTCCATAGTTTTGGTCCAAAAATAAATCGGAGTCATTCCACTCCGATTTCAATTGAATTTCATTTGCATTTCACTTAAAATATGAAAATGTCTAAATTATTCTCTTTAAATTACCCAATTTAAATTACTCTCTTCAAATTTCAAAGTGTCTTAGGATAAATTTGTCCATTAAACAAATTTAATTCATTTTATAAATATTTCAAAAATTGAAATTCAATTCAATTCTTCAATTTTACTAATATATTTCAAACACCAGAATTCAATTCAAGTAATGAAATTTAATTCAATTCCATCTTGTAAAAAATTTCCAAACGGACAGTATGGGATTTAAGGTGAATAATTTGGATAGAAAAGAATAATTTTATCCATAAAACTATGCAAAGGAATAGTGATTTTTTCTATAAAATTATTAGAGGATGCATTTTACATCGTTTAAAATATATATACTTTAAAATTACACATTTTATTATTTGATAAACCAAAATTATAGTGGGATTTGTTTTATATTTATTTGGATATGTTTGATTAAAGTAAGCATTTTTATGCATGAATTCCATAGAGTAAATTACATTAACCTCTAATTAATTTTGATGAAATTATACCTATCTCTCTTATATTTTCAAAATTTATTCAGTAAGTTAATTAATTTAATAAAAATATACACCAACATCTCCTCTAATCATTTAACTATTAATAAAGTTAATAATGTAATTAGGCTAAGGCACATGATTATTTAATAGTAATATTTTATGTTAATAGTGTGAAATGATTTTTGAAATTGCGAGTAATAAACTAATAATAGTCAGTAATAATTTTTTTTTTGTCTTTAAACAATCCAACATTAATCTCAGTTCTTTACAACCAAGTCAGTTGCCCCATAACTATATTTGTAGTGTAACTAGAACAAGAATCACACAAATCTTTCTTTACCTCACACCCCTTTTTAAACTGTGGTTTAGTATATTGATCTCCTTAATTGAATGGAGAATTTACAAATACATAAACATAAAAGAAGCTAACCAACACTGTCTATCACAGAGAAACCACACAAAAATTCCCTAAAACATGGCTTGACACTCACACCAGAACAAGAAGCCCCAACAGAAGAAAAGATATTCAAACAGCAAAATTCAACCAGAAACAAGACTTAGAAAGCCCACCAACTGCTTGAAGAAAAGACTGATACAACAAATGCCATAACACTTGAAAATGACAGGGTGTATAATCAAGCTTGCACCAGTCACAGATGATCCACCCCATTTGGGATAAGATACAACTCTTGACGACTCATCAAGTGATTGATTGAGATTTCAAAGAAAGAAAGAGCCAATGGTCGTTTTGACTTTGAAAGTTCTCTGACCACTTGCTTCATTGATGGTCTTGACTCTGGTTTGGGATGCAAGCATGCCAATGCTAGTGATGCAGCAACAACTATGCCTTGAGCATCTTTCTCACAGAGAGGTAATCTGATTCGTGAGTCTACCAGATCTTTCAGCAGGATTTGCTGAGTGGAAGAGTTTGATAGAGATGCTATCAATTCTCCTGGATGCTTACCCATCAAGGTCTCGAGGGCCACCACTCCGAAACTGTAAACATCACATTTTTCTGTCACAGTCAATGTGTATGCAAACTCTGAATTGGAAAAAGAAAATTATCAATGAACTTATCAAATTCAATAAGCAAATTTATTCAGTTAAAGTAGGAAAAAAATAAAACTTCACCTGGTGCAATGTAACCATATGTTCCAACTTGCAAGGTTTGGTTTGAAGAATCTGGATCAATTAGTCTAGCTGTGCCGAAGTCTGCGACGACGGCTTCTAGTTGAGAGTTCAACAAAATATTGTTACTTGAGACATCTCTGTGAACAATTGATGGGGTGCAATCATGATGCATGTATGACAATGCATCTGCTATTCCATGAATGATGTTCACCCTCTTGCTCCAACTCAACTCTTGAGCTTCAACATCATAGTTCAAGACCCAAAATAGGCTTCCTCTTTCCATGTATTCATACACCAAGAACATGCACCGGTTATGGAGGCAAAAGCCATGAAGCTTGACAATGTTCCTATGACGGATTTCTGTTAGCATCTTGACTTCGTTGCGGAAACTCTTGTCATAAGATGGGTTCTGAGACTCCAACTGGTGAAGTTTCTTCAGTGCAACAATTTTGCCACTTGGGAGTTGTGCTCTGTAAACACTGCCATATCCACCAGTTCCGATGCAGTACTTGATATCAAAGTCCTCTGTTGCTTCAATGATGTCTTCGAATGCAATTTTACCATCATAGTTCCATATACAGAACAAGTCTCCATTCTTTGCAGAATTTTGTTTGCATTCGGTCTTATTGATACATCCAGTAAAGTACAATATGACCAAAATTATTGTGAGGAGACAAGCACAAAAAACAGAAAGAGCAATTACAGTGAGGTGCTTAACTTTTCTGGATTTTCTAACTTGAAAAGATGAGCAGGATTCAAAAGGAGGGTTGTTACCAATTATTGATTCTGCTTGGAAAGCTCTGTGGTTTTGTGAACACTCAAGGAAATTGAATGACAAGTTTATATGTAGTATATTTGCAAGTTGCATTGGTAGAGCACCAGTGAGATTGTTGTAACTAAGATCCAAACTTGATAACACATTGTATATTTCAGGAGAAGAAGGACCCTCTCCAATGACCAAAGATGGTACCTCACCACTCAGAAAATTGTGACTGAGGTCAAGGTTACTAACAAGACCGATTTTGGAAGGAATGCCTCCACTTAACATGTTATTGCTTAAACTCACTATTGCCAAAATATCACAATTTACTATAGGAGATGGGACAGATCCTTCTAGCTTGTTATTGGAAAGGTCTAAGTCACAGATTCTAGTTCTGATTTCTAATGGCATGTGTCCAACAAATTCATTATTTGAAAGATGAAGGGAATTCAATGATGGCAATTGAAGCAGTTCAGGTGATATATTGCCAGATATCTTATTATGAGAAAGATATAAAGTATTTAGGCTAGTCAAATTCTTGAATTCTGAAGGAATAGAACCATTTATTTGATTGAACTCTATGTTTAACTCTCTTAAAGACTCTAAAGACCCTAGTTCAGGTGGGATTGGACCAAAGAGTGAGTTATTTGAAAGATTTAATACTTGTAGCTGTTTTAAATCCCCTATCTCTTTTGGTATGTATCCTTGAATTTGGTTTGAATCAAGGTAGAGATCAACCAAGTTCTCCAACTGACCAAAAGTAGAAGGAATTGAACCTGACAAAGCATTATTTGAGAGGGACAACTTCAATAACTGTTTTAAACTCCCTAGTTGTGATGGTATGAAACCTTCAAACTGGTTTGAACTTAGGATGAGATAAGTCAAGTTCTGCAGCTGACCGAAAGTAGAAGGAATGACATCACTAAGAGAATTTCCAGAAACATCAAGATACTCAAGATGAGTCAGAGTTGAAAGTGATGCAGGCAACATACCATAAAGATGATTATGATACAGGTAAAGAGAGATTAGCTTTGTAAGAGAGCTTATCTCTGAGGGGATGATTCCTGTGAGTCCCATTCCATGAAGATCCAAATAGACTAAATTGGGGAAGGCAGTGAGGTTCAAGTTCTGCATCTGCAATTCTGACTCTGAAATATTACTCAAAAGCCATGCTTTGATCAATAAAACACTTCCACCTTCATTGCAGGTGATGCCAGTCCAATTACAATGGTTTGAGATATTCATGGAATCATCATTTTTCCACCAACCACTCTGTAGCAAAGCGTGTTGTTCATCCTCATTAGTGGAAGCAACAACAACAGGTAGTGATGGCAGTAGCAACAGCAACACACAAGAGGCTGAGCCATATACTAAAGCAGCCATTGGCAAGAAACTAAAACCACACTTTGTCATATTTCAGATTGGAGAGTTTGTAATGGATCAATTCTGTTGGATACAGGACATTGCATGTGTTCATATAATAGAATGTGTGAATTTGGCACTTTGACTTTGACCTGAATGCTTCACAATCATCATTACTAATTGCATTGCTGATTCGGTTGGGAAATTATTTTGCTAAGACTCAAGCCCGAGACTTTATTTATGGAACAACGAGCAACTTACTACTTGTGCTAACAATGTTAGTATATATAGACATCTTTATTCCTAAAGAAGTACTACGTTGAAAGTTAATAATGGATATCTTATGGAGTAAAAACATCTAATAGTTCTAACTTGATTTTAAAATATTGTAAATATAAATACAAATATCCAAATTGATCTAATTTTGCTTTGAGTAAATGCTTGGTAGCTACTGCAACTACTTCTTTAGCTTGACTCGGACTTGGCTTGGCTGCTGCCTTTTCTTGCTAGTTGTAGATCACTCACTTCAACGTTTAAAAAATTAAAGTAAAAAAGAAAGAAAATTATAAAGTGAATAGATCATTGGCTAGTTATAATTGATAAGAAAAATTATTAGATGCATCAGAAAAAAATTTATTTGTTCTGCATCATTCATTGCATAACATATAATCTAAAATGTCAATTATAGTGAAAAGAGAAGAGTTAAGTTTCAAACAAAAAGATAGAATGATTGATATATCAAAATATAAGTGGCATGAGGCAAATAAATCTATTGCTCTTCATGCATCTAATAATCTCTCAATTTATAAATAACTTTCAACATATTATCATAAAAAAAAAACAACTTTCAACATCAATAATTTATGGTCTATGGCCTACAGAAGAAAATAACTGGCATCCTGAGCAACAACCTTCTCCTATCCACAACTGAATTTATCCGATTAAGGCCCAATTTGGATAAACAACTTATTTAAGTCCTTATACAAAAGTAACTTTTGAGAAGTAACTTATGAATAAGTTATTTTGTATGTGAATATAAAATAATAAAATTTTTTATTTCAATTATTTTGAAAAGTGCTTCTAGAGAAGTCAAATATTCTGACTTCTGCAAAAGCACTGAAATAACTTCTGTAGAAGTCATAAGTTACATAGCCAAACAAGACAGATTAACTTCTGATAAGTCAGAAGTTGAAAAAAGTCAAAAGCACTGTAATCCAAACGGGCCCTAACATGAGGTTGTTTGATTTCGTCCAACTTTACCCATATTTAAAAGTTAACTTGATTTAAATATATAAACTCATAAATTCACAAAAATTTATATCTAATTGGAGAGTTTTTTTTGATTAAGTGAATGTTTGGAAATCCAATAAAGTAATCTTTTAATAAAATAAAGCTTTTAAAAATTTAAAGCATGATTGGATAGTTTTAGTAAAAAATTGAAGCTGTTCTTTTTTTCTTGTTTAAAAAAGTTGTTTGTGCTAATTTTTTACTTCACCACTGAAGACAATTTGCTAACATTAATTTTTCACTAAATTAACTATTGAGTTAGAAGTTCATATCATATAGATTATATTTATAAATTTTTAAAAAAATCTAAAATTATTTAGTATAGTTTTGATGAACATAAAAATTAACATAATACATTTATTCTGATGTTTTTGTTATAATTTAAAAATTGGATTAACAAAAAAATTATGTTATACAAAACTATAAACGATATAACTCTTTCTGTATAATCTCTTTCATCCTCTTCCGAATTATAATTAATACATAGTCCTTAAGAAAAAAAAACGGTGCAACACTCGGGTCTGTAACTAGTTTATATTGAAATTCGATAATTTTTAGTTATCCAAATATAATAAATTAAATTATAACTACGTTTTTAGTTAAAATACTCAAACACAAAAAAAATAATTATTAAAATAAGTGTAATTTTTCAACTTTTCCAAATAAATCCCAATACCACAAACAAGTAGCATATAGCTTGAGAAGCAATTTAAATTAAAATGATACGAAAATGAAGGAAAGAGAAAGCAAATAAAGTAAGGTGTTTACTAAGATGATCGAAATCTATCAGCAATATATAGGAGCAGTGTGTTTAAAAAAAAAATATAACACACAAGTACTCAATATATTCCAGCAGAAGATAGAATAAACAAAGCCATAAATTCATTTATCATTGGAGTTCAATACTACAGATGTTCCAACATAAAAAAAAGCTTAGAAAGCCCACCAACTGCTTGAAAGAAAGCCTGAGAAAACAAGTGTCATAACACTGGAAATGAAAGGGAGTATAATCAAGCTTGCACCAGTCACAGATGATCCACCCCATTTGGCATAAGATACAACTCTTGATTCATCAAGTGATGGATTGAGATTTCAAAGAAAGACAGAGGCAATGGTTTTTTGGAGCTTCTTGAAAGTTCTTGAGCCACTTGCTTCATTGATGGTCTTGACTCTGGTTTGGGATGCAAGCATGCCAGTGCTAGTGATGCAGCAACAACTATGCCTTGAGCATCTTTCTCACAGAGAGGTAATCTGATTCGTGAGTCTACCAGATCTTTCAGCAGAATTTTCTGAGTAGAAGAGATTGATAGTGATGTTATCAATTCTCCTGGATGCTTACCCATCAAGGTTTCGAGTGCCACTACTCCGAAACTGTAAACATCACATTTTTCCGTCACATTCAATGTGTATGCAAACTCTGCAATGGATAAAGAAAGTTATCAATGAACTTTTCAAATTCAATAAACAAATTTATTCGGTTAAAGTAAGGAACAAATAAAACTTCACCTGGTGCAATGTAACCATAAGTTCCAACTTGCAAGGTTTGGTTTGAAGAATCTGGATCAATTAGTCTAGCTGTGCCGAAGTCTGCGACGACAGCATCCAATTGAGAGTTCAACAAAATATTGTTACTTGAGACATCTCTGTGAACAATTGGTGGGGTGCAATCATGATGCATGTATGACAATGCATCTGCTATTCCTTGAATGATGTTCACCCTCTTGTTCCAGCTCAACTCTTGAGCTTCAACATCATCATTCATGACCCAAAATAGGCTTCCTCTTTCCATGTATTCGTACACCAAGAACATGCATCGGTTATGGAGGCAAAAGCCATGGAGCTTGACAATGTTCCTATGACGGATTTCTGTTAGCATCTTGACTTCGTTGCGAAAACTCTTGTCAAAAGATGGGTTTTGAGATTCCATTTGGTGAAGTTTCTTCAATGCAACAATTTTGCCACTTGGGAGTTGTGCTCTGTAAACACTGCCATATCCACCAGTTCCAATGCAGTACTTGATATCAAAGTCCTCTGTTGCTTCAATGATATCCTCAAATGCAATATTACCATCATAGTTCCAAATAGAGAACAAGTCTCCATTCTTTGTTGGTGATCCCTCACACTTGGTCTTATTGTTACATCTTTTGAAGTACAATATTAGAAATATTGTGAAGAGAGTGAAGGAGGTGATGGGAAGAGCAATTACGAGGACATGCTTAGCTTTCCTAGTGGTTTTTTGGACAACTTGAGTTTGTTGGGGAATATTGCAAGATGTAAAATTTGGAGTATTAGGACCGAGGAGTGAGTTTTTGGGAAAAAAACAATACTCAAGGTCTTGTGAAAAGTCAAAGGAATTGTATGAAAGATTTATATATGCTAGTGAAGCAAATTCCTTGCGCAGTTTACCAGTGAGATTATTAAAACTAAGATCCAAGCTTTTCTGCACTGAATTTATTCCAAAAAAAGATTGGATCTCACCTGTGAGAAAATTATGACTAAGATTAAGATTCACAACGCAACTAATTTGAGAAGTAATGGTTCCGTTCAAAAAATTGTTGCTTAAATCCAGTGTGGTTGCAAAGGGACAATTCTGGATAGGAAAATCAAAAGACCCTGTCAGCTTGTTATGGGAGAGGTTTATGTACATGTTCCACCAACCTGTTGTTGTTGCAATCTCTGAAGGTATTGGACTAGACAATTGATTTGATGAGAGATCCAAATCATAGAGATTGGCCATTTGAAAAATTGGTGGAGGAATAGAACCATTTAGTTGGTTAAATTCCAAGTGCAACTCTTTCAACTTGGTTAAAGCTCCTAGATGAGTGGGGATTGAACCGGACAACATGTTACTTGAGAGATTTAATACTTCTAAACTTTTTAAGTTCCCTAACTCAAAAGGTATTGAACCTTCAATTTGGTTTGAATCAAGGAGAAAATAAGTCAAATTTTTTAACTGACCAAAAGTAGAAGGGATTGGACCGGTTAATGAGTTATTGAAGAGATATAAGATTTCTAAATTTTTTAAATTTCCTAGCTCTGGAGGTATGAGTCCTTCAATCTGATTTGAAAATAGGAAGAGCTCGGTCAAGTTCAGCATTTGACCCAATGTAGAAGGAATGACACCTGTGAAGAAAATTTCGATAAGCATGAAGCAGCTTAAGATGAGTGATGAGATTTGAAAGAGATATTGGTAGTTGCTTACCATGAAGATGATTATGAGACAGTTCAAGAGAAGCAAGGTTTGTAAGAGAGCCTATCTCTAAGGGGATGCTTCCCGTGAGGCCCACTCCTTGAAGATCCAAATAGACTAAATTGGGAAAAGCAGTGAAGTTCAAGTTCTGAAGCCTCAAATCTGACTCTGAAATATTATTGTTCAATTCCCATCCTTCAATATCTGTAACACTCCCAGCTTCATTACAGGTGATGCCAGTCCAATCACAATGGTCTGAGATATTCTTGGAATGATCATTATTCCACCAACCACTTTGTAGCAAAGCGTGTCGTTCCTCTTCATTAGTGGAAGCAACAACAGATACAGGTAGTGATGCTAGTGGCAACAACAACAAAAGCACACAAGAGGCTGAACCAAATACAAAAGCAGCCACCGGCAAGAAACTAAAAACACAGTTTGTCATTGTTAATAACTGATGGATGCTGCTGTTGTTGGGGGTGCAGGACATACATTAACATTACTTTGTGTGTTAAGTTTATATATATAGAACCAAACAAACAAAGATTATTATTATTATTATATTACTATTATGAGTATGACAGTGATGAATGGCACACTCAACACTGCCTTGTTAACTTTGGAAATTAGTATCAAATGAAAGTAACATGCACGAAATGAGAGGAAGAGGATGAACTCATCTGGAAATTAAATAAAGATAAGAATATTCCATTATGATATGAACTAGTTCTGACAAACACTATATGTTGCCATCAAGGGAGGCCCATATTGTGGAAGATTGAATCAGTGAATGAACGTGTGAAATAGGCACATTGACTTTGACCTGTGAGTTCTCTGCAATATGCTTCTGGACAGGTTCTAGTTCCTTACTTCTAACTTCTAAGATTGCTCATTCCATGGGAATTATTTTCTCTGATTTTTCATTCATTCAATTATTTATATCATTCCAAAAATATAATTAATATTATTCAGAATTTAAAAAAAATAATAAAAATTCTTAGATGTATAGAGAAAAAAAAAAATTATTTGCTTTGTATCATTCATTGTATGCTCCATTTAACGTACAACACATGATCACAAATATCAACTATAAACATAGATATAAAATCGTTGATATGTCAAAATATGAGTAATGCAGAACAAATAAATCTTTTGTTCTTGATGCAATAAGAATCTCTTGTATATTCCTTTCATTCAATTGGCAAATCAATGATACATACACATTTGTTTGTTTTTTCCTTTTTTCTAAATAAGTAATTCGAAAGATTATAATGTAAATAGTATTAAGGAAAACGTCCACCTATTGTTTAACCTGTTTTGAAAAATTAGTTAATGCTGTTCTAAATTCCTCAGGCATGTGTTGTGGAAATGTATATGATTAAGGCATGAAAGAAATAGACATACATGTGGAATCTCAAACACTAATTGGCTCTGACAAAATGCATCGTAGCTGCAGCAACTACTTCTTTAACTTGACTCTGACTTGGATGCTGCCGTTTCTTGCAAGTTCTAGATTCCATTATTCACTTCCAACTTTTGAAAAGTTAAAAGAAAAAAAGAAAGAAAGTTAAACAATAAATAGATTAATTGTAGTTTATTAAACTGACACATAGGTAAATATATGTACAATCTTACTTGAAAAAAATGTAACAACACAAATGGCTAGTTATAATTTATAAACAACTTTCAATATCAGTAGTTTATTGTCTCTTCCCTACAGAAGTTGATTAACTGGATCCTGAGCAAGCTCCTTCTTCCATCCACAACTGAAAATTGTTTATAAGTGACTAAGATTTTCTTTTAGAAGAATAAATGACTAAGTTAATTAACCTACTATATTAAAAAAAAGTTCAGCACAATATGCTAAATTTTAACTCTCAAAGCTTATTCACCAAAAACATTATGTCGAAAACTAATTAGAGGAATAATATTTGCACATTTGGATATAGACATCTAAAATAATTGAATAAAACGATGGATATAACACATTTGATCTAAGTATTCTTTATAATGAAGTTGTGATAAACATTATTCTATGAAGGAAGAAAGGGAGAACATGTGAATTGAGTGAGCACTTTGACTTTCATCTATGTCGAAAGCTTGAGGTTTCCCACTGATTTTGTGCTTCTATCTCAATCATCTTTGTATTTCTATTATGTGTTATGTGTACACAAATCAAAGACAGAATAATTATTATCAGATAGTAAAAATAAAAGCTAATAATTTTAACTTTTATTAGAATCAGCAATTTTCAAAGTGGTCATTTTTTTAAAAGCAAAATGCCAAAATAAACGCACTCTCACTTTTTTTCTAACCCACTTTTTCTAAGTCAACGCCATTTTGAGAAGGACCCAAACAGGCTCTAGATAGCTTCTTCATCTTGACTTGACTTTGACTTGGATTCTTCCTTTTCTTGAAAGTTCTTGACCATTCACTTCAATTTTTAAACAGTTAAAGAAAAGAAAAAAGAGATAGATTCATTAACTGTGGTTTATAAACCTGAGGCATAGGTAAAATATTTATACAATCTAATTTATTAATTTTTTAAAAATAAAAGAAACAACACAAATGCCTAGTTATAAACTACAATATCAATAGTTTATGTGGCCAACAAAAGTAGAATAACAGGATCCTGAGCAATGCCCTTTCTTCCAATCTACAACTGAGATTGTGTTGGTAAATGACTAAGTTAATTAGCTTTGATATTCTTGAAATATCCTTCACCCTGCAATATACACAAAAATCAGCACAATATGCTAAATTATAACTCACAAAAGCATATTCACGGAAAAATCACCACAATATGCTGAAAATTTGGTTCATGATGAAGGCAAGGATTATTTGTTATATTTGTTATATTTGTTAAAGGATTTTGAATGCCATGCCATAGCAAAACAGTTTAGATCATTTACCTTTTTCCTTAGCACTTATTGTCGCTATTGCCGCCTCCCCAATATGAAAATGGAGGAATTTGTGTGAGCAAGAAGGATAAGAACCCAGTACTAGATTGTTCTGTTGTTTCATCTACTTTAGATTCAATATCCCGCCAGAACTTGATGATATGAAGACTTTCTTCTTCTGTAGATCTCTGAATGATAATCTTAGAAGCGTATCCCTTCTTCCTCATTTGGAAGCATATCTCAGAAGGATTATTTGCTGTCAGGGTGACCATGTACAACCATCCTTTTTCTGACAAAAGACGGTCTGCGACCGGCAAAATCCTATCAATCACGGTCCTGCCATTCTCCCCACCGGCCCAAGATGAGGTGATACCTTCAGCGCCGACCTCATCTTCAGGGTAGGCACATAGGTGGTTCACAACCATGACATCAACCAAACCAGCTAGACGATCCTCTAGGCCTGATGCAATATCACTTATTATCAACTCTGCATCAACCCCATGTGCCTCCATTGTCTCACGTGTTACCGTAACCGCATTTGGGTTGATATCGGTTGCAATGTAGTTGGTGCCACAACCAACCTGCCCGAGAATAAGAGCCAAGGAAGTAATAACGTAGCCGCTACCACAGCCTATCTCCATGCACAATGTAGGACGATGTTCCAATAGGTTAGTGCGATCAGCTAGAAGAGCATCAACCAGCGCAAAAGAATCATCACATGGTTCATAAACCTCGTCATGCGAACTCACAAGACGAATTTGGGCAGTTTTAGCAAACTCCTTGTATGAAGCCTACCAATAGGGGGAAAATTGTTAGTAAACCTCATTGTTTCAATGTAATTAACAAGTAAAAGGGGAGTGGAGGGAAAAGCAGCAACAAAAGACTTTGGCAGCCATACCATTTCACCGCTGTCCACTTTGACAGTGATATGCAAATATCTTTAATTGACTCCAGTACTCGTGCTTTCGGCTTCCTTCAAACTCCTAAGTCCTGACACCTGAGCACAAGATAGCAGAATTATTTTGCTGTTAATATCACAAACAAGTAGCATATAGCAGTACGAGAAAAGCAATTTAAATTAAAATGATACAAAAGATTAAATACAGGTAAGAGAAAGTGACTAAATTAATATCACGAACTTAAATATTTACACAATAGTGATCGAAATCCACAATCAGCAATATGTAAGAGCAGAGTGTTTTGTATAACACATTAGTACTCAAAATTTCTTTAACTTAACCTCTTCCGGCAGAATACAGAATAAACCAAGCCATAAAGCCATTTTATCACTGGAGTCGAACACTACAAATTTTGCAAATTTTCTCCCAAATGGACATGATTGCAATGAATTCTTGTGGGGGAGCAGCGGAACAGCAAACAGGATTGCAATGAATTCTTGTGGGGGAGCAGCGGAACAGCAAACAGGTTGTTTAGGAAGAAAAATTATCGCCAAAAGCTGGAACAGCAGATGTAAATCCGAGAAGCTCCAGTTGCTTTGTCAAAGAAACCAAGCAATTATAAATCCATTCAGACTGTGGATGCGATGCATCCCTTGCCACAAACTCATGAACAGCACCATTGATCTCAATTGAGCTGCAACCAGGAGTCTTATCTACTCCTCTTTCCTTCATCATTTTCCTTGCGCTCCTTGCCTCCTTCCACATTTTCGCCTCACTATACATGCTGGCAAGCAGAACATAGGTCCCACTATCTTGAGGATCCATCTCAAGAAGCTTTGAAGCTGCCCTCTCTCCAATTAGAACATTGCCATGAACACGACAGGCAGAGAATAAAGCACCCCACACTGCAGCATCTGCCGCTACAGGCATATTTCGTATAAGCCCTTCAGCTTCCTCCACATGACCAGCCCTTCCAAGAAGGTCCACCATGCATGAGTAGTGTTTAAGCTTAGGGGATATATTGAATTCAGAGATCATTTGGGAAAAATATTTGCGGCCTTTTTCAACTAAGCCTCCATGGCAACAAGCTGATAAGACACCAAGGAAGGTGATCTCATCAGGCAACAATCCAATATGAATCATTCTAGAGAAATATGATATGGCATCACGAGAATTGCCATTAAGTGCTAGACCACAAATAATAGCTGTCCAGGTCAAACAATTTCTTTGAGGAAACTCTTCAAAAACCTGGAGGGCCCTGTCAATATTTCCACACTTGGCATACATGTCAATTAGTGCAGTTCCCAATGCAACATCTATGGTAAGGTTTTGTCTTTCAATATAATGGTGAATCCATATTCCTATATCGAGTGCTCCAAGCTGTGAACATGCAGACAGGCAGTTGATCATGGTCACTTTATCAGGTTCTATAGTATTAATTTGCATTTCATGGAACAAAGCTAATGCCTCCTTACTATGCTTGGCTTGGACACAGCCACTGATGATTGCATTCCAAGGCACAACACTTTTCTCTGGAACTTCATATAAAAGCTGCCGAGCAACATCCAGATAACCAAATCTGGCATATCCCAAAACCATTGTAGTCCATGAAACAAGGGTCTTCTGTGTCATGCTATCAAATAGAACTTGTGCGGCAAAGAGATCTCCACACTTAACGTACATGTCCATAAGTGCATTGATAAGTGGAATTGTCAACTCGAGCCCATGTTCTTTGATGTAATAATGAAATTCTCGACCAAGATTCAAATCCTGCAACTGAGAACAAGAAGAAACCATCCCAATCATTGTGATCTCATTTGGTTCCACCTTCTCTGCCTCCATTCTCCGATAGAATTCTATAGCCTCATTTGCTAGCCCTCTTTTGACACACCCATTAATCATGGAATTCCAGGTTACCAGGTCTCTCACACAAGCTTTATTGAAGACATCATATGCTGCCTCTAACTCTCCATATGATAGCAACATAGTGATGGACGCATTGTGCACAAATATATCAAATTCAAAACCAAACTTCAACACATGTCCAAGTATAGTATGACCCACACAACTTAGAGATGGACAAGAACATGCCTTAAGCAATAAAGGGTAAGTATGATTATCCGGCTTCAACCCACCACACCGCAACATTTTCTTGTACAACAGAAGAGCTCCTTCCATGTCCCCGCTTTCTATGTATCCCCTAATTGTCACATTCCAAGAAAAAGTATTTGGTTCTTGCGTATGGTACAAAATCTTTGTGCAATATTCAAGAGTTTGTGCTTCCGATAGAGCACAAAAGGCAACAAGGCGACTTGCAGCAAAGCTATTGTCTATTAAGCCTGTTAAGATCATTTGTGCTTGGATTTCCTTCAACTGAACCAAGGATTTGCATCTTTCTAAGAGAGAAAGGAGTGGGGTTTTTCGAACAAAACTGTGGGTCGTGTTCCAACTGATGGGTTTAGAATAAGGCAACAACGAATGAGTATGCAAATAAGAAAGAAGGCCTAAAAATTGGGACGGAATCAAAGGAAGAGATCTGAGTTTGCTGACATACAGAATGAGCATAGCTTGACAAAGTTCCGGCAAGATTTCAGCTGCTTGTTCAGAAAGGAGCCAAAACTGGTGTTACTTACATGAACATGGTAGATGACCACAGCACACACACACACACAAACTCTTGGCACTAACCACAGAAATAACCAATCACAAATTTGAATAATATGGACAGACTTTAAGTCTTTTTTTCCTTTTATTTATTTATTTTTAAGTTATTGTGAGGAAATAATCAACTTCTCCTTAATTATTATAAACAAAATATCAGAAAAATTAAACTGTGAAGTAGATATGCAACCATCATCTAGCAGAGAGCAATTAAGCACAACAACAACAACAACTGTATCAGATCACACAAAAAAACAAAATATGGTTTAACCAAATAGCTAAAGTGAATTATCCTAAGAAGACACACACCAAACTAAAATTTTACGGGACACGGACACGGCGTATATATATATATATATATATATTAAAACATTTTTAAAAAAATTTACAAGTCATGATATATATTATATGTATAATTGGAAGTCAAGATTTACAATTTAACCTCTAATCCATTTCTAACCCCTAAAAAAGAGTAAATAATATAATAAAAAAATTAATATTGTAAATAGGAAGTCTATAACAGCATTGTGTAAAAGATAAAAGGAGTGTATGACAATTTAAGATTTGGCTTAAATATCAGTTTGAGAGTTGAGAAAGAAAGAGCAGAGATGCTAATCCAGAGGGACCAAACCTTAGTGGCTTGGAGCAGCGGAGCAGCGAGCTGGGAGCGGCGGAGCAGCGAGCTGGGAGCGGCGGAGCAGCGAGCTGGGAGCGGCGGAGCAGCGAGCTGGGAGCGGCGGAGCAGCGAGCTGAAGCGGTGGAGCAGCGAGCTGAAGCGGTGGAGCAGCGAGCAGCGAACCTCGAATCAGCAGCGCGCACCGCGTGCGCGCGGAGCAGTGCGCGATCCGGTGGTGCAGCAGTAGCGACGGTGCAGTGCGCGGTCCGGTGGAGGTGCAGCGGCGGCGGCCGTGCAGCGCGCAGTCCGGTGGAGGTGCAGCAGCAGCTGGTGTGGTGATTTTTTATTTTGAAATTAGGAAATTGAATTGTGAATTTCTGACCTAATTTTTAGTTTAATCTTTTAGACATTTAGTTGTATTGTTGGGCTTATTGTTGGGCTTATTGTTGGGTTTTTGAGTTATGGGTCTGTGCTAGGTTTTTTTTTTTTTAATTTCAGTTCAATTAAAAGGCTGTGTTCTGCCTGTTCACTGGAGTGTCCGACAGCCGTGTCCATGCGTGTCGGGGGTGTGTCACGCGTATCCAAGGAGTATCCGAGTAAAATAAAAAAAAAAAAGAGGCCACGTACGGACAAGTGTCCGACACATGTCCACCGGACAAGTGTCCGACACATGTCCACCGCGTGTCCGTGTCATACGCGTGTCGAACACGTGGACACGCATGTGAAATGGTGTCTCCATGCTTCATAGGAATTATCCGATCAATTCCTACACTTATATTCTACTTAGATTATTTTTGATAAAAAAGAAATCCAGCTATGAATCCTCCCGTGATAAACAGAAAAAAAGGAAAAAGATTACAACTTTGACATAACTAATAGATGGGGATATTGGAAAAAAATATATAAAAATAAAATCCTCTTCAAAACTATCCAACTATGAAATCTCCACTCTCCATGGATTCAATAAAAAAACAGCTAAAAGAAAAAACAAACACACACACACACAAATTTGATATAACCAAGTAAGGGGAAAAAAATATCAATACTTTTGATTTTTATAGAATGGTTAGAGTAAGTTCCATAATTTTTGTTTAAAGTTATTACAAATTGTAAGTCTCAAAATTTTTGAAGGAAAACACTGAAATTTTCTTATTTGTGCCCTTGTAAATCCATAATATTTTTTGTTTCCATGATTTAACAACTAATCAAATTATTCTTACTTTTATATGAAAAGATTGAAAGATAAACTGTGTATAAGTTGAAGGAAGATATGATATATAAGAAAATAATTTTACATTACCTTTTCTTTACTTTTTTTTAAAGCCCGAAATGGGCTTAAAAAAACATAAGCCCATAATAGGCTTCTTGAACTAGAAACAAAAATAGAAAAAAAAGGCTCAGAATACACACTTGTACTCAATTAGGTTATTCACCAAAAAAAAAATGTACTCAATTAGGTTTAGGGTTAGGGGAAGAGGAGAGGCGACCAGGAGATGGACCGCGGCTTCACCGCCGCGGGTTGTTGCAGATGGGGAGAGGTGAGATGAGGGCGAGCCGCCTTGGCGGCGGCACGGAGAGAGGACGCAGTGGTTGTGGCTCCGTAGCCGCAAGGCGCCGCGGTGCGAGATCGATGATGACGCGAGGTGGCGGCAGCGACACGATCTGGAGCCATCGATCGTCGGAGAAGAGAAGGGAAGAAGAATTAGCGGCCGCAATCCGCTCGGCCGCTGGAATCCCGTGGTGGAGGAGGGAGGAGCGGCGCTTGGCGCCGTGAAAGAGAAAGACCGATAACAGAGGGGCGAAGGAAGAGGGCCAGAGGGAGTGGACCGCGGCTCCACCGCGACTTCAGCGGCCGTGAGGCGCCGCAGCCTCGGGGATTTCGCGGCTACGAGGCGCCGTGAACGTCGCTGCCGCGACCGAGGAGAGAGAGAGAGATAGACCGAACAGAGGAGGAAGAGGGAGTAACTTTCACGGCGGTTACTGGCGGTGGTGGCTCGAGGGCTGAGGATCCGCGACGGTGGGGAGCTCAAGACGGTTAAGGTGAGTCCGAATCCATCTCTTCCTCATTCTTTTTTCTTTTTGATGATTTTAATGTTTGGTTTCAGATGAGGGATTGAAACTGTTCCTGGATTTGTGTTTGATTTTGAATCTATTTGTGTTCTTTGAATTTTGATTATGGTGTTGGCTGGATTTGCTATTGTTGTTGTTGGTGTTTTTTGTTGTGATTTTGTATTGTATAATGTGATGAGAGATGATGCTCATTTAGTTTCATTTTATTTTCTGGTTTATGTGAAATATGGATTGTGGGTTGAGTTTGGTGTTGAGAATTTTCTGGATTTGTGTTTGATTGTAGCTGATGAATTTTGTAATTTTGTTAAGATTGGGTTTTGTGTTTATGAATTGGATTTGTAACTTTGAGTTGGAATTTGATTGGAATTTTGACTTTCTATAAGGCTTTGTTTGAATTGGTGGTAGGGAATGGAATGAGATCGAAGGGGATGAAATTTTTTAGTGTTCCATGGATTGATTTTAAAAAGATGGGATGGGATGGAAGGAGATGGGATGGGATCAATTTCATCTTTTTTTTTTTTAACATATAATAGAAATTGAATGCTATAGGTTTTTAAAAATATGAGATTTCACTACTTTTTCTTGAATCACCATAAAGCAAACGCTATAGACTTCAAATTATGTAATTTCTTGATTTTTTTACATACAATAGAAATTGAAGGCTATAGGTTTTAAAATGCGAGGTTTCACTAATTTTTCTAGAAACACCATAAAACAAAGGTTATAGACTTCAAATTATGTAATTTCATGATTTTTTAACATATAGTAGAAATTGAAGGCTATAGACTTTAAAATTTAAGATTTCACTATTTTTCTATAAACACCATAAAACAAAGGTTATAGACTTCAAATTAAGTAATTTAATGATTTTTTAACATATAGTAGAAATTGAATGCTATAGGCTTTAAAATAGAAGATTTCACTAATTTTTCTAGAACCACCATAAAACAAAGGCTATAGACTTCAAATTAAGCAATTTCCCGATTTTTTTACATACAGTAGAAATTGAAGGCTATATGTTTCAAATGTGGGATTTCACTTATTTTTCTAGAAACACCATAAAACAAAGGCTATTGACTTCAAATTATATAATTTCATGATTTTTTAACATGTAGTAGAAATAGAATGCTATAGGCTTTACAATGTAAGATTTCACTAATTTTTCTAGAAACACCATAAAACAAAGGCTATACACTTCAAATTATGTAATTTCTTGATTTTTTTACATATAGTAGAACTATAAAGCTATAGGCTTTAAAATGTGGATTTCACAAATCTTTCTATAAACACTTTAAAATAAAGGCTATAGACTTCAAATTATGTAATTTCATCTTTTTTTAACATATGGTAGAAATTGAAGGGTATAGGCTTTATAATGTAAGATTTCACTGATTTTTCTAGAAACAACATAAAACAAAGGCTACAGATTTCAAATTATGTTATTTCATGATTTTTTAACATATTGTAGAAATTGAAGACTATAGCCTTTAAAATGTAAGATTTCACTGATTTTTCTATAAATACCATAAAACAAAGGCTATAGACTTCAAATTATGTAATTTAATTATTTTTTAACATAAAGTAGAAATTGAAGGCTATAGGCTTTAAAATGTAAGATTTCACTAATTTTTCTAGAAAGAGCATAAAACAAAGACTATAGACTTCAAATTATGTAATTTCATGATTTTTTTACATATAGTAGAAATTGAAGGCTATAGGTTTTAAAATTTAAGATTTCACTAATTTTTCTGGAAACACCATCAAACAAAGGCTATAGACTTCAAATAATGTAATTTCATTATTTTTTAACATAGAGTAGAAATTTAATGCTATGGGCTTTAAAAAGTAAGATTTCACTAATTTTTCTAGAAACACCATAAAAGAAAGACTATAGACTTCAAATTATGTAATTTCATGATTTTATAACATATAATAGAAATTGAAGGCTATAAGCTTTAAAATGTGAGATTTCACTAATTTTTCTCGAACCACCATAAAACAAAGGCTATAGACTTCAAATTATATAATTTCCTGATTTATTTACATACAGTAGAAATTGAAGGCTATATGCTTTAAAATGTAAGATTTCACTAATTTTTCTAGAAACACCATTAAACAAAGACTATAGACTTCAAATTATGTAATTTCATGACTTTTTAACATATAGAAGAAATTGAAGGCTATAGGCTTTAAAATGTGAGATTTCACTAATTTTTCCCGAACCACCATAAAACAAAGGCTATCGTCTTCAAATTATATAATTTCCTGATTTTTTTACATACAGTAGAAATTGAAGGCTATAGGCTTCGAAATATATGATTTCACTAATTTTTCTATAAACACCATAAAACAAAGGCTATAGACTTCAAATTATATAATTTCATGATTTTTTAACGTATAGTAGAAATAGAATGCTATAGGCTTTTCAATGTAAGATTTCATTAATTTTTCTAGAAACACCATAAAACAAAGGCTATGAACTTCAAATTATGTAATTTCCTTATTTTTTTTTTACATATAGTAGAACTATAAAGCTATAGGTTTTAAAATGTGGATTTCACAAATTTTTCTATAAACACTTTAAAATAAAGACTATATACTTCAAATTATGTTATTTCATGATTTTTTAACATATAGTAGAAAATTGAAGGCTATAGGCTTTAAAATGTAAGATTTCACTAATTTTTCTAGAAATACCATAAAACAAAGACTATAAACTTCAAATTATGTAATTTTATTATTTTTTAACATAGAGTAGAAATTGAAGGCTATAGGGTTTAAAATGTATGATTTCACTAATTTTTCTAGAAACACCATAAAACAAAGGTTATAGACTTCAAATTATGTAATTTCATGATTTTTTAACATATAGTAGAAATTTAAGGCTATAGGCTATAAAATGTGAGATTTCACTAATTTTTCTAGAACCACCATAAAATAAAGGCTATAGACTTCAAATTATGTAATTTTCTGATATTTTTACATACAGTACAAATTGAAGGCTATATGTTTCAAATTTGGGATTTCACTCATTTTTCTAGAAACACTATAAAACAAATACTATATACTTCAAATTATATAATTCAATTATTTTTTAACATAAAGTAGAAATTGAAGGCTATAGGCCCTAAAATGTAAGATTTCACTAATTTTTCTAGAAACACCATAAAACAAAGACTATAGACTTCAAATTATGTAATTTCATGATTTTTTTACATATAGTAGAAATTGAAGGCTATGGCTTTAAAATGTAAGATTTCACTAATTTTTCTAGAAACACAAAAACACAAAGACTATAAACTTCAAATTATGTAATTTTATTATTTTTTAACATAGAGTAGAAATTGAAGGCTATAGGGTTTAAAATGTATGATTTCACTAATTTTTCTAGAAACACCATAAAATAAAGGCTATAGACTTCAAATTATGTAATTTCATGATTTTTTAACATATAGTAGAAATTTAAGGCTATAGACTTTAAAATGTGAAATTTCACTAATTTTTCTCGAACCACCATAAAACAAAGGCTATAGACTTCAAATTATATAATTTCCTGATTTTTTTACATATAGTAGAAATTGAAGGATATAAACTTTAAAATGAAAGATTTCACTAATTTTTCTAGAAACACCATAAAACAAAGACTATAGACTTCAAATTATGTAATTTCATGAACATATAGTAGAAATTGAAGGCTATATGCTTTAAAATGTGAGGTTTCACTAATTTTTCTAGAACCACCATAAAATAAAGGCTATAGACTTCAAGATATGTAATTTCTTGATATTTTTACATACAGTACAAATTGAAGGCTATAGGTTTCAAATGTGAGATTTCACTCATTTTTCTAGAAACACCATAAAACAAATGCTATAGACTTCAAATTATGTAATTTAATTATTTTTGAACATAAAGTAGAAATTGAAGGCTATAGGCCTTAAAATGTAAGATTTCACTAATTTGTCTAGAAACACCATAAAACAAAGACTATAGACTTCAAATTATGTAATTTCATGATTTTTTTACATATAGTAGAAATTGAAGGTTATAGGCTTTAAAATATAAGATTTCACTAATTTTTCTAGAAACATCATCAAACAAAGACTATAGATTTCAAATTATGTAACTTCATTATTTTTTAACATAGAGTAGAAATTTAAGGCTATAGGCTTTAAAATATAAGATTTCCTAATTTTTCTAGAAACACCATCAAACAAAGACTATAGACTTCAATTTATGTGATTTCATGATTTTTTTACATATAGAAGAAATTGAAGGCTATAGGCTTCAAATGTGAGATTTTACTAATTTTTCTATAAACACCATAAAACAAAGGCTATAGACTTCAAATTATGTACTTTCATTATTTTTTTACATATAGTAAAATTGAGGGCTATAAGTTTTAAAATGTGGGATGTCACTAATTTTTCTAGAAACACCATAAAATAGAGGCTATAAACTTCACATTATGTAATTTCATGAATTGTTTACATTTAGTAGAAATTGAAGGCTATAGGCTTTAAATTGAAAGATTTCACTAATTTGTCTAGAACCACCATAAAACAAAGGCTATAGACTTCAAATTATGTAATTTCATGATTTTTTTACATAGAGAAGAAATTGAAGGCTATTGGTTTGAAATGTGAGATTTCACTCATTTTTCTAGAAACACCGTAAAACAAATGTTATAGGCTTCAAATTATGTAATTTCATTATTTTTTTACATATAGTAGAAATTGAAGGTTATATGCTTTAAAATGTGAGATTTCACTAATTTTTCTAGAAACATCGTAAAACAAAGGCTATAGATTTCAAATTATGTAATTTCATGATTTTTTACATATAGTAAAAATTGAATGCTATATGCTTTAAAATGTAAGATTTCACTAATTTTTCTAGAAACACTGTAAAACAAAAGCTAAAGAGTTCGAATTATGTAATTTCTTGATTTTTTTTACATATTATAGAAATTTAAGGTTACAGGCTTTAAAATATGAGATTTCACAAATTTTTCTATAACCACCGTAGACCAAAGGCTATACAATTCAAATTATGTAATTTCATAAATTTTTTACATATAGTAAAAATTGAAGATTTTAACAAGTGAGACTTCACTATTTTGCTAAAAACACTCGAAAAGTATAGACTATAGTCTTTAAAATAGTGAATTGCATAATTTTCTAAACAAAGTAGAAATTGAAAGCTAGAGTTCAAAAAGTGATATTTCACTATTTTTCGAGAAACACTATAAAAGTTAAGACTATACTCTTTAAAATAGTAAATTTCATAATTTTTAAAAGGTAGTGGAAATTGAAGACTTTAGACTTTAAAATGTGTGATTTCACTATATTCTAAAAACACTCGAAAAGTATAGACTATAGTATTTAAAATAGTGAATTGCATAACTTTTTAAACAAAGTAGAAATTGAAGGGTATAAACTTTAAAAAGTGAGATTTCACTGTTTTTCCATTAACACTATAAGAGAAAAAGAATATAGTCTTTAAAATACTGAATTTCATAATTTTTTTAAACAAAGTAGAAATTGAAGGCTATAGACTTTAAAAAGTTATATTTCACTATTTATCAAGAAACATTATAAAATTAAAGATTATAGTCTTCAAAATAATGAATTTCATAATTTTTAAAAGTTAATAGAAATTGAAGGCTATAGACTTTGAAAGGTGAAATTTCACTATTTTTCTAAAAACACTCGAAAAGTAAAGACTATAATATTTAAAATAGTGAATTATATAACTTTTTAAACAAAGTAGAAATTGAAGATTATAGACTTTAAAAAGTGAGATTTCACTATTTTTGTAAAAACACTCAAAAAGTATAGACTATAGTCTTTAAAATTTTGAATTACATAATTTTTTAAATAAAGTAGAAATTGAATGTTATAGACTTTAAAAAGTGAAATTTGACTATATTTCTAGAAACAAACTATAATCTTTAAAGTATTGAATTACATAATTTTTAAGAACTAATTAGAAATTTAAGACTATAGGGTTTAAATAGTGAAATTGAACTACTTTTCTAGAAACACTATAAAAATCAAGACTAGAGTCTTTAAAATATCTAATTACTTAACTTTTTTTAAACAAAGTAGAAGGTTAAGTCTATAGACTTTTAAAAGTGAAATTTTTTTTTTTTTCTAAAAACACTTTAAATGTAAATGACTATATTTTTTAAAATAACGAATTACATAATTTTTTAAATAAATTAGAAATTGAAGGCTATAGACTTTAAAAAGTATGATTTTACTATTTTTCTAAAAACACTTGAAAATTAAAGACTATAGTCTTTAAAACAGTGAATTGCATAACTTTTTAAACAAAGTAGATATTGAAAGTTATAGACTTTAAAAAGTAAAATTTCATTATTTTTCGAGAAACACTATAAAAGTAATAACTAGTCTTTAAAATACTGAATTACATAATATTTTAAATAAAGTTGATATTTAACTATTTTTCTAAAAATATTTTACAAGTAAAGACTATAATTTTTAAAACATTGAATTACCTAATTTTTTAAACAAAGTAGACATTGATAAAAAAAGAAACCCTAATCCCACCTCACTCAATTTATCATTATTCATAAAACTTAAACCTCAACAACTGCCACTGCTTGCATGCCTCTGCATTGCGCAAATGTCAACCCTAATTAAAATATCTTTAGTTTTTAATTTAAATATTTATTTTATTTATACTTTATGGTCATTTCATATTTTATTATCATTTAAAAAAAATTTAATAACTATATTTGTTGAAATATTATGTTAAATTTAAATTCTAAATTGTCAATATTATGATCGAAATAATTAAAAATTTTATTATTTGTATTTTTTCTTTTTTTTTTATTTTTAAAAATTATTTTTGCACAAGTGGAGATTCCCCATGGGATCCCCGTGGGACCCTGTGGGGAATGGAGAATGGGGGTGGGGAAAGACATGATCGAAGGGGAGCTGCACGATTGCCACCTTTACCCACCACTCTTGTATGGTTTTTTTCCCTGCACTGACATTGCTGCATTTCTTGGGATACTGCTTCATGGCAATGACCAGTTTCCCCAGCAAGGAAACAAACAGGCATTTTCTATGCATTGCTGAAAACATGTTTCAGCCAAAGATAGCATTTGTTCATATCAGAGATAGTTCGAAAAATGCAGATAGCCAAGAAGAGCTTCATGAAGATGCTGAAGCAACATGCAAGTATGTGCAGTGTCACTGCTGCAACAATGATGCTTGAATCATAGACGTGAGAGACGGATGAACACGGGCCCTTCTTATCGACCGCGCTTCACTTTTTCCTTCAGCATATTCTTCCCCGAGTGGCCACCTCGGGCGCAAATCATACTGAAACGAATCACAGTTGGAATAATCTCAGTGACTGGAGAAACACAAGTATAGCATGTAGAACAGATGAAAATTTATGGTCTGTCACAATTGATCGTGTTCATTATGTAAAAAGCATCAATTATACTTTTTTCCCTAAATAAAATGTCATATAATAAAGGTTCATTAATCCATTTAATTGTCAACGTTCAAAAAACATACCACAAAATCTTCTGGTTCTTCTGCAGGTGGAGGAGGGTCGTATCGTCCCATGCGGAAATGCTCAATGCCAGTCCAAGCAACCATTACACCTATTCAATTCAAGAACAAGCTAGTAAGACATTGACTAGCTTTACAAAAACAAAATTTTCTATGTTGCATGCATTAGAAAAAGTGAAAACTAATGTCCTCTTTTAAAAGAAAAAGGATGCAATGGATCAAGAAAAGATAATTGAACAAAATGAGGAGCTATCACACCTAATATTGGATTACCGAAGACCCATAAAAGGAGAGCAACAAGATATCTATAATTGAGAAATGGCTAGTATATTTTTTTCTTAATCTCCGTAAGTTCCTTAGGACCAGTGTCAAAGAAAAATGAACTAAATCAGTGAGAAAGAGTTGTATTGGACTTCATCCATACATGGAACCTCCTTTTATTTGACCACGAATATCGGCAAAGAACCATGCCTAAATAGGTGGAATTAGCCTTCAATACTAAAAGCAAAATTATTGCCATATCATTACCATTGTCAGTACAAAGCCTGGGAGGAGGGCATACAAGTTGCAGGCCATTCTTCTTCACAACCATATCAAGCCGACTTCGTACGTATTGATTTGACGCAACACCACCAGAGACAACCTGCAACAGGCGACAAAAAGTAGAAAGACGGTTAAAATTTCCAATGAGAAATCAATGGTAAGGAGAACCATTGAGATTATTCAACAGAAAGAAACAATTTAGACTTCAAATTACCAGGTGTTGAATAGAAGGTTCCATCTTCAATGCCCACTGGATTGCACGTTCACATCTTTCCTCAAGGTGTAACACAGCAATTCGCTGCTTGCCATGCAGAAAATGAATAAGACATACACTAAAAGACGTAGATTAAAGGTGAATAAAAGAGGGGGCAAATCCATTTTCTTAACTAGACTGAAAGGAGGGAAAATACCGATAATCTACAAAACCTACAAAAGTATAACTAATTAATTAACTAACCTGAAAAGAAGCAGCAATATCAGCCCGTGACATACGATCTTCATTACTCGCAGAAGATATCGGAATCTTGGCATCACTGCAGATAGCTCATATCCTCATAAGTAGGTACTAATAAAACTGAAAGATAAGTGCATAATCTATATAACTACATGTAATTATCCTGCTGGTGAAGTTTGATCTGATAAAAATAATTGTAGATAACAACCACAATATCACAGCTCCCCTCATTCTTTTTATTTATTTTCTAAGATAACAAATATGTTAACGAACAGCTTAAAATACTTACGTACATCTTTTTGGACTCGATAGCCAGCCTTACTTGGGTTTTAAGACCAGCGTAAGAGAAGTTGCAATCTTTGTGCTGCTTCATTGGAATCTAAAATAAACATAGGAATAAGTTTAAATCTCCAATAGTAGCATAACAGCAACCAGAGTAATTCCGCTTGTAGAAAAAACTTACTGAAAAATTAACTGATTTGGCATTACCCTCCCTAGCGAGCTCCTCTATAGCAGGACCACCACTTCTCCTCATATCAAGTCCAAGCCATTTGGCTGTCTTGTCATATGCTTCACCAATCGCATCATCTATTGTGGTTCCAAGTTGTATGTATTGCCCAAGATCACGGGCAAGAATGAGTAGATTATGCCCCCCTACAAATACAATATTTGTCATTCATCACAAAAGATACCCAATTGTAATAGTCAGAAGAGAATTTGGCAATCACGGGTTTGCAATAAATAGGAAGGTTCAGAAACTAAACAACTAGAATCATCTCTACATACAAAATTAAGCAAGATATTCAAACATTTGACTTGAATGTACAGTCATGTGTCCAACTATAGGAGCCTGTTTGAGAGGGCAAATTCATATTGTTTAGGGAAGAATGAAAGTTACAGGGGAAGTGTGAAAAGTTTACAAAAAGAATAATATGAAACAAAAGGAGGAAAGTTTCAACTTGAGCCAACAAAAATCGTTCCAAAATGAAGTATGAAAAACTTTGAACATGAGCTTGTAGTCTGTCCAAGTCAGATATGTATCCTTTTCAAATTATTATTGTCAAGGACCAAAACTCCTAAAAACTTTAGCTGATAGTTGAAAAACAAAGATCGACATCTTACATCTCTAAGACACCCCTCACAACCAGTTCCATCACCCAAAGAAGAAAATTGAAACCAATGTGTAAGGAAGAAAACCAACACTACTTTAACTAGAACTCAAAACAGGGACAATGGAATATTACCTGAAATGAGTAGGGCTATGAAAGGAAACTGCAAATCTTTCTCAACTAACCTAAAACAAAAGATATGTATGTCTCAATAAGAAAGGCATAATATTCTATGGGATATTTAAAAAGCGCAGACAAATTCTGGAAGCATAACAACATACAGAAATTGAGTATCCATTTCAGATATTGTAAGCACACATCAGCATCCATTAGGCAGAAAGGTACATATTCATTACAGAGCCGATATATCTTTATTCTTTACCTGGCTACTAGAGCATGTGCCTCCATGTGATGTATGCCAATAATTGGTAAGTTAAACCCCCCAGCAATTTTCCGAGCTTTCTGCACCCCCACTGCATAGTGCAAGAAGTAGACCAAGGACTATGTAATTAACAGCAACTAGCAAAAGTTCTTCTAAACTCATAAGTAATTATCACCAGAAGAAGCCTTCCTAGTACTATTTGACATCAGAAAATTTGACCAAAAAAGTTGAATATCTAAACTTACACTTTTTCATTATTTAATATACAGTTACCCTACTCACAAAAGTGAGTTGCTGCCAATAGTTTGCAGTGTCTACAGAAAAATTGAGAAGAGAACCAAGGGATTCAGTGGAAGTGGGTGAACAGAGTCAAAACAACTGTCAATTCCCATTGGAGTACAGTCACTACTTTATGGTGCTTTTACCTATTTCTAAATGACAGTTCTATAGCTTAGGAAGCTAATTTGGAGAATCGTTGAGATCAAGCATCATTTGATTGGTATTTCCTAAAGAAAAATTTAACCTAATAATAATAATTTTTTAAATGAACTTCTTGACTTCAACAGGAAGTATGTTGCTTAATTCATGGAAGCCATGCGATATATAATTAAGTATATTGAAATTAAAAGACACCATGTATTACCACGGAGGCAAAGACTTAAACCAGGACCAATAGTAACAGCAACTGCAGTAAGATCCTTCTCATTTATGTAAGCTTTATCAAGTGCTTCTTGCACAACCTGTAATGAACAAGTAAAAAGATTTTGCCCATGTCACTACGGGTTGAACCAAAAATTTAACCAGCTAAATTAATAGAAGCAGTTCAATCAGAGGCCCTCCGTGACTTATGCAGGGTATGTAAGTTTAACATAAAAGGTTTATGTACACCCATACCTGGTCAATCACCTGCGTGTGAGCTTCTTCTGCCATTTTTGGAGCAACACCTCCATATTTTGCAAGCAGATCTGCCTTAACTAGAAAAGATCAAATAGTTAGAGCGAAAGAGATTTCTGTTAAAGGGTATGGTCTGGGATGGAGAGTCTAAAGAACACGCAAAGGGCCATAAATATTTTCATTCTAAGTAAATACTGCCTTAGTTCAAAATAAAAAGACTAAATAACTCCCTTAATTCAAAAAGGAAAATAATTGTCTCACAACATTTTTCCAACGCCAGTTTTACACTAGTTGGTAAGATGCAGATTTCAATTTAACCACATCTATTGTAGTTAATTAGATATTAATCGAAAATTGTGATGCAAGTGATTAGCAACATAAAAATTCCCAGCTTATCACCTGTATCTTGTAGCTAATGCAATGATAAATATTTTGTGATTAGTATGACAATACTTTATTATCATTACACTTACCACAAAATACAAGTTGTTTAATCATAAATTTGTATCGTTGTATGTGATTAACCAACCAGATGTAGAAAAGATGTGAAATTTTGGTTTGAAAATATGAAAGTTGATATATATGAGTTGATTCACAAAAATTAAAAAATTTATCTTCCCTTCCCTTTAACACCTCCACAACACTCCATCCAAACACAGCCTGAGACATTGACATAACTATAGAATCCAGTGGCTAATAAGAATAAACATTGACTAGAACTAGAAGCACCAGAACAAGAATCAGCACACACACAACAAAATTCAATACAATACCTGAGAAGACACCACTTGACTCAGAATTTCACCGTTGCTTCTCACCTGAAATAACACAAACCATAAAAAAATCATTTTTTTAGAAAAAAAGAAGTGAATTTAATCCAAATACTTCACAAAACTTTATGCCAATCTCAGTGTATCATAATGGCACCTAATGGAATAGACAAAATTAAAACTAGTAGTAACTACAGAGGTCAAATTAATTTTCTTTTTAATAAAACCAAATTAAAAATAAATACTATGTTTAAGACTAAGCATATAATTAATCTTCATCAACAACAACAACAAGGTTCATATCATCGAAAATAATAACAACTTTCAATGCTATCCCTCAAAATAATTTTCTTCAGTGCAAGTCTCCTATTTCCAAATTATAAGCATTTAAAAATTAAAAATTGTATCTTTATTTTCGAGCTTGAACTAAATAAAACAAAGGACCAAAACGACGAGGTGGGCGTCGCGTTTTGGGGTTCAGTTTTGTAGCACTTACGACAGCGGCGGCAGTGTCGTCACAGCTGGTTTCGATGCCCAAAATGACGAAGTCGCCGTCGCGTTTTAGGGTTCGGTTTTGTAACTCCGTCGCAGAAGAAGAAGAGCACGTTAAGGAGGAGATAGCGCGAGAAGAAGAAGAAGAAGAAGAAGAAGGAGAAGAATGAAGAGGGAACAATGGGAATTGGATTCTGCGGAAATTGGAGAGTGCTGCTTTGAAGATAGAAGGTTTCGGGATGAGATTTAGGCGCGAGAATGTTGATGGAGAAGCCATTGTTGAGAGAAGAAAAAAAAAAGAGTAACTGAAATTACTGTTATATGTTATGGCATAGAAGAAGAAGAAGAAGAAGAAGAAGAAGAAGAATCCGAAGAAGAAGAAGAAGCCGAAGAAGAGGAAGAAGAAGAAGAGGAAGGAGAAGACGATTCGACGAGATTGGCTAACGAAGAAAGAAAACCAAGAAAGCATACAGAGAAGTTTTCTCTTTATTACTGACTCTACCCCTATACTATGGTTATTTATGTTTTAGACTATGAGTTTTAAAAATTGTACATTTTGACCATCTGAATTCTCTTGAATATATAAAGTAATCCTTTCATTAATTTTTGTTATCAATTATTAATAAAAATGTCATAAATTTAAGAAAAAAATAGGATATTAAATTATAAGCATGTTCTTTTTTTTAAGAAATATGTATTGAGTTGCATGCTCTTTTTAGTTTGGACGATATTGGGTTATATATAACCTAATTTTTGGGAATATATATATAATATATTTGTTTTCTATAATTTAGTTTTATTATATAGACAATGTAATTTTTTTTAGTAATTTAATCAATTATTTATTGTTACATCAGGCATCATGGTTGATTTATAACAAGACACCAAAATTCATTCATGCAAAATTGATTTATAACAAGACACCAAAATTCATTCATGCAAAATTTATTATTGGTCAAAGTAATCCTTGTAGAACCAAAAATTCCAAATACATTCTTTCTAACTTAAAATGTCGTATAAATTGATCTTCCAAGAGAAATTTGGACAAATTAATATCTCAAGATTCATGAAAATAGTCAAATTAGTCTCTATAAATTGAAGATGTTGGACAAATTAATTCTCCTATTACATAGATCAATTAATGATAAAGTAATGATAAATTATATAATTTTGACATATTTAATATAGCTTTATGTTATTTTTAAGATTGATATGCCTTATATTAAAACACATTATAAAAACTTTCTTGATCAATAGACCTATAACTATACACACTAGCATAGATGTACTAAGTTGATATAAGACATTTTCAAAGTAACATTAGTCTTATTTACAAAATGAACACACTTGTCACAAAGACATATAAGAATATCCAACTTTATATAATTTTAATGATCCTCCTTAAATTAAACAAAGAAAACATTAAATAAAAATAAATTTATTTAGAATACAATATATTTTGTTAACATATTAGTAAAAGCATATTTTAAAAAGAACTTAATTAATTGTAGTACTATTTTAGTATTTTTGAAAAAGATTTTAATCCAAAACTAAATATCTTACACACACATAATATCACATCCGAGATTATAGGTTTGGGTGTCTCATAATTTTCTATTAGAGCATTCCATATAAAATGAAAAAATAGTTAAAAATAGTAAATATGTTATATATAATATATATACATTATATATTATATATCAGATATTGTACAAATTATATATCACATTTATAAAAAAAATATGATATTGTAACATATATTATATGGTATGTATAAAAATATCATATATAATATACATAATATAAAATATATATTGTGTATATATTATTATATACTATATATTCTATATAATCTATTTAATGCCTTGACTATTGTGGACCAAAACTTAATGTTTCATTTAATACAATAGTAATTAATATATGTTGCGTCATCAAAATTTATTATAAAGAAAAAATAAAAAAGAAATATATAATATCAACAAAATATTCGTTCGGCACTCTTTCTCTCATTTTAACACTACCAACTTCTCTTTCTTTTTTTTTTTTTCCTCTCTCTCTCTCTTTTTGCTTTTTTTCCTCTGTTTTGTTATTTTTCCCTCACCTCAATACTGCAAGAAAATCATCATCAAGAACCATGGATTCTGAAGAAGGTATAGAGATCACAACAAATTCTCAAGTGAAGAATCACTCCAAGGTAATAAGTCCAAAATATATAATTAATTAATATAATATATATAATCCCATTTTCATTTTCAATAACAAGTTTGTATTCATATTATATAGTGAATCCATATAATGAGATATTTTGCATTTCTTTGTTATTTATATCAAAAAATTATTGCTTGAGATTAGAGAATATGAGAAGGTGATGAGAATTGAAATTGTGACCTAAATTAATACTGCTTGACATATAAATTTGTTGATGGCTATTACTCTGTGAAGATCTCAATAGAACTTCATATAATTTTTTTTATTATTTTTGTAAACTTGTTCCACCTGTTGAAGAATTTATATATATTTTTTTGCATGTTTTAATCCTCTACTATTTTTTTTTCTTTACTAATTTTTTAATAGTATTTGGCCATTGGATTCAATAGTAAAGGTGTGTAAGAAGACACACAACTCATTGTTTATAAAAAATGTAATTATAATTATCTATAAATTTTCCATTCTTTTTCTAATTAATTAGAATGATGACTTGAAAAAGATGTTTTGGATATAATTTAATAATAGAATATATTAATTAAATGGTTACTTTTTCACAACCAAGAGTCCAATTACGTGAATACTTGAAAGACTTTTATTACTGTTTAAGTATATATATATATATATATATAGATTAAATTTATATGATATACACAAGTAAAAAAAAAAGTAGTCACCTAAATTAAAATATTTAGAATTTACTTATTATGAAAGATTGTGTGCGTATATAATAAAGAGAGTGAAAGAAAGCTACTCTTATTTGAAGAAAGATGACATAGCTAAAGACAAGACTTACCTCTTTTTAAATGATACCAAACAATTTTAAGTCAAAATAAATACGTACCATGTCTTTATCTTTAACTTAATAAAGAAAGACTTGTATTTTAAAAGAAAAATGCTTGATTTGATCAAATTTCATTAATATCATGAAATTTGTTTAAAAAGCTGAATGTAAAGGATTTTAAACATCAATTTTATTTTGTTGAGATATTAGAGGATAGGGTTGAATAATATCCTTTAGTTCATAACACATTACAAATGACTATACTTAATAAAGGATTTGAACGAAGACTTGTCATTCCTTAACTAAATATTGAGGATTCAGTTCTAAATTTGAATATTAAAAAAAATTTAAAATTCTGAGTCATTTGTTCCGGCCAATAAAATGTCTACAAACCGGCTAACAAGGGATTAGAACGTTGAATATTCATGTGGTAATTGAAAAAATAGAGAGATTTTATACTTATCTATTAATAAAACTTAATCAATAAATATTTGTTTTACCAATTTGTACTTGACAAATTATAATCAAATCCATACTGATATTATTTAGCATTATTTCTGCAAATACTTGAGCTGGTTGGAATTATAAAATAGTTTGAAGACCAAACAAAGTGAACTTAAAGCATATATATTGTTGAATACCAAGACAGAATACTAAATTCTTTAACCAATGATGTATCACAAATCCTATATTACTTGTTTTATATTTATTTATTTTGAATTGAGTGATAATATATATATATATATATATATATATATATATATAGGTGATTGAGGTTGATGAGGAGGAGAGACTGATCACCCCATTCACAAAAGATGGGTCAGTTGATTGCTATGGAAAACCAGCTGTGAAAGATAGAACTGGTGGATGGAGAAGTGCCATGTTGTTGTTAGGTATTTATCCACTTTTATATATATATATATATATATATCTTCCTCTATTTGACTATTTCTATATTGTTGCACCACAAGGAATATACCAAGATAATTACAAAAGTTTTAGCCATTTTTTAAAACAATTTTCAATCTGTTATATTTTGTGCTGAGAAAATAAAACATGAAATAGTTTTCTAAAACCAAACATACATTTAGATGATATTTGATAGAAGGGATAAAGATGTAAATATACATACAGAATGAATAGAAAGTTGTTTGGTTATGAGGAAGATGAAAAGATAGATAAAATATCATTTGTTTCAAGAAACAAGTTTTCTGTATTTTCTATACTTCTAAAGAAAAAAATTGGAGCAGACAAAATACTAAGAAAAAAGAAACAATTCAATATTGTTTCTTTTCATGTTTCTGTACCAGTTATTTCTTTGTCTTTGTTACTATGTCTTTGTCCCTACTATCTCTCTATCTTTGTATTTACATATCTATTTTGACTACCAAACACTACCAATTTTTTTGTTTGAGATGTGTTAATTCAATGAGTGATGCTAAATGTACAATGAAAAATCAGTCAAACCATCCAATAAATAAGATTTTGGACCATAATTACTCAGCTCATTACAATTTCAATGATTATTTAGACCCAAGTCAAAGTTAAAATAAATCCATTAGCTACATTGGCAATTTCATTATAATTCAACTAACTATCAATTTTTTTCTTTTTTCTTTTCATTATATCTATAAACAGTGAATCAAGGGCTATTTGCATTGGCTTTTACTGGAGTTGAAGTCAACTTGGTTCTGTTTTCAAAGTTGGTATTGAGACAGACTAATGCTGAGGCAGCAAACACTTTTAGCAGATGGATGGCCACAACCTATTTCTTCTCTCTAATTGGTGCTTTTCTTAGTGACTCATGCTTGGGGAGATACCTCACTTGCATCATATTTAAAGCTGTATTAATCATTGTAAGTGATAATCACTTGCTAATTATTTGTTTTAATTTGAATAATATCTATTTGTTTAATCTCATTATAAAACTCTGATTATGATGTGCTCTGTCGTAAATCTTTTTACATACTCAACCCCAAATCCGAGTAAAATAAGAGAGTTGTGTTAGTTCATCGACGACTACCGTAAAAAAATTTGTCAAATCTTGATGACATGATAGGGGTCTATTTGTTTAGAGAACATGTCAACCAGAATAATTTTACAGAACCTAATGTTCTATTTTCACTCTCTTGTATGTGTAGGGTTTGGTGGTATTATCCTTGTCAACTCCATTTTTACTCACACCTGATGGTTGTGGCAAAATAGGATTGTTATGTGAACCTCACAAACCAACTCAAGTTGCAATTCTTTACATATCAATATATCTAATTGCTCTAGGAAATGGTGCTGCAGAGCCAGCTTTAGCAACATTTGGTGCAGATCAATTTGATGAGGAAGAACCAAAAGAACAAAGATCAAAGACCTCATTTTACAGCTACTTTTATGTGGCACTGAACATGGGGTGTTTGGTTTCTGAGACAGTACTTGCTTACATAGAAACTACAGGGTATTGGTTATTGGGGTTTTGGATATGTACTGCAAGTGCCATCTTTTCCTTCATTCTTTTGTTGAGTGGAACTCTGAGATATAGGCACTTTAAGCCTATTGGGAACCCTATAGCTAGGTTTGCACAAGTCATAGTTGCATCTTTGAGGAAAATGAAGTTTCAACCACCAACAAATGAAGAAGACCTATATGATTTTCAAGATGGTGATGATACCAAAGGTGTTAGGAGGATGCACCACACAGATGGTCTCAAGTAAGTGTCCTAAAAAAGCATATGAAAAAGTGCTTTTATAATTGTTGATGTGATTTATTGTTTGATCAATATTTGTGCATTAAACAGAACCACAAAATGATTTTGAATACATGAAACAGTCGATAACTTTTTCTTGATAGAATTTATACATAGTTTCAAGAATATTTTCAATGCTATTTTTCTTGCATAAATAAATCAAACTTCAAGGGTAAGTCTTAACATGACGGTAAGATTGCTCTAACTTGTGACCTATAACCTATAGGTTATGGATTCAAATCTTGAAGCCAACATCTCTACAAAATGGGAATAAGACAATGTACATTTACATTTTTCATACCTCATCTAGTGAGAGTCTCGTGCACTGGACCGCCCATTAAATCAAATTGATCTTGTAAACTTGTGATCCAAATATATGATACCGAAAATAAAAACTTTTTTAAATTCTTGTTAGCCTTATAAATGGTTGAAAACATGTCTCATAGCCCTTTTTTTTCATATAAATGATGAAACGATCTCAACAAGTTAAAAGTCCTTATAATTGTCTCCATAATTTCTTTGTTCATTTTGATATGGTAACAAACAGGTTTCTTGACAGAGCTGCTATTGTTTCTACTGAAGAAAAGAACTCATTATTAGGCAAAGGCCAAAAACCAGACCCTTGGCATCTTTGCACTGTGACACAAGTTGAAGAAGTGAAGTGTATTCTAAGGTTGATGCCAATATGGCTCTGCACAATTTTCTCCTCAGTTGTCTTCATACAAATGCTTTCCCTATTTGTTGAGCAAGGTTCAACAATGGAAAGAACATTCCTAAACTTTCAAATCCCTCCGGCCAGCATGACGGCATTCGACATCATAAGCACTTCTGCATTTATTCTGCTATTTGACACACTCATAGTGCCAATATATGTTAAAGTGATGAAAAGAGATCCAAAACCTCCTAGTGAGCTAAGAAGGATTGGCATTGGATTAGGAATTGCAATAATAGCACTAACTGTTGCTGGTTTTGTAGAGAGGAAGAGGCTTAAACTTGCTAGTGACAATGGTGAAGAGAAAAGCTCATTGAGCATATTTTGGCAGACACCACAATATGTTCTTGTTGGGGTAGCTGAGGCTTTTGTGTATGTGGCACAAATGGAATTATTTGCATCACAAACACCAGATGGATTAAAAAGCCTTGGAATGGGGTTATCAATGTGTTCATCAGCACTTGGTAGTTATGTTGCTAACATTATTCTGACAGTGGTAATGAAGATCACATCAAGTCATGGAAAACCTGGTTGGGTTTCACCTAATCTGAATGAGGGTCATTTGGATAGGTTTTTCTTCTTGTCTGCAATTTTAACAGCAATTGATTTGGTGTTGTATATTTTCTGTGCCAGAAGATATAAGGGTATATCATTGGAGAAAAGAAAAGATGAAAATAAAGAGAAAGTTGGTACCAAAAATTTTGGTAGGATATAGGCAGAATAATATTTAGGTGAGGTAGCTAGCTAGGAAAGAAAATTTGGTAACATGTGGATTCATCATTTGTGCTATGAGATCTTAGCACTTGATACTGCTTTATTATTCTAATATGACAAGGTTCTAATTTTCATATAGCATCAAATTAAATCGGATTTTGCACATATATATATATATATAACTCCATTTTGAAACTTATTATCTTTAAACATTAGCAAAATTCAATTTTATTTTAGAGCCTAATGTTTATATTAGAGAAAAATAAGAATAAGAATCAAAATATCCTTGTATTACTTTGACAAACTATAAAATAATAGTATGAAAAATGTTACAAAGTCAGAACTTTTTTGTGATTTTGGAAAAACTATTCTTAATAAGTAACATACCTCTAGTTTTACTTATGGTAGATTGATCTATCCATCCCTATACTATTTCAGATTTTGATTTAGGTCCCTACATTTTAAGGTAGTGTTTGTTTTCAATGACTCTTAGGTCAGAGACTCTGTTCCCATCTGCATTGTGACTCTCGCACCAAACACTTGGCAGAGCCATTTTAGCCATTTTTTCACTAACTGACTAACTTATTGACTCTGCCACCAGAGTCAATGAAAACAAACACTACCTAAAAGTGAGGAAATTTTGAAATAATAACCATGTTAAAAGAAATTGGAGAAGCTTGTTCATTACTTAGGCTTAATATAAATTCGAAAATGTGCTAACAACAAAGTTGTAGCAATTTCTGCAGAACTACATGTATTGTGCTGCATGAATTCCCTCAGTAGCTAAAGCACAAGTACAAGTAAAATCTTTTATGAATACTTCAAAATGAAGCTAACCAGAAATTCAATGCCACTCTGAGAAGCTACCTTTCTATGGCAGAAGATCAATCATTTTGCCATCTTGGCAGTCAGTTCTCTCACCAGCTTAGCAGCTACCATGGCGGTCATTCCGTCGACCGTATCGCGTTGCGGGTTGAACTCGACCACGTCAGCAGCAACAATATCACCTTGAAGATTGTGCAGGATGTTGAGAACATCACGGAAAGACAGACCTCCTGGTTCAATGTGAGACACTCCAGGAGCAAAGGCAGGATCAAGACAGTCGACATCGATTGAGACGTATACACCTTTAACACCTTCCCCAAGTTTCTGCAAAAGGAAATCCACAAGGTTTAAAACCAAAGAACATGAAAAGTGCAAAACAATAGGAATGTTCACAAAGGTAGTGAGAGAGAGAGAGACCAGGTTTTCTAAATACTGACGATCTCTTGAAAATGTTCGCATTTCATATTGCTCTACTCCGTATTTTTTGCCTTGTTCGCGCCCTTCAGTTGTTATTGATCTTATACCAACCTGAAATAAATTAAATAGTTAAATGCATGAGAATATGCTAATATATATCATGCAAATCATAGGTGAAGATTGGAAGGCTACAAATATATCAAGAGTTGAAAAAATTGCCTGCAAGAGTCGCCTAGCATAGCCACCCTCCATGATTCGAGCAAAGGAAGAAGCATGAGAATATTTGTTTCCTTCAAAACAATGATAGATATCCGGATGCGCATCAAGATGAAGAATATCAACTGGTCCTCCAAGCTTCTCAGAGACGGCTCTAACAACTGGAAAAGATATCGAGTGATCACCACCTAAAACCAAGGGACGTAGTGGCTCCTGGAAGAATATAGAGATCATGGGCATCATGCTATATCTAGTTCAAACTGAAAGTTATAAGTAAAAACATAATAACACAAGATACAAGTTTTGATGCTACTAAACCTAAAAAGATGCTAGAAATGATGCTGATACTTGACATGTAAAACAAAAACATAACAGGCCTTTTTTTTATCCTAAAAACAGCAGTATACAAAAATCATAGTGCAATAAGAAGAGTGGAGAAAATCTCTCATAGGATTGAAAACATGGCTTATAGTGCACATCGTAGAAAGAATAGTTTTTTATAAGAAAAAATAATAAAAACTCTATATATTGTGACAGTGTTCATAGCAAAATCTCACAAATTGACAATTTACCTCCTCCATCACTAGCTTGACAGATTCACTAATGACATTCATCAACCTGTCATCATCTACCCCACAATCTCGAATTTCTTGGACAGGAACATCACCGACATCGGTAAGCACTCGTGGGTCATGTAATTCCTTTCCTGTAATGTCAGGATCATGCTACTATAAGCTCACAATTATCAAACAAAAATACAAGCTCAGACGAAGAAGTGTGACAGCCCTATGAAGTAAGTTGCAAAAGAAAAAAAAAAAAGCTTCATCCCATCAAAATGAATTGCTTCCTATGACCATTTTAGCTTCATATGCAATGAACAATCACAAACATGTGAGCAACTATGGACAACATATGCCTATGGTAACTGTCACCCTAAATCCTAAAAATGCAGAAGTCCAATATTCTTAAGAACCTAAGAGATAATATCAACAATTTCAAAGTTCAAATTCGATAAGAGGTTTGTATTCTTGAATATTTCTACTACCAAGATTTTATGCAAAAAATTATTCACCATTTGCAGATGAGTTTGCAAACCAAAAATTAGGCTAGCCTTAAATGAAAACCTTCTGGAAGACTTCTATTATCTTTAGGAAAACCGAATGCTTACCTCCTTCAGTTGTTGAGTTTGTGCTACCACACCAAATGGCCTCCCTAATGCGAGGAGGTGCAAATGCGGGCCCTTGAAGGAAAGATGAATTATGTCCCAAAGGAACTCCAAGAAGAGATGGGCACGCTATAGCTCCTCCTAGAGCACGCACAAGTTCTCCCTGTGAAAAAGCAAATTCTTCATACATATTGACTTCTTGAAACACTTATAATCAAAACCACAACCTATATAAAATATAGAATTATGGGACAAAGGACACGACACTGAAAAATACAAATTGAGTCGACCATTAAGAAATCAAAATGACATGCCTTAAGCTTTGCTCTTTCGCGAATAAGTGTAAGTGAAGCATCTATCACACGGTTTTGACCTTTCTCTAGCAAAGCAGTAGATACATTTGCAGCATTTAGTCTCGGCATGTAATGGATGCCTCTGCGTAATATAGTGGACATTCTGCATTAAAAATACAAAACAATGAGTGTTTATATATACACATTTGGTGGACAAAACAATAAATGTTTATATTTAGAGACCAAAAAAGTTCTGTCAAATTTATTTACATTAAGACCAATGAGTTTCCTGTTTGAAGTGAACTGAGATCTGCAAATCATTTATGTTACTGAATACTGATCAAAGTAACTAGTATATTAAAATTTGGCAGATATAATCTCTGTTTCTAAATCACTAAATCCAGCAAACACAAGTATGCAATTCAAACCCTGACTTATATCAAGCAGATTATTCAGCCTTTACTTTGTTTTAAATTGCAGTTTGCAACCATACTTATGGGTAGTGTTTGTTTTCAGTGACTCTAGAGTCAGAGTCAAGGGAGTCATGAAATCAGTGTCACAGGAGTCAGAGTCACAGTGACTCCAAAATTGGCTCCGAATACACCCTCACATATTTATACGTCCCTTCCAGCACACAGTGACTCTCTTCCAATACACAGTGACTCCAAAATTGGAGTGAACAAAAAATTGACAATTTTGTTCACTGGGTCACTGTGACTCTGTTCACTGAGTCACTGTGACTCTCACACCAAACACTTGACAGAGTCAGTTTTTCACTGACTTCCTGATTCAAACCCCAGAGTCAGAAAAAACAAACGCAGTCATGGTACCAATATTTTGCTACTATAGTTGTGTCTACAACCATATCAGACAAGAATTTTGGCTGCATCAGCTGTAATTTTATTACAATTCTCCGTAATCGCAATAATCGCAATGCTAACACATCAATTTAAAATCACTTAAAACACCAAATCAAAGTGATAAATATGGCCATCTACACATATAAGAAACATAAAAACAGATCCTTTAGGTTCAGTACTAAGTACCTTCATTTTCATTTTTTCATCAATCAGAAAATAACACCATACATATCAGAAACAACTGATCTAAGCAGTCTAGAATTTCCACAGCCTGTAGCAAAACAAAATGCTAAAAATCTCTACTAAATAAATACTCTGGCAGGCAAGAAAATAATCTAAACAAAAAAGAGAGATCTTTCACTTCCCCTTTTATTATCATGTTCTGAAAAAAGAAAGTAAAAACATACAAACAAACAAAGGTAACAAAAATTGTGGGACACCCAGATAAAAGGATTGTTCAAAGTTTCAAACTTTTGCAAAATCAGGTTACGGATTCCACTTTGATTTTCACATCATCCAAACAAGAACAACAGAAGCAAAGCATGTGTTAAAAACAAAACCGTACCTCGGAAACTTGGAAGAACACAGAGGAAAGCCCAGTGGAGAAAAGAAAACCCTGTTGGGAAAGTGATGGAGAAAAAGTGAAGAAAGTGGCGCTAATTATAATTATAAATTATTATTTATAATTTATAATTTATAAATGAAAATAAAAATATGCAATTTGCTCTCTGTCGCGTTTTCTGATTGCTGCAGAGCTGAAAAGGATTGATTAGATAGATAAGAATGAATGTTTAATTAACAAACATAAAAGATTTCATCCTCTTTTTGCAATTTTATTTTATGGTAAGAAATAATAAAAATGCCCATAATGTTGTGTTGGAAACTGGGAAAAGATTTCTGATTTGACCACCACGTATGAAATTATTTTCAAATATTATTATAATAATAATGAATAATTAAGAAGAGAAAAAAAAACCTTTGGAATATAAAGCACGACATAAGAAAAATCCATGACGCCAGAAGAGGTTGTTCCTGCGAATCACGTATCTCTCTCTATGTTACGTAGCCTATGAAGTTTATGCGTTTTATAATTCTGAGAATTTTAAAATTGGATTTATTTTGTACAATTAAATGGCCCATTAAATTCATAAAAAAAATAAGAATGACAATACCCACGTATTTGTTCTGAAACTGAGTTTAGTTTTTGTTCAGTCTGTGTAAGTTAGGCTCCGTATTAACTATTAAGGCCCAACCCTATATCATAAGTAGTCTCATGAAGAGTTTGTCCCAACCCCACACTACTTTTTTTTGTAAAATCTACTCCATCCATATTTCTTTTCTATTGTTTTCATGTATAGTAGTGACTCATCCATTGTAACCAACTTTGAATTTGTCAGTGATAAACTCTTAAATGAAGCTCAAATTCGCGATAAATTCGGAGATATCGTGGAAACAAGAAAAATGACTCATCCATTGAAAATTATTTCTTTTCTTTTTATTGTTAACTATATTTAGAATTTCGTTCTCATTAATTCGTAGTTCCGGAATACATATTTAAAAATGATATCTTTCAACGAAATTTTTTTGTCTGACTCGAATATGAGACTCTAGATCATAATTTGGAAGTGACCCATGTTCTCTAGAAAAAGAATTCCCTAGTTCCCACTCCATGGGAACGCACCTTCTACGCACACAAATTCAACACATTACATTCTCTTCTCTCTATTGTAACATCTTTAAAAGATGCCATCATCTCTTCTAAGTCTTCTTCGGTACCCACCATCTCCACCACCATCATCACCGTCACTGTTCCATTTCCTCATCCCTTCTTCATTCCAATCAAAAGCCATGTCCTCTATCTCCTCTTCCTCTTCCCCTTCCACAACTCCATCAACAAAGCAACATCAACAACAACATCAAAACCTCGACGAGAACAAACTCTCCCACGTGCTCAAATACCACAACCAAACCAAGCATTCCTTCAATCGCTTCTCCAGGGGCCCACATGGGCTTGACTGGGCCAATCAGCCCAACCCATTTCGCAGGTACCTCTCTTCCCCTCTCCTTCCTCTTCTCCACTTCCCCACTTCACAAAATGATGAGGATGATGATGCACCCCTTTACTCTGCTCTCTTCAATTCTCTACCTTCTCCAAAACCCATCTCAAAAACCACGATTTCAAAGTTTCTCTATGATTCTCTTTCTCTTTCAGCTTGGAAAACCACTGGTTTTTCAACTTGGTCCTTAAGGGTGAACCCAAGTAGTGGTAACCTTCACCCAACTGAAGCATATGTGATATCTCCCTCCGTTGAATCACTCTCTGACACACCTTTTGTTGCTCATTATGCACCAAAGGAGCATTCTTTGGAGCTAAGGGCTAAAATCCCATCTGGGTTTTTCGAAAAATTCTTTCCTTTGAACTCTTTCATTGTTGGGTTGTCTTCTATTTTCTGGCGTGAGGCTTGGAAGTATGGGGAGAGGGCTTTCAGGTACTGTAACCATGATGTTGGTCATGCTGTTGGTGCTGTTGCTATGGCTGCTGCTAGTCTTGGTTGGGATGTGAAGGTTCTAGATGGTTTGGGGTTTGAGGAGTTAAAGTGCCTTATGGGGCTTCACATGTTTCCTGAGTTTGAGGTTCCATCACGTGCTGTTAAGGGTAAGATTCCTGAGATTGAGTTTGAGCATCCTGATTGTGTTATGCTTGTTTATCCTAGTGGGAGTGAAGTGTTTGATTTGGATTATAAAAAGTTGAGTGATGCTATTTTGGAGTTTACCAAGTTGGAGTGGAAAGGGAAGCCTAATTCCCTTAGCAAAGAGCATTTTTGTTGGGATATTATTTATAGAACTGCTGAGGTTGTGAAGAAGCCTTTGACTTTAGACGATAGGTTCTTGGTTGATTCATTTCAAAGGAGTGGAAGTTATAGTGAGGGTTCTTATAACGGGTATAGTGTGAGGCAAGTGGTTCGGAAGCGAAGGAGCGCGGTGGATATGGATGGAGTTACTGGAATTGAGAGGGATACTTTTTATCAGATTATGTTACATTGTCTTCCTTCAGGTTGCCAGCCTGGAGGGAAGCAAAGGAGGCAGCTCGCACTGCCGTATCGGGCGCTTTCTTGGGATGCTGAGGTTCATGCTGCTTTGTTTGTTCATAGAGTGGTGGGATTGCCTCAAGGGCTGTATTTCCTTGTGAGGAATGAGGATCATTTCGATGAGTTGAAGAAAGCGACACGCCCTGACTTCGTCTGGGCCAAACCTGAGGGCTGCCCGGATGAGCTTCCTTTGTATGAACTCCTGAGAGGCGATTGTCAGCAGGTTTCGAAGCAGCTTTCATGTCATCAGGTACATTTTATGACTTGTGATTGTCCATTTGTCTTTCAGAATTTTCACATTATGTGATAGTGTTTTTTAAATGCTGGAAAAATCATCAAATATTGCTCCAGTTAAATTGTGAGACACTGTTACTGAGGTAAACTAAAACGGTTGGGGTTTGTTTCCTATTGGTTTCAATAGCTAAGGGTTTTGAATTTGCCTTTTTTATTGTTCAAATTCAGTGGTCTATATAACTGTCATCGGGTGGCACTTTTTGTAAGTATTGTATTGAGCTAGTGAGTAAGTTGTTGTGTAATGTTCTTACAAAATTGTCTTGAGTTTGAATTTGAGGTTGTCAAAACTTCAAGTAATTATCTTGTGTTTTCCCTATGAGCTACTAATTTTGAGGTTCTGAAACAATTTAGGGTTTGTGATTACTCTGTTTATCAATATCTGGTATAGTGATGATTTTACAGTGTTCTTTGTATAGAAGTATAATTTTTAGCTTAAATACTTAATGTATACTTGCATGTCGATTTTATAAATATGATACAGTATACTTGCAGGACATCGCAAGTGATGGTTGCTTCAGCCTTGGTATGTTGGCTCGTTTTGAGCCTACTTTGCGCGAGAAGAATGTGTGGATGTATCCTCGTCTATTTTGGGAGACTGGAGTCCTTGGACAGGTGTTGTATCTTGAAGCACACGCTGTCGGAATCTCAGCAACCGGAATTGGTTGCTTCTTCGATGACCCTGGTATGTCTCTTTGCTCTCGCTGTTAAGTTAAGAATCTTGCTCTTTGTAGCGAATATTGTATATGTTGCTTTGAGTTCATGCTAAGATGGGTGGTTAGGCATAAGTTATACAGAATCCTATGCAAAAATAGTAATAACAAAACATCACTTAGAAAATTGTGGTTCAATGTTCCATTATACTATCATTGATGAGCATTGGAGTTTTGTTATTATAGTGCTGAGTTTTGATGATATTTATTCATCAAAATCGCATTTAAGTTTTCAAACACAAAAGCACTTCACTAAAAGACAGACTTTTTAGACAAAATCAAGCATACGAAAATCAATTTTACAAAATCTAATCCAAACACCCTACCAAAACATCAGGTTGAACTCAAGCAGATTCTGGTTAAAGAACATGGTACTTCATAGATAGAAACTGCAATTAAGTCCCTGAAATGTTTTCTATACTTCATTTTCTTTTGTATTCTTTTTGCAGTTCATCAGTTACTTGGTCTAGAAGGATCAAATTTCCAGAGCCTCTATCATTTCACTGTTGGAGGCCCTGTCTTAGATAACCGTATAATGAGTTTACCAGCATATCCAGGCCCTGATGCTGATGCTTGATGTCTCATAAATGACTTCAAAATGCAAATTCCATGAAGAAATGCCCATCAAATGAAGAATCTCTCTTTCATGACACTCTTTATATTCTTGTAACTTATAAACACCTTTGTATGTGTGAGCCCTTTATTTTTTCTAAATCTTTGCACATAAACATTTTTTGGTCACCACAGTTTAGATCTACTACACGTTTTGTATAGTAATTGTGGATTAGTTATCATATTTTAAGTACTGGCAAATGTAGTGACAAATGAAAGTAAATAAATCACAGTGCTCCTTGAGCTTCACTTTGAGTAGCAATTTCTGGCAATCTCATAGATGTAAATATTTTCACAGCATTTATTTGTTTGGCAATTAACTTTTGATATTCTTAATCTTACAAGTAATAGATAAGTAACTTGAATTTCAATAATATTTGTCGTACAACAGAAATAAGTCTAACTAGTATCCAACGTGTACTATACATACTATGGAATGTGTGTTATACGTACGTGTCTATCAAAGTAGCAGAAATTCTCGGAAAGAATTTAGTTCTTATTGCTTAACATGGCATTAAGCTATTCTACTTTAAGATTTCAAAATAATTTCCTGCTACATTTTTTTAAAACTTTTTGGTTTGGGGATGATGAAAAGAGGCTAAGACTCAAAATATAGATTTTAGGACTAAAGTTGAAATTGCTATCATTTCAAGATGTATATAACTTCATCATCTTCCTTACATGTATAATCAGCTAATAACTGACATATAGACACAAACTAGTCCTAATTCCAATTCTCAATGCATGTTCTGCAAAGGTACACCAAATTGATATTTACACCAATCTGTACTGTCCATAACCTTCAAGAGGTAAATGTACATCCAAAATGCAAAAACTATCCCTTTAAAATTGTATATAGACATGGGGGATATCTTCTTAAAGACCCTCTTGCAGTATATGCTGATATAAACAAGCAAATCAATGAATCAACAAATGGCAATATCTGCAGTTCTCGATGGAGCCTGAAACACATGTACCCAGTTGCATTGCCAAACAATCTTGGAGCTCTTGCAAAAAACAGATAATCCATAGCCACATCACAAATTGAGCCAATCTTGGCAAACTTAATTTTATACCACCGGCCGGGCAGCGGTTCCAGCCTCCTTGTTGCAAAAGGATTTGCGATATCACATCAATGTATATATCATCCATACTCAACATAAAAAGTTGACCTATGCTCTACCTTGTCAGGATGCTCCACCAGAGCTTGAATATCAGCAATCCCAGCAACAAATATCCATTTCCAAGATCAATGAAACATAAGAATAAGGGAATACAGGACTTAGAACTTGAATCAACAGAATTTGCTGAATGTTTCAATGTACTTTAATGTACTGTAGTCAAAGCCATTGCTATGCTGATCATAAATACTGATGATCAACCTTACAGCTTCAATGTACTGCCTTCAGAATTTGAACAACGTATAAATCCGATTCACGTCCAGGGGAGGAAAACTTTTACATGTCTCAAACATTTTTGATGGATAACTGCAAAACATGCCGTTCGCGACCACTGGGAAAATCCAATTCATATGGAAGGGATTTCTTCCATTTATGCAATCAAATCAATATTTGAATGAATCCAAGAAGAGTCCAAGTGTTAGGCCAGCCTTCCAATAATTGAATATGGATATTAGGCTCTTATTAACTAAAGGAAGAGAAGCCCTATACATGAGAGCACCAATGCCTTCAACAATAACTACGGCAAAGCCGGCAGATAGTATATCCCAATCACCAGTTTGTCCAATAACAGTGGCAAATGCAGTAGCACAATAGAATCCAATCAGGAAGAAAAGCAACTTCAATGGAAGATTTTTCTTTACCTCCTGAATTTTAGAACCTAACTTGGTCTGAAACTCTTGAATCACTCTAATTATGCGAGTTCTTCCATTAGTGCCATTAGAAGTGGAAGGACTAAAACTGCCATCATTTATGCTGCTTCTAATAGACCATGTCATCCTCCTGAAGAAGGACATAAAGACTTAACATCCCAAGAAAAAGTCTACCCCATAAAGACTTATGATACACCTCAATCACCCTATCGTCACATGATTCTCAGCACAAAATTTACTATATTTACCTATAGGGTGTTTGAGGTGTATCATAATTCCCAAAAGCTGTCAAATGCACAATTAGAAATCAAAAGATGCCCATCAGCTGGTATGGTTTGAGTACTCAATTACCTAATCAAAGGAGTGGAAAATCTGTAACCACATGAGACACTAGTCTAAAATGTCTAACAACTGACAAAGATAGGTTTATTATATAATCATCTACAGAACAAAACTATACATCTCAAGGTTTATGTTTGCATTAATTATGTTGCGAAATCTCCAAGTCTCAAACTATGCATGGTATGTTCAAAATCAAAATTATCTCATTCATGTGTTTCCTAGATTATCTGCAGGATAGACTATCATAAGCATAAACTTCCACCGACTTACTTGAAATTGTCAATTGAACAAGGTTGAGCAAAACCGAAACAGCAAGGAGAGCATTGTTTTTTTCCAAGAGTGGTTTTGTAAAAGAATGCTTCAAGGCCAGCTTTAGAAAATCCTGAACTGATATAATCAAAAGATATATACTTGGAAGTTGCCATGTAACTAAGTGATGCCATTCTTGTAGCAACTAGCAAGCACCCTTACAGAATCCTCACTCCTGAAGTTACAAAATTTAAGAAACATCAATAGGCACAGTACAACAAGCACAGAAGGAACACAATGCTAATCATAAACAACCCAGATGGTCCAAAATCAATTATTAATTATATTGAACTGCTTAAACTCAGTGAATCTTATTGTTCTTCAATAACTCAATTTTCAACTCAAGCTTTTTTTTATACTAATGTAAAATTTCCAATCCTACTCCTTCCTTTAATTTTGTTAATGAAACAGCACAGATTAAAATACCCAGATGGAAAGTTTTACAACTTCAATCCTTTCAGGGTTATACTAATGAAACTTCATAAGCTGATTATTGAAGAGATACAACACATACACATAAAAGTTAAAAACGAATAAATAATTGAAAACAGAAACATGGGTATTTCTATAATACGAATTAAAAGATGAAACAAAATGTAAAGTTAGAACCTTTCTCAGTGACAGAGACCAAAAGTGAGGCTTGACTGTGAAGGTTGAACCCTGCGTGCGTGTTGGATCAGAAGCTTACTATGGCCAAGAGAAAAATAATCCATTTTCCTCTGTTTCTACCTTCTGGTACTTCTTGTGACCATGGGCTTTTTTAACTTTTCTGTTTTCTTAACTTCACTTTTTTTGTGTTTTCTTTTTTCTTAATAAAAATTATATTTCAACAATATTTTTCTAGCTAACTAAAAGTTTTTTTTTTTTTGGTTGGTGAGGTATACACAATACGATACAAAAGAAAAAAAAAAGGACAAATAATTAAATATGGACAATGAAAACACACATAAATATAAATCTTTAAAAATATCAAATTTTAATTAGTATAAAGATAATATTTTTATCTTTTCTTAATTAATTTTGTATTGCTTTTGTCTCAATTTTTAAAAAATATAAAAGTACACAAATTCTCTTTCTTATTACGCAGTTTTTATCTTATCCCTTCCTTCTTCTTTTTATAGTTTTTTCTTGTACTCACCTTACTTAACCTTTCATAATTAAGCATTAATCTTTCATAATAAAGTATATGAAGCATATGGAAATCTGGAGAATATGAACCGATCAACAATGACAATTCCTATCATCCACATTAGGTTACTTCAACCTAGATCTTGATTAATGTCCAGAAAGGCTTCTACTACCAAACCTTTCATTACATTGTTTGCTACAAGATTCATGAGCTTATACAACTAGTTCTTGGCCCTCTTTGCCTCAAATGATTATAGTGCATTATAGAAAATACAGCAAAAATGCTTATTTTACAACATATAAATCCTCAAAATTAGGTGAGTACTTCAAACTCACTAACCATTACACATGATAGATAGCAATCTGTGTAATAATTGTCACAACAGCAATCAATTGCAAAATAATATGACTGCTAAATACAACTACAATTTTTCAGAATCTACACACAAACTATATCAAAGAGTATGATATCAAACAAGCTAACAATTTTACCATAGGAACCCCAAAAAATAACAACCCTCCTAGCCTTTGTTGAGTCCTCAATCAAATTACAGTTGAGATCCTTTTCCCTTTAGAAATGTCAAAAGTGTGTACATATTTTCTGGCATGACTTTATGAACCAATGAGTGGTAGAACTGCCAATTCTCTGGACTCCGAATGAGGATACCATTGTGTTGTTTAAGATTTGTCCGATGAGCAAAGGCTCGTTTAGTGCCTTGAGACCATCCGGTGCAATTTCTCATGTTTCGTCGCAAAAATTGATCTGAACATTAAGCCTTTGACCGTCTAAATTCGAACCATATCTCATAGTGATTGAATAATAAGCTATCATGTGTATGCTTCCCAAGATACTCAAGCCCCAAGCCTGTAAGCCTCTTTGTGCATTCATCTCCACCCAATCGGGAACAGAACTTTATATTATGCGAAACAAAGATTCGTCCATCATACGGTTTCAATTTTGATGCTAATCTTTCCAGTCCAATCCACACAAGGTTATCAGGCATATGAAGAAACACAGCACTAGCATAAATCAAATCATATGTTTTGCCAGAACCGAACTTACTGAAATCCATGTCATCCCCTTTAACAATCAATGGTCGTTTGTGTAAGAGGCCTTGGGCAGGAAGCTCATATCTAAATGCAGCCATAAGAGAGAGCTCATCCCTTTCGAGACAATGAAAGTGTTCAGGGTTTAAGTATCGAATGAAATGCAAACCAACTCGAAGAGTGCCACAACCTATCTCCAGGACCTGTGAGTCCGGTTTGAGTTTAGTTGATTGGGCGAGAAACTCAAAAACATCTCTTCCCCCTGCCCAAGGTTCACCATAGTTGCTATGGTGTTCTTCAACTAGGAGTTCCCCAGGGCACGGCAAAGCAGTGTGGTTACTTGGTTCAGGTCCCTCATAGTGTGATATGCCCTTAAATCTGCGATTTGAAGAAAAAATTAGAATCTTAATTCAGAAAAACATTTGTGCATTATAAATACAAAATGAAATCAGAAATTGAGCCCTCTCTCATAAGTGGCTACAAAAACATTGAAATCTTACATAGTGAAAGCGACAAGAGACAAGTGAGGCATATACTGAGACAAGGAACAAGAGTTCTCAATATAATAACATTCTGTAGTTCAGTCATTTTGATAAAAGTGTGCATTAAGCGAATATAATGGAAAATATGTTTAATACACAGTTTAATAGAACAATGTACATAAAACAAAATTCAGTGTGATGTGTAGAATAATGTAATCAATATTGTAGGGACCAAAAACGCAAAAACACAATCATAAATCCACTCATTCTCGTTTTGTATCTTGCATCACTTTTTGCCGACATCACCGCATTTTCAGTGCTATGTACCCTATCATTCAAAGAGTTATTTTTGTTTTACAATATTTATTAATATGTGGAGTCCAATTGTTTGAACCAATCCTCCCTACCACCCTCAATGTTCTCTCTCTACCAAACCCAACCTTTCACAGCAAATTAGAAATGACATGACTCTCATAAATTGTCATTCTGAAAACTTCATGTAATGAATAAAACATAAAAATCGGCAAGCTCAAATATATCCCCATATACACTCAAAAGTGGATAAAACTGATTGAGAAGAAGGGTCTTACTGTCTAAGATCCTCAAGTTGTTGAGCCCTAGTCCGAGGGTTAATACCCTTGCGAAGCACGTTATCTTGCATATGAAGTCCATTTGCTTGGATTTGATCCTTCACCCACTCAACATCCTCCTTCCTTGTTGACAGAGGAGTGTAACCGCTGCTAGACTCAGACACGCCAACACCAGCACCAACACTCACAGTGTTGGAGACAGGAGTGTCCGAAGGTGAAGGGCAGGAGCAAGACGACAGAGAGGACAAAAGGAAGAACAGAAAAACAGTAGCCACCAGGGCAGAAAGGACCAGCACAGGCACTGTTATCACTATACCCTTCGGCATAGCCCGCGAGGACGAGAGTGCCATCTATCACTACTACTGATCTTATTCCCAGCCTGCGAGTAAAGCAACCAAATGAAAACTCTGCAAACAAGTTACATAGCTCATAAGCTCATAGTTATCTTAAATTGGACAACAAAAATAAAAATACTCATTGAAACACCACAGTGCACCACAATGTTATACAATTCTAATCCAATGACATTCAAGTTATCGTTATTATTATTTTTTAATTAGCAACCAAAACCAGAATAAAAGTTCCATAATTTCAAAGTAATATGGATAGAATCATGAAACATCCAATCACATAATGCCATAAAGTTAAACCAACCTATTTTGTGCATTGGGGCAAGACAAAATGCCATAAGGTTCTATTTAACATCAAAGTTATTAGGGCAACAGCAACTCACACTGAGATCCCATGAATTTTGCTGAAAATTTACCTCTATTTTCTTCTATCTATAAGATTCGTTAAGCAGATTCCTGAGTTTGTGAAAACATACAATGCCTGAGGAGGTTAATGTCACCCGAACAAATAACAAAGCCAAGATGAATTTCACTAAATCTCGGAAGATATAAATGTAATTTGTCCAATTTGATTGATCAAAGCAAGGAGCAGAACAAAAATGAACTGGGGTGATTGATGCAATGAAAAGGGATTAAAGAAGCAATAATTGGAAACACAAAAGAACCCATCAATGCCATTATCAAACCCATCACATAATTCTGAATCCAAATTACCCGACACACTTTGAGCACAAATCACGAAATGGGGTGGAGACAGAATCACTCAGAATAGGAAAAAGTTAAGAACTTTGATGTTATGTGCATCAAAAGAAGCAAACATTAGAAATACAGAATGAGTGGGAAATTGGTGGGTACCCGAGTGTGAGAGTGGATCTATGTTTGTATGTAGTATTCGATTTGGGTGTTGGTGTGAGCTCTTCTTCTTCATCAACAATCTTCACTGTGTGATTCGTCTGAAGAGAGAGAGAGAAGGATATGGTAAGGATTAAGAAAGGAATGAACCTATACAACACGAGTCAGCCCGACACTGATTGAGTTAACTCAGTGGCACTACTAGCCAAACTATTTATTTATTTATTTTGTTTAATTGTTTCTGCAGCATTGGTCGGTCGGTGATTTAAGTACTATTTTCAACAGTTCAGGGGTTGATATGTAAATTTCTAAAGTTTAGGCAAAAAATTTATGTATAGTTCTCTAAAGTAATATTTTCTAAAGTTCAGGGGTTGATATTTAAAATTATTCGTGTAAATTGTATATCACTTGTTAAACTAAATTGTATTATCAACTATATTAGATCTCATATGTATCAAAAATAAATATTAGGTCTCATGATTTTAATATTATTTAATTTTATGTGATAACAATTACGTTTAAAAGAGACATAACTATATGGATTAAAATAAATAAAATTAAAAATAAACGAGAAAATAAAATAAGAAAACATAAAAACGACAAGCTGGTTCGAGTTTCCGTCTCGTGAGGGCATAGGGTTTTCGATTCACTGATGTTGTCACAAACACGCTTTAGCTGAACCTTCTTCACTTGTTCTTCACTCTCCTTTCCACAAAGGTACCAACAGATCTCACTCACTCTTCATGATTTCATTTCACTAACCTTGTTTTTTGATTTCCCCAAAAAATCTTCTTTTGCAAAAAAAAAAAAAGTTTCTTTTTTTGCCCTTTGTTCTTTGAGATTTTTGGGTTTGACATTCTGATTGAACCACAAGGGTTTCTCATGGTTATGTTTTGTGAAATCAGGTCATTATAGACTTCTGGTTAATTTTGATTCAATTTGTGGTTGAGTCTGTGCTTTATTTTTAGTTTTCTCTTCTCATATTATTTCTCTTTTGCTCTTTTTATTGTTTTTATTTTTCAATATCTTAGGTTCAAAGGATGTTATGGTTGCTGGATGCATTCTCTTGCTCAAAATCTGAAATGCAGTCTTTCTAGGTAGAAAATTTCATTCCTTCCATTTCATTTTGCTTTACCTAAATTCTATTTCGGTGTTAATTTCTTATTTATTTACATTTTTATGAAGTATATGATATTGTTAGTGATTTGAGAATTCACAATTTGATGTGTAAGATTTGGATTTTCTGACTGATCAACCATGGCTATTTGTACCTAAAGTAATCTCTATCCAGTTTTGTTCTATTGCATCTCTTTCTTATGGTGCCCCTTATTTTCCTTGTGTATATATATAAGCTCAAATATATTTTTTAAGGCCCTGAAACATGGTTGGATGAGTTTTTACACTAGAAAAAATCACACTTGTTATCATTGGTGATGGTAAAATGGAGTCCGTTTCCTTGATGATTTTAAGCACTTTAGCTGTGATACATGAAAAATGAGTAAGTTTTTGCACTTAACGCCACGATGGAACTTCTTTGGAAGCTTGCAGGTTGTGTCTTAATTTTGGTTCTGTTCAAAGCAAGCTTGTTAAACTGTCCCTTTATTGGTGTTAGCTATGCTACCCACTGGAGCAAAAGACGCCCAATTACGTGAGAGCAACAGCCAGAAGGTCCACCCTCAACCAATGGAAGAGGCCAACAATCAGAATCCAGAAGCTATGGAAACCCTAATATCTAAGATCTTCACAAATATCTCTTCCCTTAAGTCAGCTTATATCCAGCTGCAATCTGCTCATACCCCATACGACCCTGATAAAATTCAAACTGCTGATAAACTTGTTATCAGTGAGCTGAAAAATCTGTCTGAACTCAAGCATTTCTACAGGGAAAACAACCCAAAACCAGTGTGTGTTTCTCCCCAAGACTCTCGTTTAGCTGCAGAAATTCAAGAACAGCAGAGCCTCCTGAAAACCTATGAGGTCATGGTGAAGAAATTCCAGTCTGAGATCCAGAATAAGGATTCAGAGATCCATCAACTGCAGCAGCAGATTGAGGAAGCTAGCCAGAAAAGGTCAAAACTAGAAAAGAATCTGAAGCTTAGAGGTTTGTCGGCCAAAGAATCAGAAGACGAAAGTGGATTTTTCCCTGTTGATCTGACCCCAGATCTCTTCACCTCTTCCGTGGAAGCAGCTGCAAAAGCCATTCATGATTTTTCTAAACCTCTAATCAACATGATGAAAGCGGCTGGGTGGGACCTTGATGCTGCTGCCAACTCAATTGAGCCTGATGTCGTTTATGCGAAGAGAGCTCATAAGAAATATGCATTTGAGTCTTACATATGCCAAAGAATGTTCAGTGGCTTTGAGCAGGAAAGCTTCTCTGTCAAATCAGAAAATATTACTGTCACTAAAGAGAGTTTCTTCAACCAATTTCTTGCTTTAAGGGAGATGGATCCCTTGGACATGCTAGGACAAAATCCAGATTCCATTTTCGGGAAGTTTTGCAGGAGCAAGTACGTCGTGGTGGTTCATCCAAAGATGGAAGCATCGTTCTTCGGGAATTTAGATCAGCGAAATTTTGTAATAGGTGGAGGGCATCCAAGGACTCCCTTCTACCAGGCTTTTCTAAAACTCACCAAATCAATCTGGCTTTTACACAGGTTGGCATATTCTTTTGAGCCGAGTGTCAAGGTATTTCAGGTCAAAGGAGGGAGCGAGTTCTCTGATGTTTACATGGAAAGTGTGGTCAAGAATCTGATAATGGATGACAATGATGAGAAACCAAAAGTTGGTTTGATGGTTATGCCTGGATTCTGGATTGGGGGAAGTGTGATTCAGAGCAAAGTATATCTCTCTGGTATGAAAGTTGCTGAATGATTCTTGAATTAAGGGGGCAAGCCAGATTCATCTGATGCAATGTAATTTCTATGTGGTTTGTTTTGGATTGTAGTTTTTCCTTATCTTGTAAGATAATGCTGTTTTCTGTAATTGTAATGATCCCCCCTTTAGTTGTTGTTGGGATTAAATGAGGCCTTTAATTCATCCTTGTTTACTTTCAAGTGCATTGTTGTATCTGTTGGAACATTCTACACCCAAATTGTAGTTTGTATGAAGGGGATTTTAAGGTATATAAAACTAAAAGTTTTCCCTGTATTTGGGAGTCTAATCTATAGCTAAAATCAACCTAAGTGTTTTGAATTCTGGTTTAATTGATATCTCTAGATTATTGTTGCTAATAACTAGCATACATTTGGATAAATGACTTATACAAGTTTTTATGTAGAAGTATTTTATTGTAGAAAAAAAATTGTTTTGAATGTTTTGAAAAACTCCTTTTGAGAAATTATGTATTCTAACTTCTCAAAATGTATTAAAATGACTTTTTGGAGAAGTAATGTATTATACTATAGTGCCAAACATGGTCAATTTAACCTTTTTTTTTTAAGTGCATGTTTCATCACTATCTGCATAAAACTTCAAACTCCAAAGGTGTGGTGAACATGCAAATAAAACAAATATAAACAAAGAAAAAATTATCAAACCATCATTAACTTAAGTTGTCCATTTTATCTTTTGCCATATCACAGTAAACCAAAGTCGCCAAAAAGTGTGAGCAACCATAAAAAGATCAAGATATGAGCTTCTATTGTACTGCTCACAATTTAAATACTGCTGCTATCTAGAGAAACTAACAACAATAAAAATCAAAACAAACTTAATGTAATAAGGATTTGACCAAATTCCATTTGTACATTTTATTTCGGGTTCATGATTGGGGTATCCATCGTTAAACATATAACTAATCTTTCATTGACTTATAGACACCTCGATAGATAGTACTGGTCTGAAATTTTAAAAGTTTTTCCATAATCAATGCAAGAATCAAACTCTCAACACTTGATTATGGGAGGATGAACCTCTACCGTTCAACTACACTCTTCAGGTTATTTGTTCGTTACATTTGCAAGTGATCCAAATAACCCATGATTGAGAATTGCCAAGTTCAAGGCCCAAGAATAATCAAGACCCCGAAAAAGGGCCCAGGAGAAATCTGTTGCTGAGTGTTAGGACAAGGGTCTTAAATTTTTCTCCTATTTTTCACATTATGGGGCATTTTAGTAACCTTGATCTTGTTTTCAAATGTCATAGCCTTGGAAAAAGTATCATGCTATATGTATTGATAAATATAAAACTGATGTAAAATATCATTTTTGATGCAATAAAATTAAGAAACTGAAATTAGGTTGAATTGGTATTTTTGTTTTGGCTGCAACACCACTCTATCTCACTGTCCCCTTCCCACTTGCAAAATTCAGCAACTAATAAGTTATAAATTAACCATAGAAATGACACAAATTGTAGTTTTTATCAATGCAAATTGTGCCACCTGGAATCTTCTAAGCTTGATCATGTTGGTGTAATTATTAGGGTTTTGCCAACTAATTAATCAACACACAAGTATTATCTTAATTTTTTCATATTCTCTAGTGGACATAGACCCGTTGGTATCGCCTAGAAAACTCCATGTTGCACCATGATTCAGGATACAAGTATCATTAACAATCCCATAATTAATTAAATTATTCATAATTAATCACTCTCAAGTTATAAGTTTCATACACTTTTCCTTCCTAAGCATCATATATATTTTTATCTCACCACTTGATCAGACTATTTATATTAAGGTCAAAAAGTCTAATCCAATAAAACGTGTGACAACAAAAAAAGTTTAAGCCACAATTAACTTCACATACCCAAACAAGGAAAACAACCTTCTTCAACAAGGGTATACTCAAGGAAGGCATTTTCTTGGATGCATGGTGGAACATGTTTGACATGAATATAGTATTATATGCACATGTAGTAACAATAATTATAACAACATATAATTATACTGGCTAATTCGGCTTTTATTGGATAGATGATTTGGATAATTCTTTAACATCTTCACCTTCTAAGCTCGAGGTTGGGGCTCGTGGTCCGTTCGACTTTAAGTATAGACCAATGCTCAAAACAATTCTTTAGCCTCTTTGCCTTTTAGGTTTGAGGCTAGGGAATACTGGTCTGTCTGAGTTTTTTATTAAAGGGTCCGTCAGACCTATTTTATTATTCATGCCTACTATAAATATCATAATATAAAAGCGGTTAGGAAAATTCATCTTTACTCAGATACTAGACCAACCCTTTCTCACCCTCTCTAACTCCAACCAAAACAAATACAATTTAATGTAATTAATGCTTAATTAATGTCAATGCAAAAAACTTATCCTATAATGTCATTTTCTTTGACCGACCAGCTCCTATAAAAAATTTGCAATATTGGCCTTATTGATCTTCCTTGGCGCAACTCAATGCATGCATAATGGACTTAAAATCAAGTAACATATCATGTGATCATGTGTGATCATGTGAATCCCTCTATATAAGAACCACAACCCATTCCCATTTTCTCCAAACCAAACTCATCTTCTAGCATTTGAGAACTCTCTCTTGCATCATTACACACAAATTAGAGCAAAAATTTCCAAACCTTCAAAATTCCAAACACCACAAACAAACATGTCACAACTCAAAAACCTTGCCATCACATTATTCCTATTCATTTTCCTTTGTCTCTTCTTCCCATCAAGCCATGCCCTAATTGATCCAAGATTAGAAGGTCCTAATAATGAGTCACAAACAATGACTTACATAAAATCCTCTTGCAATGGCACACTATACCCTGAATTATGCATCCGATGCTTATCAAAATTTGCAAGTTCCAACATTGATGGGCCTCAACACTTGGCTCATGTAGCCTTATCAGTGAGCCTCACAAGAGCACTATACACAAGAGGGTACTTATTGAAAGTGGCCAAAGAAATCAATTCAATCAACAAAGAAAACAATATCAACAACAAAAGGGAGTACCTAACAATTCAAGATTGTGTCAACCAAATCACAGATAGTGTTGACCAATTGAGCCAAGCCATCAAGGAACTAAGAAGGTTGAACAAAGTTGGGTCAACAATTAGTGATGACTTTTTGTGGCATATTAGTAATGTTGAGACATGGGTTAGTACTGCATTAACTGATGCTAGTAGTTGTGTTTATGCATTCCCTGGCCATAGAATGAGTAAGAGAATAGCTACAATCAAAGTTAAGGCCATGAATGTTGCACAATTAACTAGTAATGCATTAGCTTTGTTTCATAGTTATGCAGCTAGGTACAAAGAAGCAGCTACTAGAAAGCCTATCAAGCCTTGAAGGGGGGGATTAAAAGATAAGTTGATTTGATTAAATTAAATTGACCACCCTTTGTTTTTGTCCATGTAAATTATACATGTTTTTTCTTTGGGTTGAGTGGGTTATCTTTAATGATAAAGTGTAATTTGGATGAATAATTTGATTATATTCATAATTATGTTTTGTATTCAGAAATTAATAAGATGTGTTTCAATTGCATTTTGGGACGAAAGATGTATTATCATAGTATCAAGTTTACAGTAAATCTTACAAATGAGAGATGAGACGATCACATATCAACTGGTATGTTATCACGTGTAGAATTCATCATATATCCGAGATTATTATAGTATTATTACTTTTTTGGTGTTGATTATTTTTCATTCATTGGTAATGGTTTAAATTAGAATTAGTTGACCAAGGGTCTCTTAGTTAGCAAGCCAAGAAGTCACGTGAATGAAGTTAATTAAATCAAAGGCTATTTCAGTTCTAAACTAGCAAAGGGAAAGAAGAATTATTCTTTATGTAAGATTTAAGACAAAGCATGAAGATTAAATTAAAACAATATTTGTCAATGTAAAGATAGTATTCTCCCCAAGTTACCAAAAAATAAAAAAATCCTCTAACATGTGGGAATTTGGATATATGACCTATCTATTTACTAGAAACTAGAAAATATATATATTCACAATTAGTTATTGATGCAAATTTATTATTTCCTTAAATTTTATTTCCTTAAATTTTTTATGACATCTAAACATATCTAGTACAATGAAATTGAATATTTGAAGGTCACATCCACCTATAAATTCAAAACAAACTCTATCATGAAATGGCTTCATCCTCTTGGATATTTTATTTACTTCATGCAAAAGCAACAATTTTTTTCCTAATCATATTTATAACTGATTTCAACTTATTTTTTTAACACTTTTATTTTCCATGATTCTGTTTTCTAAGATAAATTAACTATTTTAACATTGATCATTCAAAAAATAATTCAATCATCACAATTTTTCATATTAATTCGTATAATATAAGCTATATTAGTTCTAAACTTAATGCTTTAGCAAATATTGAATACAACTAATATGCAGAACAAAATAACATGGCAAAAACATCAAAATCACTTATCTTTAATTACACAAACATTATGTCGCTGTAAAACTTGGTTGTGAAGAATCCAATCTATGCTGTGATTGTGATACTTGTCACCTAAACTCAATTGAATTTTTTATAGCAAAGTTACAAAACAGGATCCCAAAAATAAGAGGCAACAAATTATTTTTTATAGCAATGAAATGTTGTCTCTATTTCATTCTCTGTGGTATTTTAGAAACTGCCCACAATTTTTTATGAACTCAGCCAAGGAAAAACATTGGGTGATGTCTCCAACCTCCCTGTTAAGACCTCAACACCAGTCCCAGTCACCTAAATAATGGAAAATAGAGACGCATTAAATAAGAAAAATCAGCTACAAAAAGCATTGATTACTATAATATGTATGAGAAATTCTTGCATAATCCTTGACTGGAGCATATTAAGGCTAAGTTTGGTAAAGCTTTTTGCTGGAGTGTTTATGCTCTCAAAAAGCTTGAGCTCCTATTTTATGTTTGGTAAATCAAAAAGTTAAGCAGCTTTTGCTCCTGGCACTTGAGAGGAAGGGTTGCTCTTTGGAGCCATCAAAAGTAACTTTTCAGAGCATACTTTGGCTCTCTGAAAATGAAAATACATAAATGACCCTAAGTTGTACTTACCAAAAGAGTGTGTTCAAATTGAGCACTTCGTTTAGCGTCTGCGGTAACCGCAGTCCATCCATCAGGCCACATTCTATCACGCCAGACACCTATGCAAAAAAATAATGAGAACCACGCGTGTATCCACAAAAGTTTATCTATTAAAATAATGTAGAAATATACCTGCATTGATCATTGGTTCGATAGTGAAGGTCTGTCCAGCCTTCATCACACCAACTGCTTTATTTCCTGATTGTGGTTAAGGTCTATTGCAATTGTTTTCATTCTAGTAATCATGGTAGATTTTAACATGAATTCTAGGGATGGCAGGGAGAAGCTAGAAGCGAACAATGAAAATCTTTTTGTGAAGTGGAAAGTTTTTAGTTTTGGGAGCAAAATTTTCAAGTATTGGACTTGAAATGAAAAGAAAGTTAATATACATTTTAAGAGAAAAAATGGCACATAACTCATAAGAATGCGGAAGCTACCCCGTCCTAGCAATTAACAGTATTTATAAATGATTATCAATAAAAGACTGAAATTTGAAACCATGGAAAGGATACTTCCATAATGAGGAATATTTGGTGCACAATGGAAGAGCTCACCAATTCCATGACCACAATATGATTTTACCTAAGTGATCAAAGGGAAAATATGAGTGAAGAAAAAGAAATAACCATATGTTGTGTGAACAAAGAAAATTGGATATATAACTATGAAAATAGATTAAAAAATAGAAAAGAAAACATAATCCATTACCACTGAGAAGCCTGACATGGTAGCATGACGATTAATAACTTCTCCAATTTCACGGAATCGTACCCCAGGTTTTACTGAATTTGATAGAAAAGGAAGAATAAGGGGTACTATTTTGATTTCTTGAAATACTATGCACGTTTTACGGATATTGAGAGTTTAAACACATGAAAGTCACAACATATTCCAGAAGACATATACATATATTTATGGTTATCATCAGTAATCAATATGATATTATTCAATATCAATCATTAAACATGCCAGAATTTTATTGAGATTTTAATATTTGAAAATTATTATCTTGTATTTGGGCTAGGGACCAAATTTGCAGTTTTATGAAATTCACAAGGCTATATAATGTACATGTCAGAAGACATTGAAGAATAAAAGATACAATGCACCTATGATGCTTTAAAAATTCAATTATAAGACAAGAACGGGTTCAAAATTCGGTGTTGGCATTCAATGGTGACTTACCAATAGCTATTGCCTTCTCTAGACACTCATATGTGCATTTGACCAGCCGGCGAGACTCTTCATCAACATTTCCCACAAAGTACGTTTCATTGAGATCACCTGAATAACAAGTCAACATGATCAACCAATTGTCAAGTTTTATAAACTAAGAGTGAAACAGTATAATCGAAACATGTTAATCAACTCACCATGTACACCTTTATAGTACACAGTGACATCAACATTTACAATGTCACCATCTTCAAGCTTTCTGTAGAATAATAAATACATTATTAAGAGAAGTGCTCATGTTGATATAAGTCATATAACTGTCTACTTAGCATTTAGCAACACTTGCGCTGATCAAAGTGTATATTACCAATAAGAACAACTGACTGGAGAATTTATTTTAAATTAAAAGAATAAAATGACAAAAAACAACCCAAAAAAAAAAGAATAAATAAAAATAAGTGAATAACAGTCTACCTTGCATCAGGAATTCCATGACAGATTACTTCATTGACCGACCTGTGAAATACGGCAGATCTCATTCTTAAAAAAACCAAGACAATCTGAGAAAAATATAATATATACAGAAGGATAGTACCTACGTGCAGCAAGATTTAGGGAAGAAATAATAATTGAGAGGCGATGGATATCCACCTGAAAAATTAAAAAAAAAATAGTTGAGGTTAGGAGCCTTCTCTTTAATGCTCTGCAGTCTGCTCATGGCTTTCTCAAGGGACTTTACATATTTTATATGTAGGAGAGGTTAGGCATCTTTGCTATATCTTTCAGTATCTTTTTCTCCCCTATTTAGGAGGATATCCTCCTCCAATCAAGTGTTACTTTACCTATTTTTATCTAATGAAATTTCCTTTTCTATAAATGAAAAACTCTAGTATGGACTATCGAGCACTATAGAACAAAGTAATTCTTATTCAGTTTTATAGGATGGAGTCAACAAAAGTGATCAAAATTATACCACAAGCTGCATGATCAACAGCAACAGTACAGTAATGCCCTGACTTCGTGGATGTAATATGAAGGATTTACTAAAAAAGCAGAAGCTGCTAAGAAGGTTTTGAAAATGGAAATCGTTAAAACAAAGCTAGTACCTGCAGCAATAGTTGCCTCATGAACAACTCTGTCAATCTCATCAGTTGTCACACCAGGCTTAATAATACGAGCAGCGGCATCCAAAACCTCCCTTGCAATCTATAAATCAATATGCTTAATGAGTCTATAGTCTACATTAACATACAATAAATAAATAATCTATACCTTCACTGAACTTCTCGAGATAAGTTTACCCACAATAGTCAATACAGAAAAAAAAAACATTATATATTCGTATTTTTATATATTTTTACAAGAGGTTGTAACCTCCTCCATTTCCATCACATCACATTTATCAGGGCAGAGGTTCGGGTTTATCGATTATTAATATACAAAGTAAAACCCATGTTGCCAAGCTGCCACCATACATTTCGCCAGAAACAGACTCCAGATATTGAGCACCATGAAAATGAGGATCATGAACTATTTCCCATTAAAAATGAACCAAAATAGAAGAGGGGCAAAATTCTAGCTCTATGAAAAATCTATAAATGATTACATAGTTATATGAGAAAGAAATGGAACTCACCCTGCATGTTTCTCTCATTTTCTCTATTTGATCCGGAGATTTGATCTGTCAATTAAAATCAGTTAGAAAGAAGGACAAGAAGAATACAGATAAGCTTCGGCAGGATCTCATTGCCTCCATGTATTTAAAAATTACCCACCTCGACAGTGTGCTGCAGATAACTATTCGGCTCAATTTTGGGAGTTCCCTGAAGTTGAAACAGAAGAGATAAAAAAAATTTAGAAACAAAGGAACCTTAGCTAAATTATCTGTTATCAAAGAATGGCTTCCACAAGAACTGAAGTAAAATGAGTTAAATCAGATAAAAATGCAAGAAGGTTAAATAGGAATAACTCAAATAACTTACATCATCAGCCCAATCCGGTTTATCAATATCAGCTGGAACAATCCGTTTACTAGAAATGGGATATGGCCGCAGCAACCTTACAATAGCAGAAATGAAATTTCAGTTTCAACCCAAAAAACATAGTCCATAACAAATGAACCGACAAAACAAACTAGTATAAAGAAGAAGAACATGGAAAAAACAAAAAGGACTCTGCAGTAAAAAAAAATTGCGAAGATACCCTTACAAGTAAATGATAATGAACACAATCTTCTATTATGAATTTAACAGCACATAAAAGATATCCAAATTCTAAAGTAAAAACATGAAGGGATTCAAAGTCCTAGAAGTTACCCAGTCCAATCAAAGTGAGGCAACTTTGGAGTTCGAGCCTGCCCTCTCTTCAAGCAATATAGCCAACCTTCACCGGGCAAGTCCGAATTTTGCTCACCTGGAGTACCTGTGCCAAGTGCTTCCTTCGCCTTCAGATGAACTGCTTTGTGAGAGCTCCATGAAGACTTGAAACATTCCTGAGTGCTGTCTAGAGATATCAAAATAGGCTCCAATACAAAGAATATAGAAAGGCTTAGATAAGTAAAGCTTTATGTGATCCAACTCTTGTAACTGTAATCTGTTAGTTTCTAGTAATCCACTACTGCCTCATTCGCTACCATGATAAACCTCGCCTAACTGTTCCCTCTAGAGCAACAATGCCATCCCTAACATGTTATCATTTAATAAATTGCTAATCCCCGATGACTAAATCAATCTGATATAGGTATCAAATTTTATAAATTGAAGCCTGCTCTTACAATGACACAAATGTTATTCCTAGCTACGACGAAAACACCATTAGGGTGCCGTTTATTTCATTTTACAGCTGTCCACCGAGAATAATTGACAAAGGTAGAAAACAATCACAAACCAGAAAGCGGAACCTTCACGAGGAAGCTTCAATTCCATGCACTTCGGACACCTGAGCCAAAAATAAATGTCAACAAGTTAAACTAATAAACTTCCTATGCATAAGGACATAGTGAAATACCCTTCAATAGTTTCTACAACATGATCATCGAAAACCTCAACCACCTAATTTCAATAACATCAAAACAAACTACAAAAAAAAAATTGCATTTTTCACTATCCAGTTGACCAAAACCTCTACCTCCAACTGATTTTGACAACATAACGGAGCAAAAATAACAAATTGGTTACCATTAAATATTTTCACAACAGTCTAAATAATCCCAGAAAATTAAACACTGACACCAACAGCAGCCAGAAGAGCTTTTACAAAAACCATCAAAAAACCCCATTTGATCAAAACCAAAAAAAATAAAAAAACTTATATCAAAAACTGAATCTTACAATCCTAAACAAAATTAAAAAGTCAAAAGCAAAGTCAGAAAAGTGAAGAATGTTGTGTGTATAGAGAGAGAGAGAGAGAGAGAGAGGGAGTTAAGTACTGAAGTTTTGCAGGATTGCCACAGTTAGCACAAGAGAGTGCATTATCAGAAGAATCGGATTCACCAGCCATTGATTCCCGAAGAAGAAGAAGCTGAAGCGTCAATCTAAACACTGAACAAAGAGCTAGGGTTGGAAAAATGTGTAAGACTAAGAGCTAGCTTGAACAAAATGGAATCACCTGTTAAAGACAAAATCAACGTTTATTAACTTGCCGTGGAGGAAAAGTGTGCTCTTTGAATTTGGGCCTGGCCCAATTAGTTTTATGGGCTGATTTGACCCATTAACCAGTTCTTAGACTTTGTTTGGATAAAAATTGAAGGATGGAGTGAGATGAAATACTATGAAATATATTGAAATGGTATGGGTGGGATGAGATGTAAATTTTATATCATTGTTTAGATATTTATAAAATGCAAATTAAATGGAGTGACATATTTTTATAAAAGTTTTGCTGAAAAAATTGAGATCATATCTCATATATTATTATATACCTATCAATGGATCTCATCGTTAAGATATATGGGTAATTAGAATGAAATGGATCTCATCTATTTTGTTAAGATGTATTTCGTTAAGATCTATCCAAACAATCTCATCTCCTTCTATTATATCATCATCTATTATCAATCCAAACAAAGTGTTAGGGTGTGAAATATTATTATAGATTTTTCTTTGAGTATCTGTTGACCGGTAATTGACAACTAATTTATAACTTCGATAGAGATTACTTTTCAATCGATATCACAATATCTTTTTCATTTACACCATTCCAATAATTAAATTTGGAACATAATGTTTAAGCAATCCAAACATCTACCATTTATACTAAGATATTATATTAGGCATTACATCATATATGAAAAAATGCATTACATAGATCATACATTGTAGCTAGCTCCAACCAAACATGAAACTATAATGTTTTTGCTTGTAGTTCTGGATTATTTGTTTGGTTTCTTTAGTAAAAATGTAAAATGGAGCATTATACTTGAAAGTCTTATATTTATTCCACAGCTAATCTATTCTATTTTATAAAGAGAATCATAAATAAGTTGGTTATCCCGTGAACTTTAAAAATAAGATTAATTAAATTAAAAAGTTAAAAAAATTAGAAAATAACAGCCTTTTATAATTCTTACTTCTTCAATTTTTTCTATTTTTTATTAAAATCTAATTCTTTTTATTTTTCATTAAATTACTTTCCCTTGTATTTTATCTATCTTTTATAAAAAATTTCAAAAAATTTAAATACACGACTTAAACAAAACTTTAACTATATTATATAGTATCGTTTTATATATAAAAAAAATCATCACATTTTATACAAATTTTATAAAAAAAGAATAAAAAAAGTGACTCGATGTGCCTTTCAAATCGCTATTATTGTACTTATAGAAGAAATTGAAGTTCATTGAATATTTGGAAGAGAATTCCAAAACCAACCGCTAAATGATTCTACTTCACTACTACGGACAAATTTGACCGACTTATTTATACTTGTAAAGTTGTAGTTCTACTTCATAAGTCATAATATTTTTATATGGTATAATAAGATTTTGTGCATGTATAACTAATAAAATAATTAATAGTAAATAAGAAATCTTTTCATTGAATTTATCACCAATGAAAACAGTTTCTTATATTTTTCATCACAAATAATAAATTCATTAATAATAGAACATAAATACGTACCAATTATTTAGTTATGATTCACCTCTATAAAAATATGTTCAAATTGCTCACTTTAATTGCATAAAAAAATATTAGACATGTGTAATATTGAAAAGACATGGAGAATATTTTAAAATCTTAGTAGATATGGAAAGAAAAGTTTCATTGAATCTAGAAGATACAACCAAAATCAACCGCTAAATGATTCTTCCTTTCCATTTAAATGACGTTATTTGGGCTTGAAGAAATAATATTTATATTTTTCTAAAAAATAATAATCAATACTTTTATATATATTCTTTATTAGGTTAGTTAATAGTTGCCTACATTTTGATTGTAGATGAAGAATTTTTTATCTGAATGCTTCTAGGTATACAGTTAAATTTCAGTGAATTTAACTAATTATTTAAATTCCAATAATATACATTAAAATTGGATTGTTGATTAGATTGACTGATCTTGTATTATATACCAAGAATTATTATTTCCATTTACAACAAGTTTACTTACACTCAAAAATTAATAAGGGATGACCGAGTTTTAGTAAAAAAAAAAAAAGGGAGAAACAAACCTTGTAAATTGTAATTAATTATTTTGCTTGAATTTGAATAAAATTATTATGTATATTAATCAATTCTTAATTCATAAAATTATTGTACCATTAATTTGTAAAGTTATATATATATATATATATATGTATATATATATATATATATGTATATACCATCCCTCTTTAATATATATGAATTGTACAAATAGAAAAAATTTAAAGATGATGTAGTCCTATCTTAATTTAAGGCAATAATATTTATTATACACTCGAAATACATTCAACTAGTATCTAATATGTGTTATACACTATATGGAATATGTGTTATACACAATACACATTCCAATATTAATTGAGAGTATTTATGTTGTACGACAAGTATTATTAAATGCTCGAAAACAAAGAAAATTCCACATAACAAATAGGCCCACTTCAAAACTATATATATTCTCTAATTCAACAACATATATATATATAACCAAGCCGATAACAACATTAATTAGTCATAATAAGTACATTACCATATATATCCCAAGTTACACACTCATAATATACATACCATAATTATAATCCTAGCAAACTATTACTAACAAAACTCACTAATTAATATCATCAACATACATTGCATCATACACTAAATTAAAAGCACTAATTAATTCCCAAATTAAATGGCACCCCTGAATTAGGAATCCACCTCTCCCCTTGCAAAAATTGAGCCACAGAAAACACTGAAGCTTGACCAACACTATTCAAAACATGAAATCCAGGCCAATTAACCCTATACCTTATATTAGCACCATTCCCTATATTCAAATACTCACCATAATACAAAGTCCTAATTGCAAAATCTCCACTCCACTCACCCCACCCTTTAGGGTTAATCAATCCATCCAAATCACTCTTAATCACCACTGTTCTAGAATATTTCTTCCAAGGCCTTCCCAAATATGTCTTAATTGAACCCATAGATGTAACAAATTCTGATGAAGGCCTAACCCTACAACTCTGAATTGAAATTCCTGTTGGTTTGTTAGGATCATCTCTGCCTTGTGCTGTTATGAAATTTGATTGGTGACTCATTGGTTTCCTAATGAATATGTCACTATTTTGAATAACTGCAGCTGCATCACCAAAGATGAAGTCTATGGTGCCGTGTATGGTGCAGTCTCGGTAGAATTGTCGGTTCGAGTGGACGTAGAGTGTGTCTTGGTAACCTTTGAAACTGCACCGGTAGAAGACCGAAAGGTCTGAACTTACTTTTAATGCAACTGCTTGGTGCTTTTCTGGGCCTGCTGTGTTCTCAAATGTCATGTCTTTGGCCCAAAATCCATCTCCTGATACATCTGTTTGATATGCAAAAAAACTTGTAAGCAAAATTTTATATTATGTGAAATTTGAAAGTCAATAAAATTTTTATTTATTTAATTTTTAAATATGACGTACATTACGTATTATGTATATCATATATTGGATACTAGTTGGATTAGTTGGACATATTGCAGTTGTACGACAAACATTATTGTTATTTCACAAATGCTTGGGGCACAACAAAAAACCAGTCAACACAGCCAACAAAGCCCATTTAACACTTTATGGTCCAAGTAGCACTTTTGATTATGAGTATATTTTTAATGGGTTGAGTGCTTATGATCCAAATTTCTATTTGTTGGCTGGTTTTTTGTTGTGCCTCTAACCATACTCTTGATTTTTAAAGTAATTATGTATTATTATATACATCGTAAAAATTAATTATCCATTGCTTAAGATGTTTGTAAATACTTAAAGGAGAAAACATGTGAAATCTACCCTGTTTTAATAAAAATATATAACTTTTTAACACAATTTTTACATATTTACAAATTCTAATGTTTCACTTTGAAAATTTTCAGATTTTGACAAATATAACTATTTATTAATGGAAAATATTTGTTGTACAACAGAAATACATCTAACTAGTATCCAATATGTGTATTATATGTCAATGTAATGTGTGTATTACGTATGACACACATTACATATATGATCATGTTGAATATTAGTTTAATACATAATTGTTGTACATGTATTATTACCGATTATTACCGATTTATTAGTTAGTGTTGCTTACCAAATGTGGCTGAACCAAGAGTAGTAGAACCTTCAACAACACTTCTACTGCCAGTGACAATAGTTTTGTCGATGCCATCTCCAACAAACATAACATTATGAAGCTTGTTACCAATCTCAACCTTTTCATGGTACACTCCTGCTTTCACATAAATAACTGATCTTGAAGCATGGTTTCCACCTCTTGAAGCAAGAGCATTCACTGCATCTCTTATTGTTCTGTATGTTCCTGAACCATCTTGTGCTACTATCAAATCTGCTTTTGATGTTGATGCACTCCATGATGCTAACATATCAGATTCTGATCTTGATATTATTGGCCTCTGAGGTGCTCCTACATACAGAAATTAAACAAAAATCACAATAATTAGGATGGAATTAAATTAACCCTATCATGATATATGAGTGTTACTATATAGTCATGTATTAGTTTTTAATTGTGATATATTGTACTTCGTTGTAAAGTTATCACATTCGAGAGTGTACATAAATTTGTTCAAATTTATAAGAGTTTACTAAGAAGTTAGTTGTTAACTTATTAGCTCGATTAAAATTCTAAATTTAAAATTCAGATAAATTTGAATAAACTCAAAAGAGTTTTCTAAACTATGGATTAAGATTCTAAATTTCGATTAAATTCTAAATTTGAGTTTATAAGTCAAAACAAGTGTTTGATTACCTTCTTTGTGATGTTTTTTGGGCAAAGATGAGACATATAAATACAGATACAAAATTAAAGTTATGTCTCATTTTATACCCCTCTAATGTCCCAAATTTAAATAAGATTCATAAATTTACACATTATCATATAGTTAGCTGTAATGCTAAACACATCATTCTTATATTTTTTTTTGTAGTTGTATTTATATTATGTCTCTAAAATTAAACATAACTTTATATCTTATATCTTCATCATAAGGGCAAGTGTGGCTGTTCATCATATGTTTTTTTCTCACATGTGACTATAATTGTAAATATCTTTGTCTATAGTTTACCTATACTATTGTAATTCTTTTTTCACAAGTATGTAAATGGCAGAGAATATTATTTTTTTCCTTTAAAACAGAGGAATCCAAATAGTTCTCAAAACTTAAAAATAATAGTATATTTGGTATTCAATTTTGCTTATGATAAACTAATTTAGAGCAATAGTAAGTAATAATAAGAATGATGAGGTTATATAATTGCATATCCCACTCAGCTTTTGTTGAATTGTTTTGTTTGTTGGCATGCACTAAAGGACAATATTCCACCGGGTGGAAGATTTCTTGTAACAATGACATTCTTCTAACAACTCATTTTGCCTAAAACAGAATTAATCATCATAGCTATCTTCTAAGAAGCACATGTATAGGTAAGTTCAGAAATGAAAGAAAAGTACAAAATCAAATAATCAGAAGCATAAAAACAAAAAGAAAGAGAAATGCAATTTGACTAGTATATATCTACATGTGACAAAACAGAAAAAAAAAAAAATTTATGCAAACACCTCTCAGTATTTTTCTTCTTAATAATTTTGTTCATTAAAATTATTGTGACTCTATTTTCATTTTGTGAGTCTATTTTCATTTTTATTATGATCCATATATTAAAAGTTTAATAAAATCATTTTTTACTTACTCATTAAGTATGATAATTAATGAAAATAAATACTATTTAGCATATACTAGATGAAGTTTTTCAAGTTAAAAAACTTATTTAAGAAAATAATAATAATGCACACACGTGGTGAGTGTTCTAATGCAGTTGTAAAATGCTATTTTGACACATGTTAAATGGTGAAGTACGTGGGCACTAGCATATATATATTGTTTATTGTACAACAAATTACGTCCAACTAATATGGAACATGTATTATATATATAGTGCTATACAAAATAATACACATCATGTATTATATATAGCACACATTGGATACTAGTGAAAAATATTGTTGTGAGACGTATTTCTATTTTGAAAAAAAGAAACATGGCAATATATATTACCAATAATGTTTGATGTACAACAGAAATACGTCCAACTTGTATCCAACGTGTGCTATCCATATTACAGGATGTGTGCTATACGTATATGTGCTACGTGTAATATGGATAACACACATTGAATACAAGTTAGACACAAGTTATTAGACACAAGTTAGACGTATTTCCTAGTACCCTTCACATTTATTATTTGACATTTACTCTGTATTATTGCAGAGTATAGATGAGTTTTGGTTTAATACAATGTCAATGGTATACACTCTACTTATCTTACTTATGGAAAAATTCCCTATTGATCAATCAAAAGTCTAGTCACTTCACAGAATGAGATAGAGTAATCAGAGAGTGCAAATTAAAGCAAGAAAAAAAAAATGGTTTTCACTTTTGTCTGTCTCTAAAAAATTACAAAACTATATATTTAAAAAATATTGTATTAAAGCACTTTTTTCAAGAAAAAGAAATATAGAAGTGAACACGTAATGAAAAATATTGGACAATAAAAAATAACATGATAGTTATTATGATTGTGGTCTTAAAATAAACAAACAATGCCAATTTTTATTAAAAAGATCTATTAATATTTTTCAATTGTGTAACATTATTGTAATGGACAAAAACTATAAATATATAACATTTTTTTCTTATATTATTATTTGCATGTAGTATAACTTCAAGTTATTATATACTCTCTCACCTTTGGCTTTGGCTTTTCCTCTGTTTTTTGCATACAAACCAAGAGCTTGGCTAAGAAACATAGTCAAGTTTCTATTACCCAAAACCTCATCATCATCACTTCCAACATACCCTTTTTCCTTCAATCCATCCAAACAAGTTTTGTGGTTTGTCATCACACCACTAACCCAAATTAGTGCATCTTCATTGGTATAGCTATTAGTATTTGATGTCATATGAGAGAGCCTAGACTCACTCTCTTCATAGAGCTTAGCACAATCTCTTAGTGCCATAACACCGCCACTTGTTTGATTTGACCTAATTAGGCCTTGGTTTAGTCCTAAACTATGCAATCTCCCAAATTTCCCAAACCAATTATTGTTAATGGCTTGTGAAACTTGGGTTTGTGCCATTTGGAGCAAATCAAGTTCTTGGAGGGACAAAGTGTTTGTGGTGAACATGGTGAAGAAGAGAAGAAGCAAAAATGTGGCATAAGTGGCCATCTTTTTTTTTTCTAATGAGGTTTTTATTAATTTGTGTGATGAATTTGCATGGTATTGGTGTTGTGGATTGCTAATTTATAGGCAGAATGAGGAAGAAGCAAAGACATGAATGCTAGCCAGGTGTCACTATGAATGTGTGATATGTGCCATATGCATTAACTTAGTGGATTGGGAATTTCTTTAAACTATGTAAAACCATTAATGATTGTCGTACAACAGAAATACATCTAACTAGTATTCAATATGTTATACATAGTATCTAATATGTCATATATGTATAACACATGTACATATTGCACACATTACGTCTTATGTATAGTACACATTGGATACTAGTTAGTTGAACGTATTTATGTTGTAAGAGAAATATTATTATTAAGATAAAGCTAATAATAAAGAAACAATAATAATAATGCCACAGATAAAACTAAAATAAATGTAACTAGCTAGAGACCTTTTTCTGAAAAAAGTAATTGTGGTTGTTGGAAGGATTTTAATTTCTTGTATGAATATAGGTGTATCATGGATATATCTACATTGAGAAGGACTTGCCATGAAGTGAGATTATGTGATGATACATAACATATGTTTGGTTTTAGGGTTTGTTTGGGTATTATGGAATATGGATACAAATTAGGGTAAGTTTTTATGGGTGGTATGAGCTCCATGGCGGATATATAATTTTGCACATAAAAATACGTACTTTCTTTTTTTTTTTACCCTTAATCAAACTCATCTTATAGTTCAATTAATTTTGATACATCAATCATTTTATTAATTAAATATGTATAATATGCTGGCTGAATGTAGGACGAAAACTTGCCTTAAAAATACATCAACAATAATAATTATATATTTAGTTATATAAAATTAATAAATTGAAGTTCCCATCATTTCTTTAAATTAAATTGTGTCACCTGCATGTAAAACATAGCATAAATAACATTGTCATATGTTAGCTTATACATACTCAACCCCTGCTTTGCACAATTCCAAAGAGTAGTAGCTTAATTCTTATCCATTAACTACCTTATATACAATAATACTGGTGATAAACAGAAATACGTTCAATTAATATTTAACGTGTGTTATACAATAAGACGTAATGTGTGCTATATGTATAACACACATACGTAAAACACATATTACTTCTTATTATATAGCACACATTAAATATTAGTTAGATGTATTTATGTTGTACCACTAATATTATTGTTATATATACCTCACACAACAATTGTCAGAAAGAACTCAGAACCACTGTCTTCATTAATTTAAGGCCACCGCTAAAAAAAGGAATCGCTCTTTCCATGTAAAACAAAAGTTGTGACAAATAGTTTTTATTATATATATAGCATATATAATGAAAAATTATTAGTAGAATTTTAAAATATTATTAATTATTAAATTATAAAAGGTGCTACCTAGCTAGCTAGTTACTGATGAGTCAAATTGAGTTCTTACACAGAACAACTGAGTGTTTAGTTACTTAGTCAATTTGAACAATCATTCTCAAAATTATGGAAGAAAAAAACTTACATACATTATTTTTATTATTATGTATGAGAAGTAAAATGAGATTATTAATTATATATGCATGCATCAGTTTGCGCACTAATGTGCCGTGCGGTGCTAGCTAGTCCAGACAAGGGTTCTTGGATGTGACGATATTACATCTACATTAAATATAGATTCATCAATTATCATTAAGTATTATATAATTTATGGGTCCATTATATAAAACAAAAATTTAAACTTGCACATATACCACTCACTCTTCAACTTGACACGTGGCACATATATTCACTTTGATGAATATTTGATTGATGAAATATTGATGTCAATATAATTGATTATATATATGTATAACGAGAAACGTAATTTATCTCATGCATAGCATACTATTAAACACTACAAGTAAGAAATAGTATATATATATATATATGCAAGTATTTATTTATATGTAGACTTGTTAATAAGAGAAAGTGAAGTGCATATAGGCATATATATATCACTACTCATTCGGTGGGTGATGAAGTCTTTGAAAATTGTGTACATACATGGTGGCAACGTGTTTGAGACTGAAGTAGCAATGACCTTGATTTGGCAACTGGCAAAGTCTTAGCTACCTTATATCTTATGCATTACAACTGTAGAATATATATATAGAATTGGTAGAGGTTAAAAAAAAAAAGTAGGCAAAACAGTTAATAATAAGAAGTTGAGCCTAAATCACTCAGTCCAACTAAAAAATACACATAGTTAATAATGATATTTGGGCCAAAAATATTAAAATGAGTTTGGTTAGCTGTTTTGACTGGAAAAATGTTGTTCTCCAAACATTTATTATATATATATATATACGGACTTTTTTTTTATTTATTTATTCCCAAGGTCTAGGTGACAAGTATTTGATTTTTAGAAAAATGATTATAATATAGATTTAAATTTTATGATAAATCTTATTCATGACAATATATCAACTAGTATTACATTTATTATAGTTATAATTTTTTATTAAGTCTTGAATGATTAAGATGTTCGCTTGTCACTTATAAGATTTACTATAAATTCGAGTATACATTTTCGGGTCATTCTCCTAAAAATAATGTTGTCTAAGACTTTTGATAGTATTTATTTTGATTAAAATTAAAGTATGAAATATTATTAATAATCACAAAAAAAAATTATTCAACAATGCAAATCAAAATATACCAACTTATTAAAAAACATAAGAATTAAGACTAACTTCGAAATTTATGTGACAATCCATTCTTTAAACTTCATAGTAATAAATTTCTTACAACCATAAAGGAATATTTAGTGCAACCTCAATATAATACAAACTAGTTACAACAAATAATGAAATCAATCAGATATGAAGCTATTTATCTTCCCTAATTCATTTCCTTATACAACAACACAAACTTTTTAATCAAATAAAAAATCAAACCAATATTACTATCAAACTATTAAGACATACATACATAATCAAATAATGATCAAATAATAAAAATCTAAAGAGTAGAAGTGAAAGGCACACGAGTAGATGGTAACCAAGAATTGCCAGCAATGAAATTAGCAACAGAGAATTGAGAGGCCTCAGAAGCAGTAGTAATGACATGATACCCTGCCCATTTGACTCTGTTTGCTGTTGAAGATCCAGCTCCTGTGTTCATGTACTCTCCATAGTACAGAGTGCTTAATGCAAAGTTACCACTCCATTCCAACCATCCAGCTGGATCTATCACACTATCAAGAGAACTCTTCATGAACACTGTGCGCGAATATTGCTGCCATGGCCTTCCAAGATAAGTCTTCACAGAGCTCTGAACCGCTTTCAGGTCCGAAGCTGCTGTAACTACTGAATTGTGGATGGAAATGCCTGTGTTTTGATTTGGATCTGTTCTGCCTTGAGCCGTGATTGTGTTCACTTTGTTTGGAGGGTTTCTTGCGAAGAGGTTGCAGTTTTGAAACACGACTGCGGCGTTGCCGAAGATGAAGTCAACTGTGCCATAAATATCGCATTCTCTGTAGAATTGTCTGTCAGAGTATACATATAGTGTGTCTTGGTAGCCTTCGAAGCTGCATTTGTAGAATACTGATAAGTCTGATCCAGAACGTAGTGCAACTGCTTGATGGTTTGCTGCACCAGCTGTGTTCCTAAATGTTATGCCCTGAGCAATAAATCCATCTCCAGTAATAGCTGTAGAAAATATTAATATATAGATTAAGCACTCAATTATTAAATACTATGTAACAAGAGGAAATAAATCAAAAGGATAAGAGTGTGATTGATTTTTATTTTTATTTTCTATATATATTTTTTGTATTTTCTATTTTTTAGAATTTTGTGAAGTAAATACAGAATATAGAGCAAACATGATTTTATTATTTTCTCTCTATTTTCAATATTTTCTTAATAAAATTATGAAAAAAGAGAAAATAGAAAATGAAACACTTTAAAAAAATGTGTTTTTAAGCTTACCAACAGTGGCGGAACGGAAGGTTGTGGTGCCTCCTCCAACACTCTGGCTGCCGGTGATTATGGTTTTTCCGATACCATCTCCAACCAACATAATATTTTTTGCCTTTATTTGAACTTGCTCATTGTAAATCCCTGCCTTCACATATATCACATACCTTCCATTGCTACTCTGTGGAGCAGCATTTACGGCTGCGCTCACCGTCGTGTACTTTCCAGATCCATCTTTCGCCACCACCACATTAGCCTGAGAAGCAGGGGAAGATGCTTGCAACAATTTCCTATCACCAGGCTTGACCCATGTTGGGAACCCTTGTTTGTAACTTGGCTCTTGATATTCAACTTTGTTAAGAGCCAAAGTGTTACTTAGTAACTTAGTAACATTGTTGGACATAAGAGGGAGGACATAGTCTTGCACCCCAAGTTCATAGAACCCGGCTTTGCATGTCTCAAGGTTTGTGAGTGCTGTGCTAAGCCATGTTTGGGTATCAACTTGGGTGCATTTTGTGTTTGGGTCTAAGGTTTTGTTGAGCTTTTTGATTGTTTGCTCATAAAGCTCAACACAATCGGACCAAGCAATTGTTTCTTGTGGGTTACGGCACTTTGAGCCTAATGAAAGAGTGTTTGCATGCCCTATTAGTGCTCTCTCTTGAGCAAGTTGCAATGAGAGTTTTAGGAAATCGGATTTTTGGTTTATGGGCTTGTATTGGTGAGTTGGATTATTGCTCAAGAAATACTCACATGGTTGAGGATTTGGGGTTTGACTACACCAAAGTTTAATGTCATTCATAGAATAGCCATAAACTAAGGTAGAAAATAGAAAGGGAACAATGAGAAGATTGAAGAGGAAAAAAGTTGATGTCATAGTAGCTTAATTTTAGCAATTGCAATATTGGCAAAGAGGATATGATTATATGTGTGTTTAAAATGTACTTTGGAGCTTGATTATTGAGTTTATGAATGTTGTGTGTTTCATGTCCTAAACTGGGGTTCTATTTATAGAGGGAGGAATTAAGAAGATATATTGAGATATATTGGTAGTTGGAAGTATTATAAGCAGCATGCTAATAATATTTACGTGTTAAGTTTTCAAAGTCGTTAATACAAACACCTTAGCTTCCTAATTGGAATTCATGTATAACAGCATATCTTTTTTTCCTAGTACACTATTCCTTGTCAAAAAGGAAGAAATTAAATTAAAAATGTGTATAATATTATATAATAGATAAATGATGTTTTTGGTGTGTGTTTAATATAAACCATGGAATCTAGTGGACTAAAATTGAAGCCATCCGAATCGTAATACGCAGCCAATTAAATTAGAAACGTGTCAAATTTTAGGGAAACATGATTTACTTGATTTGACCTTCCAGCACGCACAATTTCGCAACCTGATTTTGCATTCATGGTCACATGCGATTCTAAGTGGCACGTGAGCTATTTTATTTTTGGTTACCCATAATGTCCGGAGTTTCGCCTTGACTAATTGGTCGTTCCAAGTCGCGTACCTGGGAATGACAGGTGAGGCTCTCAATGATAATTTTTTTCATTCTCAAGACTCGAACCCGAAAACTTATTTAAGGTATAACAAACGGCTTACTACTTGCATAAACCCTAGTTGGTGCACATGAGCTACTTTAGACATGATAAAACTAATATTTTAAGGATTTTGTTAACGAGTGTCCTAACAAATAAGAAAATTTTATTTTAGAAATACTTATTTTTATATTTTCTATGCAATGGACCCACCACAATATTTTAAAAATTTTTAAAACTTACTATTTTTAGTATCCTTAACAATTGCGTTTAGGGCACTTCCCTATTTTAATATGCTTGAATATAATCTTGGACGTGGATCTAATTGATAAAGCCAAATACAAGGAAAATGATGACATGCATATCCATGCATGGATGCATGGATTGAGACTATTATTATTTTCATTGAGACCCCACTCTCTCTATATTCAATGCATGCATAGAAATTATTTGACGGCTTGACGCATCATAAACATCATCAAATAATTAATTTTAAGGATATATATCTTTTTGAAAAAAATATATCTATATCTTGAAATTTAGTAAATTTAAATTTTAATATATTTATTTGTTTGGTACATTTTTTTTAATATGAAATTTATTGTGAAATTAAAAAGAAGATAATATAATAATTTTATAAATTAGAGCTGAGTAAATTTTAGAAGAAAAAAGGGAGAACAATATATATTTTATTGAATAATTTTAATGAAGGTTATTGTAATTTTTTTATTTCTTTTTTGGGATATATATGGAAAGCACATACGTAGGAGTCACACATATACTTTAATTTTTCGTTCATTCTGATTCCCAATTTGGTTATATAGTCAGAATTAGAATGCTATAATAATCTTCTGAGAAATTTCTTTATAGCATTTTCCCACTTGTAGTTCTTGTTCCTTCTTTTCTTTGGCCTTAATTACATCTTAGAATCCAAATTGTAGAAAATTGGTTAACAAATTATTGAGCTATCATAAGTCTTAACTAATACATAGATGCTAGCAATCAACTACTACCAATATACTTAATAGTGTGTACGTAGTTGGCCAATAGAAATTAACTATAGGCCACTTGTTTAATTTCTACTTCGAATGTATGTGGTTTTTTTTTTTTTTCAAGACATCGAATTTGATTATTGAAAATGGAAGTCATAATTCATAAACCTCTAATTTAAACCTCTAGTATAATCGTTGGTTAGATTTTTTAAACATCTTGTCAATGATTCAAGTTTTTATGGTTTTGTAGAAATTTTATCCGGAAGCTCGTACTTTAAAATGATCGACTAATCATTATTATCAACAATAAATTTTATAAAAAATAAAAAGAAATAAACCTTTAATTTGGTCGCAAGATAAAGTAATAGTCAAATAATCAATATTCTTTTTTTATCCAATTTACTTATTTGTTGTTGAAAAAAAATTGGGTACTAGCTACAAGTTCTAGCTAGAACTACTTTTTATTAATATATAATCTTTGACTCACTCATGACTTTAATTTTATCGAAATATAACCCTGCAATTTTTCATTATAACTAATCTCTCTCTTCTAAAGTTTTCCTAATGGTTTTATTTTTCCTTGATTAGAAATTAAAGCACTTAACTCTCTAGGATGGATAAAGTAAAGGGAAATACTTTTTTTTTTTGTTAACAAAGAAAAATACTTGATAAATAATGAAAAAATAGTAAAATCAATTAATGGATTCATTTAATAATATTTTATTCAGTCTAAAAAAGTTAGAAATTAATTTTTAGTGGACTATGAGCCCGTTTGGATTACAGTGTTTCTGACTTTTTTCAACTTCTGACTTATCAGAAGTTACTTTATCCTGTTTGGTTATATAACTTATGACTTCTACAGAAGTTATTTCAGTACTTTTTGAGAAGTTAGAATATTTGACTTCTCTAGAAGCACTTTTCAAAATAATTGAAATAAAAATTTTTATTATTTTACATTTACATACAAAATAACTTATTCATAAGTTACTTATCAAAAATTACTTTTATATAAGGACTTAAATAAGTTGTTTACCCAAACTGACCCTATGTAATTGTAATCCAAAATCTTTATATTGACAAATTTATCATTGTACTAATTAAATAGTAACACTCTAAATCAAAAGCTTATAAATAAAATAAAATCTAAAAACGAGATTCAATAATAGAGTTACAACAACTCATCACCACACATAAAAACCTCAACCATAAAAAAAAAAACTTTTAAGAGTCTTTGTGTTTTTGTCACAAGAACATTTCAATATTCAAGGTTCATGAACCGACATAGCCTTAGCACTTTAATTTCTTTCAAATTAAAGGCCCAAAAACATTTTTAAAAAACTTCTCTTCACATTCTGCCAAAGGCGGCACTAAAGAAATTAACCACGTTATATTCGACCAAAATATTAGAAAAAAAAAACTCGTTATAGAAATGGAAAGAAAATAGCTACATCACATATGTACAATAATATACATGTGGCAAATTGCTAATGCACTTTTTCTACACATACAGTAAATTGCGGCTGAGCATATAATAATTCCAATAATCAATTGCATCATGTAACTAGATAGAAGATTCCTCAAAGGATGTTTTCTTTTCAAAATCTTGTTATGTATAATATTATGAAAAGTATACGGATGGGAAATGTTTGGGAACAAAAATTATTACTTCATTTTCATTCTCATCTTTTCTCTATTCATAAAAGAAATGGAATGTTGAGTTTTTTTTTACCTGTTTTCCTTCGAATATTCGTCTAGTAACTGTTGAACAACTAATTTTCTAGCTCTGACTGAAATCATCTTTAGACAAATAGAAAACGCTTCTAAAGATTTTCTAGAGCATTGCTAGAGGCACAATAAAAAATCAGCCAAAACAGCCAATAAATAGGGATTTTGGCCACAATCACCTAGCCCATTAAAAATAAACATATGACTAAAAGTGTTATTTGGACCATAAAATGTTAAATGAGCTTTGTTGGCTGATTTTTTTTTGTTGTGTCCCAAACATTTGTGATTTTTCTATGTATGCATAGCCTCCCGCCTTAATACCTTCTAATCCATTGTTGAGGCATGCCAGCTGCGTGTGGAGGCCCACCATGTTATTTCATGAATTAAACATCTCATAATTATGAAACCAGTATATGTATAATAATTATATATTTAACTAATATCTAATGTGTAATATGTACTGTATATAATATGTGTCATATGTAATGTATATGTCATACTTAATATTTTTGTTACGGATAACATACATTATGTATGACACATGATACACATTGTATACTAGTTACATATATTTCTGTTATACAACAAATATTACCGTGTGATTATTATTATTAATTTTTTATTTACTGTTCATATGATATTAAAGAGTCCAAGAAGATTCCTTCGTCTCTAACGGTAGACACCAAGAAGGGTTTGCGGTCAACTATAGCTTTAATTTCTACCCTCCAGATTGAAAGTGCATGGCCAATAGTATTTAATTTTCAACTTTTTACATTCTACGTGCATCAAGTTATCTCCAATTCATGTCACAAATAAACTTTTGTTTGAAGTCAATGATTGAACAAATTGAACTTAATTTAAAAGTCTTAAACTTTGGCTGCGTTAACTGAATTAATCTCAATACACAAATACACTTTTATGTTTGGATTATATTATAAGTTTATAACGCTACTAGAAAATGAACATTCTCAATGTTAAATGTATTGATAAAAATATTGTCAATAAAGTAATATTGACAATTAGTGACTGTCAAAAATAAAACTAGTGACGGTCATTAATTGTTAAAGAAAAATTTATGATTATTTTTAACGGCCTACAAATATCAATATGACTATTATCAACATTTTTCGACAACTATACATGTTTTGAAAATTAAATAAATGTTACTTAAGTATGATAACATTATAAAAATGTTTTATTATTGAAATCAGATATAAAAGTTAAACTCATAATAACAAAGAGTGTTGTTATTTGCACAATCAATATAAGAATTTTATATCACAACTATTTAACCAATTAAAAATTAACTTCTTAAATGGAGTTTTTTTTGTCAAAAAATTTGTCAAATGAGTTTATTAGTTATTTTGGCTGTTTTTTATTGATAATATTATTGTAATAGAAAATATATACCGATCATTGGTTAATCATTAATGCAACTTATTAGCCGGCTTAATACGACGGTCAACATCCAATATCATAGTTTGACACACAAATCAAAATGGCAAATACTATTTAGTCTCAAGACAAAGCCAAAGATAAGTTGAAACATGACGCGTTTTCTTCGGCGGCATATATACAAAGGAAAATTAAATTAATTAAAAGCATATGTAAAGTTTTAAGGAAAAAAACACATAAGTGCAAATTATGAACCAAATAATTAGGAAAGTGAGTCCAATCAATATCATTTCATCATGAATGAAAGATTATGGAATCAAAAACAAAAGGACGTGGAAAAGTAGAAAGTTTTATTTATGTGGCTCCCGCTGACTATATAGAATAAAAATTAAATTTCAAATTTTCAACAACCACTTCTTGATGATGCCATCCTCTATATATAGATAGCAAACTTAGGACATGAGACACATCCAAACTCAAGCATTAATCGAAATCTAGCTCAATAATCTCATCATTCCTTTTAACACATTCATTTTGCAATCATCCAAAATTGTACCAAGACAATTATGGAAACTTTTCGCTTATTCATCGTCGCACTATTTTTCATTCCATTGTTTTCTTCTTCGGCGTATGGCTATTCTACAAATGACATCAAACTTTGGTGTAGCCAAACCCCAAACCCTCAACCCTGCGAGTATTTACTCAGCAATAACCCTACACATCAACAAAAACCCATAAACCAAAAGTCCGATTTCCTGAAACTCTCATTGCAACTTGCTCAAGAGAGAGCACTAATAGGGCATGCAAACACTCTTTCATTAGGCTCAAAGTGCCGTAACCCACAAGAAACCGCTGCTTGGTCCGATTGTGTTGAGCTTTATGAGCAAACAATCAAAAAGCTCAACAAAACCTTAGACCCAAACACAAAGTGCTCCCAAGTTGATACCCAAACATGGCTTAGCACAGCACTCACAAACCTTGAGACATGCAAAGCCGGGTTCTATGAACTTGGGGTGCAAGACTATGTCCTCCCTCTTATGTCCAACAATGTTACTAAGTTACTAAGTAACACTTTGGCTCTTAACAAGGTTCAATACCAAGAGCCAAGTTACAAACAAGGGTTCCCAACATGGGTCAAGCCTGGTGATAGGAAATTGTTGCAAGCATCTTCCCCTGCTTCTCAGGCTAATGTGGTGGTGGCAAAAGATGGATCCGGAAAGTACACGACGGTGAGCGCCGCCGTTAATGCTGCTCCGCAGAGTAGCAATGGAAGGTATGTGATATATGTGAAGGCAGGGATATACAATGAGCAAGTTCAAATAAAGGCAAAGAATATCATGTTGGTTGGAGATGGCATCGGAAAAACCATAATCACCGGAAGCCAGAGTGTTGGAGGAGGCACCACAACTTTTCGTTCAGCCACTGTCGGTAAGCTTAAAAACATATTTTCTAAAGTCTTTTATTTTCTGTTTTCTCTATTTTCATAATTTTGTTAAGAAAATACTGAAAAACAGAGAGAAAATAATAAAATCACATTTTCTCTATATTTTGTGTTTCCTTCGTAAGATTTTGAAAACAGATAATACAAAAAATAAATATAGAAAATCAAAATGAAAACCAATCAAAGTCTTTTCCTTTTGATTTATTTCCTCTTGTTACATAGTATTTAATAATTGAGTACTTAATCTATATATTAATATTTTCTACAGCTATTACTGGAGATGGATTTATTGCTCAGGGCATAACATTCAGGAACACAGCGGGTGCAGCAAACCATCAAGCAGTTGCACTACGTTCTGGATCAGACTTATCAGTATTCTACAAATGTAGCTTCGAAGGCTACCAAGACACACTATATGTATACTCCGACAGACAATTCTACAGAGAATGCGATATTTATGGCACAATTGACTTCATCTTCGGCAACGCCGCAGTCGTGTTTCAAAACTGCAACCTCTTCGCAAGAAACCCTCCAAACAAAGTGAACACAATCACGGCTCAAGGCAGAACAGATCCAAATCAAAACACAGGCATTTCCATCCACAATTCAATTGTTACAGCAGCTTCGGACCTGAAACCGGTTCAAAGCTCTGTAAAGACTTATCTTGGAAGGCCATGGCAACAATATTCGCGCACAGTGTTCATGAAGAGTTCTCTTGATAGTGTGATAGATCCAGCTGGATGGTTGGAATGGAGTGGTAACTTTGCATTAAGCACATTGTATTATGGAGAGTACATGAACACAGGAGCAGGATCTTCAACAGCAAACAGAGTCAAATGGGCAGGGTATCATGTCATTACTACTGCTTCTGAGGCCTCTCAATTCTCTGTTGCTAATTTCATTGCTGGCAATTCTTGGTTACCCTCCACTCGTGTTCCATTTACCTCTAGCTTATAAGTTTTATTTATTTTTTTAATTTATTGCTTGTTGATTTGATTTATTTGTTCCTATTTATTTTGTTTTTTGGTTGATTCAATTTATTTTAAGTTTTTTCATAGTTGATGTATTTCTTTCTTGTACTTTGATTTGATTTCATTCTTTATGGAAATTATGTAATGAGAATAGACAAAGGTATCTACACGTAAAACCAATATACATTCAACTCTTTCAACCAAAATACGCATTAATTTTATTTCATTAAATTCACACGCATCTTAACTTTCATTATAATAGCAATTAAATGCTATATGTCCATATTTATGTGAGTTGGATAAAAAATGGATGTATTCAAGTTGTACCACCAACCTTTCTCATTTGAAAAGTAATGTAAAGGAAAGTTAATGAAGTAGACATTTATTTGGGATTTAAGTGTGAACGTAAAACTCACAAATCAATCTTCTACATGACCCTGTTTGCATGGATAGAGACCGTATCATTTTCTTCAGACCCCACTGTCTATTAAATACATGCATACAAACATTAATATTTGTTGTACAACAGAAATACATCTAACTAATATTTAATATATCTTATATATCATATGTAATGTGTATGTATCATCCGTAAGAAATATTACGTAGGACATACAATAAAAAACAATTAAAACCCACCATCGTATTACCTGGGTCTCCCATCGTTGAGTAGTCTTAATTTTTTAAAAGAATATATCATGAGAAATATTATTTCATGAAACAAACTCTCTATATTATAATCCAAGAAAGTTGTTTATAGCAATAGTTTTTCAAAAATAAATTTTTATTTTACAAATCAAACACTTTCTTACAAGTTGTTCTTCAGATATATAGCCATGTCAATATTTTTCAGTCATCTATCTTAAGAATCAGATCATCAATTTCAAACGAGTAATACTAATACTCATATATATACACCATAAAAATCACTTATTACTATTGGTTATTATATATAACAATTCAATTTTTTAAAATTATTAATTAAACATTTAAAATATTAAATTAATATATAATAATAAAAGTTAGATTAATTTTTTTTAAAAGATAAAGTATTATATATAATGATTAATTTTATATTATACAAATATCATTATTAATTTCAAACCGATGTATGTATTTGGTCTATTTTCTCTTATTTGACATGAAAATTCAATACGATAGCTAGCTAGCTAGCCTCCATAAAAGATTCACAACAAACTCATGACTAGCTACCAGCACCCACCAATTCCTGTGCCGTTCACGTCTACTCATCTTTAAGAATTGTAGTTATCTCAATTATTAGTAGCATAAAAAATAGAAAAATAATTAATCTATGTATGATAAAAAATATATAAAACAATCCATATATATTATATAATATACATAATATATATTATCTTTCTTTATAATATGTGATATATGATGTGTATATCATGTAATATATGATATATATGCAATTAATTGTTTTAACTGTTCTTTTGTTTTTCATATAACAATACTCATAAAAAATATATAATTATATATTTTCTTACCATGGGATATATATTTTCTGTCTTTTTAAAAATTTCTTATCATTAAACATGTTTATTTATTTATCTTATCATGCACCCACTAAACTAAACATAGCGTGGTTGATTGCTTCATTAGTCGCCCATTATATTTCTTCTATTTCTTTCATTTGTTTGAAAATATTTTCGAATGGTGTAGCTAGTAGCAAACACTTAAAACTTAATATCGTGCAATTGGTAAATAGCTGAATAAATAAATAAATATATTTCATCAGTGCATAGAAATTAAACTAATAATAAATATAGTGATATCAGATAAAAACAAAATAATCTATCATTCGAAGATTGACCCTTTGTGACCTCAAGAAAGTAGGACTTATCATTGAAATTTGTAATTAATTAATTAATTTAATATGCGGAAGTACGTGACGAATAACAAATGTCTGCTTATGATGTTTCTAGGATAACAGGAAGCTGTCGGAAATGAACCAAGTCAAAAGTCAAAAGTTCCGTCCTTATCCTTCACGCAGATGTTTCTCTAGCCACGCAAAGTTGTATATCAATAATAATACAGTATAGTTGTTGTACACTAAAAATATATTTAATTAATATTTAATGTATATTATATATAATATATATCATATGTATATGTACTATATATATAATACATATTATATATTATGTATAATACCTTTTAAATATTAGTGAAGTGTATTTCGATAGTGCAATAAATATTATTGCCAGACTATAACCCAATTATTAATTGCTGCAAAACTTCTTTTTCTTTTACGTTATTGGAATAATAATATTCATAAGAAAATTCTACGTGTTAATAATTAGAAGTTTTAAAGTAAAATTTGTTAAAAAAATTTATCTTACTCTTAAGGTTGATAAAAATACTTTGCAATTATCATATTAATTATTTATTTAATTTTTATTTATTGGTAGTGTATAATTTTTTCATACAGTGTTTCAAGCAATTGTGTAATATTACAGTTGTTATGATTACGTTTCCTCTTTCTTATTATCTGAAAATGCATACAAACAAAATATTTTAATTGAATGATAATTTAAAATATCTTTAGACTGTCGTATATTAAAAATAAAGTCTTATTCTATTATTATATCCATTATAATGTGAAAGATTGGAAGTGTTCGATCACTAGTTTAATTTCTATTCACGTTATTATTGTAAAGTAGCTTATTTATTTGAAATTTTCAAAACTCATTAATCCAACAACGTGTGCATGCCCAGTTGGACTTCACATACCTTTTTTTCTCAATCCATTAACCTCTTATTCTTAGCTTCAACATTTTCTACAAAGACACGTATCTTTAATATCAATAAATTACCATGTTAAAAAATTATTCTTCCGGTAAGTGATTTAATTTCAAAAATACTATTATATACTTTAAAACACAATAACTTTTTGAAATTGCAATTAATAATTCACAGTATATATATATATATATATATATATATATATATTCAGTGTGCACAAATCACAATAATATATTATTCATAGGTATATATTATTTATACTTGCTCAAAATGCTAACCGTTCTTGGTAGTAAGCTTACTTAACTTGTATGTAATTAAATAAATTATCTTCATTTATTAAAAAAAAAAGAAAAAATAATGATTCATATTGAAAATGGCAATTGTTTAATTTCTTTACTTCACTACTTGAGAAGAATATTGATTTAATAATAATTTAAAACATGCCTTACATGTACACATATATACATCATCCACAAAGAAATGGAACTATATATTCAAATATAGAAGCAGTAATATTTGTTATACCACAAAAATATATCAAATTAGTATTCAATGTGTACTATACATATTGTGTATCATATGTAATGTGTGTCATACGAAATATATATTATATATATGGTATACTTATTACACATGTTACACATTATCTATATCTGATTGTTAATATTTCTGTTGTATGATAAATATTATTAGATATAAAAGTATCATTTTCATCAAGTCGCCATTTTAATTTGAAGAACATGAATTAATCAATGTGCTAGCATAGTCTTCGTCGCTGACAAGTAAATCCAATACAATTAGCTAGCCTCCAAAAAAGACACGCAATCATATCAACACAATAAGAATAATATTCATCACACGCGCTTCATATATATTATATGGCTGCTATTCATTCAATATTATATATTATATTATATTACAAGGTCAGCCTCATAACTACTCTATGCAAATTGAAAGTCATACTCTTGCACAAATTAAATAATAATAAATCACATATTTCTACCAATCATTTTGCGCAAAAACCTTTGATCTCATGCTGATTGTGACTAACTATAACTAAAACACAATTAGCAAATTAACTTAATTAAATCATTAGGGTGATGATAAATGTACAATAAAAATATCAGTCAAATCAGTCAATAAAAGAGATTTTAGACCATAATTACTCAACTCATTACAATCTCAATGATTATTTGGATCAAAATCAAAGTCAAAATAGATCCATTGACTGTATTGGCTGATTTTAATTTTTACTGTACATTTTAACGTTATTGAATAATATATATGAATAGAGAAGCAAAATCCAAAGCTTGTTCCTTTTGCCAACAACCCCTACGTTTCCTCTATATAAAGGCACCCAAATAGCACATGTAACTCTCATCCAAAACTCAATTCAATCAAAACCCATTTCTCTTATTCATCATCCATCTTCTTCATCATTTTCACGTTCAATATAATAATTACTCAATTAGGTTATATTGTTCCTCTCAACTAGCTAAGGCCATAACATTGAAGGAGGCTATAACCAATTTATTAGCCATGATATCTACTCGCTTGCTAGTGATACTTTTTGTTCCTTTCTTAATCTCATCCTATATTTCTTGCTATTCATCTAATGAAATCAAACTTTGGTGCAACCAAACCCCAAACCCTCAACCCTGCGAGTATTTCTTGAGCAATCACGCCGACCACTTATACAAACCCATTAAGCAAAAATCCGATTTCCTGAAACTCTCATTGCAGCTCGCTCAAGAGCGAGCACTCATTGGCCATACAAACACCCTTTCATTAGGATCAAAGTGCCGTAACCCACAAGAAACCGCTGCTTGGTCCGATTGCGTTGAGCTTTATGAGAAAACAATCCAAAAGCTAAACAAAACCTTAGATCCAAACACAAAGTGCACCCAAGTTGATACCCAAACATGGCTTAGCACAGCACTCACAAACCTTGAGACATGCAAAGCCGGGTTCTATGAACTTGGGGTGCAAGACTATGTCCTCCCTCTTATGTCCAACAATGTTACTAAGTTACTAAGTAACACTTTGGCTCTTAACAAGGTTCGATACCAAGAGCCAAGTTACAAAGATGGGTTCCCAACATGGGTCAAACCTGGTGATAGGAAATTGTTGCAAGCATCTTCTCCGGCTTCTAGAGCTAATGTAGTTGTGGCGAAAGATGGATCCGGAAAGTACACAACGGTGAGTGCAGCCATAAATGCAGCACCAAAGAACAACAATGGAAGGTATGTGATTCATGTGAAGGCAGGGATATACAGTGAGCAAGTTGAGATAAAGGCAAAGAATATTATGTTAGTTGGAGATGGCATTGGAAAGACCATAATCACCGGCAGCAAAAGTGTTGGAGGAGGCACCACAACCTTCCGTTCCGCCACTGTTGGTAAGTGAATTATTTTATGTATATTAAATTTGACACTAAATCAGCCACTCAATTTAAGTATTTAAGTATGATACAATCCAACGGCTACTTAATATAATATTATATTCAAATTTTTATATTGAGACAATGACAATTTTTATGCAGACACAATCCAACATTTATACTTACTTAATCCAACTTTTTCTACTGGTGACTGATGTTGTACGTATCAATTTTAGTGTACACGTAGCATTATTAAAAAATTAATGATAGATATACTCATGCCTAACTATATTAATGATTTTTTGTATAGCCGCGGTTGGCGATGGATTCATTGCTCAAGACATCACATTCAGGAACACTGCAGGTGCAAAAAACCACCAAGCTGTCGCATTCCGTTCAGGATCAGATTTATCAGTATTCTATAGGTGCAGCTTCGAAGGTTATCAAGATACACTATACGTCCACTCAGAGAGACAATTCTACAGAGAATGCAACATCTACGGCACCGTCGACTTCATATTTGGCAACGCCGCAGTAGTATTCCAAAACTGTAACATCTTCGCAAGGAACCCTCCAAACAAAGTAAACACAATCACAGCACAAGGAAGAACAGACCCAAATCAAAACACCGGTATTAGCATTCACAATTCTAGGGTTACGGCCGCCTCGGATTTGAAACCGGTTCAAAGCTCCGTGAGGACTTATCTTGGAAGACCATGGAAGCAATATTCTAGAACGGTGTTCATGAAAAGTTTCCTTGATAGTTTGATTAACCCTGCTGGTTGGATGGAATGGGATGGCAATTTTGCTTTGAGTACACTTTACTATGGAGAGTACATGAACAATGGTGGCGGTTCTTCCACGGCAAATAGAGTTAAATGGAGAGGCTATCATGTTATTACTAGTGCTTCTGAAGCCTCTAAATTCACAGTTGCAAATTTCATTGCCGGAAATTCTTGGTTACCCGCCACTAAAGTGCCTTTTACCTCTTCTCTTTAATTAAGTACTATATATATGTGTGTGTGTGTGTTGGTTATGTATGTTATATATTTATTGATTGCTTGATTAGTCGTTTCATTTCTTTTATTTGTTTGTTAATTTGTGGAAATAAATAATTTCGAGTGTTGTAATTTGTAGTGGAAAATTATGTGTGCTTTTGATTATTTTCCATTTTTTAATTGTAATGTATGTATAATTTGTATTGAGAATAAAGTTATTCTTTATTAATTGTAAGTAGTTGCTCTTATGAAGATTATATATATAGATTGGATTGTCAAAACTCATCAAAACCTTAAATGAGTAGTTGCTCTTTTTTATTGAATTTTTCAAGTTAAATAATAAGTATTCTTATTAGCGAAATTGATTAGTTCTTCAATGATCTATATTGTAAATTGAGCTAAACTTGATTAATCATCCACCCATTTTTAAAATTTATTATTGAAATCGACTATTTTTTTATCTTTTAAACTGAATTTCTATAGTATTTTATTTTTTGTTAGGACGAATTTCTATTGTTTTTTTTATTTTTTTGTCAACCACGAAGTTCTATTGTTAAATCGAGGGATTCTATAAATAAACTAACAATATTTAATTAATTATGATTAGTTAAGTCATTAGGATTTCCTTAGGCCCATAAAACATGGGCTTGCCTACAGTGTTCTAATACGAAACTCAAAACTTTGGATTACGACCAAAAAAATGAATTAAACATTTGATGACGACATTGATCTCATACTTATTATTCAAGTGAAACTTATCCAAATATTTTCAATATAAGGATTTAATTTTTTAAGTAAAAAATTTAAGTTAATTTTTGTACTCTATCAATCTATACTACTTTATTTGCATTGTCAAACAATGAAATATAGCTTATATATATCATTTTTATTATCATAAAAAAAATATATCTGTGCATATTTTCAAGTGCACGCATTTGCTTGAATTATATATTTTTAATTTGATGTTTCTTCGTTTGTTTTTTTTTTAATTTTAAAAGAGTTGCTCTTAATTATAATATGTGTTGTCGTGTCTTCAATGATGTATTTATATTATTATATAAAAGGGATTTAAAAAAAATTCATAATGTAGTTTATTCATAAGATGTTATTTTATTCTTAATATAGTTTATCATGTGAGTGAGAAAACATTTCAGTGTGAACTTGTTCTGGTTATGATTTTAGATAATTAACATGTTCCACAAGGGTTCTTTGTCTTTCTCAAAACCCATATTATTATGAAATACATATGTTGAGAATATTTCATTTAATAAACTATAATTTTGTTAATGTGTCATTCTTCCTCACAAATATAATATCCAAAAGTAAGAAATACATATAAAGTATATATATCAATGTATAGAAGGCATATATATATAAAGCAAGCTAAGTGATGAAGTAAACTACTCATTAATTAATTAATAATGGATGAAAACGGATAAGGTAATGTGTGCACTACATTCCTAAAATCATTGATTTTAGTAATTAATTAATTAAACTGAGGAAATATGTAGTGTATATATATATAAACAGAAATTTTATGCACAATAAAAAATCAGTCAAAATAATCAACAAATTATATGTACAATATATAATATAATATGCACAACATATATTACATATTATGCACATCATCATATATGACATATTGTATATATTATATATATCACATATTATAATATCATTTTTTTACAATATATTATGAACATAATATGCATAATATATTATATTGACTGTTTTAATTACTCACGTACAAACCTTGCATTTCTATGTTAAAATTAATATTAATCTTATTATGGCTTGAATGTGATATTCTCAATAAGTTGCTTGCTGGGTCAAGAGTTATTTTAATATATGGTTAGACTTGTTTGTGGCTAATTGTTTTATCGGCATTTGGAATTAGATTACGTTATACTGTATGTGTATAAATATATCAATAGATTATCAAAATAAATAAATATATATATATATATATCAATAGTGGCTGGCACATATATATAGTCCCTTTCAGTCTTTCAGATATGTAACCAACGTACCAAATTTATGAAGATCAGAAGAATAAGTAACTCTGGCATTTAATTTGTATATACTTTTTAAAATTTTTAATTTTATTTTTAGAATTTAAAAGATAACTACATTATTAAATATAGACAAAAAGAATATAGTTGTTGATGTTTTTTTAAATACCCTTATATAATAGTATAAATTTCATGTTTTTTTATGGTAATTTCTTAGATAATTAAGGAAAATACATTTATGCTATATATTGAACAAAGATTTTCATGTAATTTGCATGAATTTAATAATTTTCCGCGTTTTATAAAAATAATAATATTAATAAAAACTGGTGCTGCAGTCACATATTATCTATATATACACAATAAGGTGAGCCACTAACTATTATTAGGGCCAAATATATAATTGATTCAGAACTTAGGAGTCAGTTAAATATTAAAAAAAACACTTTTGCGTGAAGCACAAGTTATCTCGATAAAACAACATATATAAGATATCACATTAATTTAATTTGTAGAATTAATCATTTCCAATTCCTTGATTGAAAATTAATTAAATCATATTATAAGATTAATATTTTCAATAAAGTGAAAACAAATTTGTAGTTGATTAAAATTTAACAACGTAATGTATTGGTAAATCAAAGATTGAATTATTGAATTGTTGATATCACTTATATCAACGCGTATAATATATATATTAGCAAATAATTAATATGGTTAGTCTAAACTCAAGACTTTGTAATATTCACTTTAAGGAGAATTTAATTTAGACCGTGTGGTTTTTCAAAGTTTTGAAACTGTTAATTAAAGTTTATAGATTACAGTTTTTGATTTACAATTCCATTTTACAGCTTTCGATTTTAAGTTTTTATCTTCTTCATATTATTGCATATATATATATATATATATATTGATAATTTAATGTATCTTTTTCTTTAACGAAAAAAATCAAACATATCTAATTGTAACAAAAATTAATTAATCTGCAAATTCTATAATTTTATCAAAGTTTTAATTGGGTTCATATATTTTCGAAATTTTTTTTTATCAATCGGGTTATTAGACTCACTTGTTATTACCATTATAAGACATTGGAATATTTATTTCAAAAATGTTTCATTGAGTCTGAATTTTTTTTAATAGTTTTAAATTTGATTTTCTTTTTGTAATGATTAATATGAGTCTCAGAATCTTATTTTATTTTTTTAAGTATAAGGATTAAATTGAAAATATTTAACCTATATGAACGGAATAAAAAAAAAATTTTATATATTACACTGACAATATAAAATTTTGTACGTATTCAACCTATCATATATTTACCATGATAATTAATTCAACATTCACTTTTTAAAAAGTCACATAATCAAAACTTAATGATTGGATAGTATTATAAAATATTCTTATACATGCATCAAAATTAAAATCTAAAAAAAAATAGTGAAATAATAGGAAATTACATACTAATTGAAATAATACAATAATTTTGCTATGTATTCCCTATCACTGTATAGATGAGTCTTAGTCTGATGGCATGTAATTTCAACGTATTTCAACTATGACGTTTGGGGCTTACAAACTCATCAACGTGATTTTTCAAAATTGGAATTCTTAATAAAAGGGACATAATGCATTGTTTTTCAAATTAGTAAAACCTTAACTAATACAACACCAAAGATTTGAAATACTTGGCCATTCATTTGTCTATTTCAATTGATGACACATCTATGGGTTCTGAAAATGATGGTTCACTTGGTTAATTGCAAAATTTTGACGCCAATGATTAAATAAATAATATGTTAATTAGGTGTTAATATATTTATGATATATCCATCACCTACCAGTGCATTATATTGCATGCGTTTTTGCAAGTTGATCGATCAAAGTTGGTATTATTATTTGTATCTTTGAAAACTAATATTAAAGATAAGGTCTAATTAAATTAAAACTCAAGCCTCGTCACACTTATTTGCACGGTTTACGTAGAAAACTATGTTACATAGAGAAGAGAGGAAATAGAGATGAAAAATATGTAGTGAATTGAACGGTAAAGTGCATATGATTATAAATCGATAATGTTTGTCATACAACAAAAATACGTTTAATGAGCATTCAACGTGTGATATACACGTAATGTGTGTTATATGTATAACACACGTACGTATAACACACATTACGTCTTATATATAGTACACGTTGGATACTCGTTGGACGTATTTTTGTTGTACAACAACTATTATTGATTACAAAGTAATAGAGCCTTATATAGATTAAAAATGAGTATTATTAGAGGTACAACAAAAAAATCAGCTAAAACAGCCAACAAATAGGAATTTGAGCCACAAGCACCAAACCCATTAAAAATATACTCATGATTAAAATATTATTTGAGCCATAAAATGTTAAATGAGCTTTAATTTATTGGCTGTTTTGACTGAAAAAAAGTGTTATTTTTCGAACATTTGTGATTAAAAATAGTAGCAAACTCTAAAATCAAATGGATAAGAGTAATTTCAAATCAAAGCTTCGACACCAAGTTGTATGAATTTTAGTTTTTACTTTTATATTTTATTTAGAGAATGAATTTCTAATTTCATTTTTCATAATTATTCATATGGTTGTTGAAATGCATGTATTTTAATTGTTTGTCGCACTTATACTAACATAAGATATACATGAAAGCCATGAGTTCCCTTGTGAGTTTGATTACTTCTTATAGACTCAAAATTAATGGGGAGTCAAAAATTGCAACTCATGACATTGTTTTTTCAAAGGTAGATTCCAAACTGTTAAACAACAAACTCTCTCTAATTATATGAACATGACTAGAGACACAACAAAAAAATCAGCCAAAACAGTCAACAAATAGGAATTTTGACCACAATCACCCAGCCCATTAAGAATATACTCATGATTAAAAATGCTATTTGAACCATAAAGTGTTAAATAAGCTTTGTTGGCTGTGTTGACTGGTTTTTTATTGTGCCCCAAACATTTGTGTTATTACATACATAACAATGTAACGTACGATTCTCATGAGTAAGTTATATATGACTTTATGACAATTCCTCATCCAATAAAGTGAAGATATCCGTAACGACCTGATAATGTAATGTTTCCAATCCTTATAAAATATATAATAAATACGTCTAACTATTATCCGATGTGTGCTATACATAATATATAATATGTGCTATATATACATAATACGTAATATGTGCTATATATATATATATGTATAGCACAAGTTGAATACTAGTTGTACGTATTTCTATTAGACGATAAATATTATTATATAAAATATATTTATGGAATTATTGTTATTATTAATAATAATAATTGAGTCTAATAGGGTTTATATATATAAGGGTTACTGTTATTTCCCAGCCATCAAATAGAAGGAAGATTTTCTACGAACCTCATCACATTTTATTTTTCCAAATTCCAAATCAATACGAGTCTTAAATAATAACTCATGACATTATTATTCTCTCCAAAGGATAAGCATAGACTTTCATGGAACTAAAATTTTCAAAGGCTAGCTTTTTAAGTTGCAGGAGACATTCAAGAATGTATATACTTTTTGGGCTAATTCAAAGGTTCCGAATTATACTAAACTTGAATAATTTGTAGGTACGAACTTAATTATCAACTTGAGTACGTATAATAATACATGAAACATAGCTATGTTGTTGACTTCAATTTCTTTTTCTTTTTGTTGGTTAACAGCTCCACTTAATTGTTAGTAGTTATAATAATGTTTTTTTCATTTGAATATTTATCTAATAAAGAGAATAATAGACCCGGCGGCTACTACTACTTAATCGATTAGTGACACTATTAATAAGGATTTTGATTTGAACAAGTTTTCAGATTGAGAACTCTCAAAATCAACGAAAAAAAAGTTGTGTTTGATCATATGTGCAAAGCACAAATACAATGAATAATATAAAAGATGTTTGGTGATTGTCAAAGGATATATACAATGTGCTATTGTATAACAAATTTATGTATTTTATATACAACAACCACAAGTCTTTCCCTCTAATTGGGTCGGCTATATGGATTAAATGACGTTATTGCGCTCTATCATGAATAATGTTAGGATTTAGGTCATTATATTAACTCTCAAATCTTTCTCGATAAGCCATTTATAGTCTTTTTTGTCACTATATCTACCCATAGTTATAATGTTATCTCTCATCTGATTCACTCTCTTGACTATATATACAACAACAAAATTTATATATTTTATATACTACTTAAAATTTGTGACAAGAGATTATATAAAATTGATTAAGTAAGATACAAAATTATTATTTTATATACTAATTTAAACATGAAAAAAACTTTTTGTTTTTATATATGTTGTATATTTACTATTTTTATCAATATATTTTTTTCTATAGAAAAATTTAAGTATAGTCAAAGAAAAACATTCCATTGAACTTATATATGATTTAAAGTTAGAGCATGGTTTTAGGCTATTCAATGCTTATCACTAACGCTAGAAATTAATAATTAGACAAGTAATTAATGATAATGCATTAGAGAAAGCTTTTACTATAATATTATTAATAGCTACATAATACAGATAATTAATGATGAATAGGAATATTATCTTTATAATAATAACTGCTTCATGCTGCCATTTAAAAATAATAGTCAAGGCTAATAGTTCTCTTTGTGCGGACTAAAGAGGTATATCAAAATTTCAGTTCACACGCACCTCTAACGACAGATACGAAATAAATAATAAATAATAATTAATCATTACTAATTAATTTAGTTGTGAATATATATAAATGTAATATAATCTTAGTTAGTATAAAACCTTATACTGACATACAATAATTAGCTATATATTAATATAAATATATCTAACTCTCACAATTGTATTTTAAAGGTCAAATAATAATATATAAGGATTAATAATTAAAAAGGAAACTAATATTAATTATATCAAAATTATTTCATATAATAGTTGTCAACTGTTCTCCTAACTTTTTAATTTGCTTGAGTGAATGAACGAACAACTTTAATGATAATGGAGAAATTATTGTGTACAAGTCTATCTTAAAACCAAAATAAGAATATATTTTATATGCTATTTTATATATTTTATATTTGTGTCAGAAATTTATATTTTTGGTTAACATACCGGTCTATTTTTTATATATTAATAGATATATTAATAATAGATTCTATATATATTTAAATGGTACATATTTAGAAATATTTTTTAATTATTCGAGAACTGTATTGATTACTAGTATATATATTATATATATATCCATCACATTTCAGGTGCTTGACCCAAAGCCATAGGAACTCTTACTAGCTATCTTTCGAAATTCTTGTTTATCTTTTCAATAAAATTATAGTAAATTGAGAAAATAATATTTAACAACAATTAATAATAGTAATAGAAAGAATCAAGAAGAATGGAAATACATTTTGGTTCTTCACATTTACTTGATTTTTTTAATTTAGTCTCCTATTTATTTTTTAAAAATATTTGTTAACCTAATCTCTAATATTTCAAATCTTTTCTAATTTAATTTGATCACTTTTTTTCTCATTAATTTTACCCCTTGTATTTTAAATAATTTTTAATTTGGTCTCAAACATAAGGATTGAATGAAAAAATAGAGACAAATTGAAAATAATAATTTAAAACATGAGAGACAAATTTAAATATAATAATATTATTATAATAATAATAATAAACCAAATTGAAAATATCTTCAATAATATAATTCACTAGTAATTTGGCACACATATATGAAATATTTTTTATAATTAATTAAAAACAAGAAAAATTATTTAGAATAAGAAAAAATGTTTGCTCTAAATCAACACAATAATTTTTTTATTCATATTGTTCCTGTATGTTCATGGTAATAAGATTGAAGTTAATTAATTCTCCTAATTGGGTGAATGACCCACCTCAAGCATATGGTAAAGTGATTAACCAACCCAAATCTTGGAGTCCCAAGTTGCTTAAAAGAGCTATATATAAAATGTTAATTTTCGTACCATAACCATATTTTAGGGATAAGATGAAGATAGAATTGACCACTCAACTCTTTGCATAATAATATTAATCATATAAAATCTATTGGATAACAATATATTTTTCCCGTCAAAACAGTTAAAAAAATACATTTTAACATTTTTGACCAAAATAACATTATTAATCAAATGTGTTTTCTTAATATAGTGAATAATTTAGGTCCAAACTGCTATTTTTTACTATTTTAACTGATATAATTTTATACTCTAAACAAAACTCAATTAAGGAATAATCACATGGATGGGTAAGTAAGATGATATCATCATATGGTAGATAGCACTTATACATTCGTGCAACAATTCATGTACTATTATTCTCTAACTTTAAAAAACTATATATCTTTTACTATATGCCAAGCCTATACAATGGATATATGAGTAAATTATATATAAGAGCTTATAGAGAAATGCAAATTGGCAATCGAACTTCTTTAGTTTGTATTATAATAGTCAAGTGTTGTGTTTTTCAAATGCCAATAGTTTATATATATTATTATGTAAATGTTTGTCTTTAATACTTCAAACAAGCACAAGACTTTTCGAGCCCATTAATTAGTATTCTAATTCATTTTCATTATATATATATAAGATAATCATCATATATATCTTGCTAAAAAATTAAGATAATTAAATGAGTGATTCTTAATCTTTAAGACACCTCAGTTGAAAAATTTCCTAGAGATAGAAAAACTCTTCATTGTATAGTAAGACTCCCTATTCCTTCAAGGAATTTAAATTGGTTTGGATTGAATTAGTCAAAATTTTAATATAATATATAAGATCGGAAATTTATATTGGCCGGTATATATCATATTTCTTTTTTATCAGTGTCACAATAAAATGCTTAATTTTGCAGCACTTTATGTATAGTTATTTGAATTCATTTTCATGAAATACAAGTTCATTTGGATAAATAAATTATATTTAAATTCTTATTTAATTAAAAGTAAGTTCTAAAAAATACTTTATTGAATAAGTTTCTATATTCAAATATATAATGATAAAAGATATTTACTTTAAATGTTTAAAAAATTATTCTTTAATTTGAGAGGTCTCTATTTTTCTAAAAAAATTGAAATGCATGATTTTCTAAGGATTAGTAAATTATATTATTAAATAAAAAATATAATTTTTTTACTTCTAAAAATTAAAAAAATCATAAATAAACACGACTATTTAAACGAGCTAGTAAGAAGTCATTTTTCTAAGTTAGGCTAGTACACTTTAGCTATTGTCCTTTGGAATTTACCATTAGTATCATTAAAAAAAAAAATCCTACATACAATGGCAATTAATTAGTACCAAATGTCTTTAATCCGCAGGCTAATTCTCTTTGACAAATTAAAGAACAAATCAAAAACTATTTGCTCTCCACCCCGAAAGCCATATTAGTCAGCAACTACAGTTGGCAACTTTATAGTTTGTTCATTAATTCCTCTTGTAATAGTAATATACAGCTAGAAAACTAATCCTCAAATTAAACGCCAAGACAATGAAATCTAAGACATATACATATTTATAAATGAGTTCACATCATACATACTTTACCAAAAAATATGTTATACAAAATAAATGTATTTCCATATAACGCGTTTTATAGGATACATGATTATTGCCGTCATGGGCTAAGTCTTAAGCATATTGGAGAAAGTCAAGTAGTTCTTTATTATTTTTTCCCTGAATCTTCTCTCAAATAATAATATTAATTAGATATCCGTTTAAAAATCATATATTTATATGCACACAGTATAAAATTTTTATTTTATACCGTCATCCAATTATGTATAAGAAATATTGACGGCAAATACAATTGACGAGTGTCTTCCATATTATTTGAAAAGTCATGTAAATAAAATAAAATAATTACGTTTGATTGAATGAGAAGTGCGTACCTAAACAAGAACTTACTAATACTCCTCTCTTAATTGCACATTAGGTTGCAAAAAATTTAGTGCGTTAAAAGAGTTTAAATTTAATCAATTGTCAGTGTAATGTAATTTTACACAAATATTTAATCATGGATTGACACATCAACAAAAGTCTTTAATTTAACCACCAACTGACTAAAAAATCACAAAAATCAATGAATGTGATTGACTGATAATGTAAAAAATTTTATTCTGTCACTGCATTATAATTAAACTCGCCATTAAAATTAAACTTTCTTTTAATGTCTTTAAAAAAATGCTTCTATACCATACACACAAATGAAAGAAAACAAACGTGCATGGAAATTATAGAGCAAAATCTAGAAACTGATTTGGAAAAGTAAGACATGGTGAGCAGTCCCATAGTTTAGAATTAGATATGCTTAATTTTCTACCAAACCAAACCTTTTCTCTTCCTCTATATAAACACATCAAACTTTAGGACATCAACCCCAACCAAGCCTCAAAGTTAAAACCCTTCTCCTAAAAAACTTGTCCTCTCAATATCCAATTCTTAATTTATATCCCACAATCATTTTTCTTCTTTTAGGCCATAGACTCTCCAAAACTATGGCACCACCATTATTTACCTTGTTAATAACAACACTTCTAATTGTTCCTTTTCTATTTTCCACTATTGCTTTCGGTTACTCATTAAATGAAATCAAATCATGGTGCAACCAAACACCATATCCTCAACCATGTGAGTACTATTTGAGCAATAATGCATATCTCAACAAACCCATAAAAAACAAATCCGATTTCCTCAAAGTGTCCCTTCAATTAGCCATAGAAAGAACACAAAAGGGCCAACAAAACACAATCTCACTAGGCCCTAAGTGTAGAAATGCACGTGAGAAAAGTGCTTGGAATGATTGTATTGAGCTTTATCAATACACAATACAAAAGCTCAATAAAACAATTGACCCCAACACTAAGTGCTCACAAGTTGATGCACAAACTTGGCTTAGCACAGCACTCACAAACCTTGAAACTTGCAAAGCCGGTTTCTATGACCTTGGTGTACAAGATTATGTGTTACCTATGTTGTCTAACAACAATGTAACATTGTTGTTAAGTAACATTCTTTCACTCAACAAGGGCAATGGTAATAATAATTACCCGTCAACGTCAAATTACGATGGTGGGTTCCCAAATTGGGTCAAATCTGGTGATAGGAAGCTATTGCAATCGTCTTCGGCTGCTTCGAAGGCGAATGTAATAGTGGCGAAAGATGGATCAGGAAAGTATACGACAGTGAAAGAAGCCATAAATGCTGCACCGAAGAGTAGTAGTGGAAGGTATGTGATATATGTGAAGAGTGGTGTGTACAATGAACAATTTGAGATTAAAGCAAAGAATATCATGTTGGTTGGAGATGGTATTGGAAAGACCATAATCACAGGTAGCAAAAGTGTTGGAGGAGGAAGCACAACCTTCAATTCTGCCACTGTTGGTAAGCAAAAACTAACCTTATTCAATTTTTTTATTCTTCCTTAGCTTTCTTGATCAATTAAGAAGTTGTTCACCGTTATCAGACTTAAGAGTATACATAAACTCGTGAAGTTTTCACGAGTTTAGATAAACTTAAATCGTAAAGTAAAACTCATAAGCTTATAAGAGTTTACTGATAAACTCATTGGCTCAATTCAGATTCGAAATTAAAAAACTCGTAAGTGTTTACGAGTTAACGCGAGAGTTTAATAACCTTACATTACATGATCTACTACAACATCAATAGGATTTTCTTTTGAGGGATTAGAGTAAAAATTATTCTATTGTCTCGCTCTTTCCATCAAGGCAACCTTTTAGTAGAGATAGTTTCAATGACATGACATTAATTTATTTAATTAGCTTAATTAATCCATTTATATGCTACCTAACTTCGTGTCTTTAAAACATGAGAGTAAGAAAACCGGGACACACAAAAAAGTTTACTAAAAATAATTTTTTAATCATGACGAAATCCCCTTTTTTTGTTTTTTTTTTTTTTTTTTTCTCTCACATATAACTTAGCGGGAAAGCTACTTACTCTTACATTTATATTTTCTTAATTATGATTTTTTAACCATTACATTCAAAAACAATATATACTTCCAAGGCAGGCATGCATAACACTATATATTTCTGATGATAGGAACTATAAAACTTATAAGCAATAATCATATAATAATATATATGTTCAAAATTTAAAAATATTTAATTTTTATCACAATTATTACTACTAACGGTTTATTAATTAAAATTAATTTATTTTTTAATTCATCGTCTATGTATATAATATGTGTGGGACTCCCATAGATTCTGCACATAGACGTTTACTTACCATAAATAGTCGACACAAGACTTTTTGAACAATAGATTATTAGAATAATGAAAATAAAAAAATAAAAGGAGAACAATAATGAATAACTTAAGACAAAAAGATACTAATGCCACTATGATTTCATATATCGTATCTTTTGTCAATGACTTGCATTAAACAAAGTAGAATTATTAGATGATATATCATATTTTACTAAAAAGCTTCTTGTCTTTTAGGGGTTGGTGGAGACAAACTTTGGTCCACATAAGTGGTTTAAGCTAAAATATTATCTTATCCATATATATATATATATATATATATATATATATATATATATATATATATATTTTACAACATTTCTACCAATCATTTAGCCGCAATAAATTTGAGGGAAGAATTAATTTACGTCAAGGATTTGAATTGGGGCCTTAAAATTTAAAGGAGCATGTACCCTTAAAACTTTTTTCATTTTCTTACAAAACAAGTTAATTAACTAAGGTTTTAAGCTTCTTGCCGAGGTTGGGACAAAAATTTGACTTTAATTTAAGTAGTCAAAGATAAAGAAAGACGTGCTGAATTTAACAGTCGTCAATATCTTCTAGATTATACACTTTCGTAGAATTAATTACATGAATTAATAAATAATGCTTGTTATACAATAAAAATATGTCCAACTAGTATCCAATGTGTGCTATATATATTACATAATGTGTGCTATATATATGTATAACACACGTACATATAACACATACTCCGTATTATGTATAGCACACGTTGGATAATAGTTGAACGTATTTCTGTTATAAGACAAATATTATTGATAACTTAATTGTTCTCTTTGATTAATTTATTGTTGAATGGTAGCAATAAGAAATTGCATTCATAACCATTTTTTCTCCCAAATATCCAAATCAAAGCATGACCTAGCTAGCTAGATTGATATAAATCTCACGGTTCCAAGCTAGAACATCTAGGGTACTTAATGAAATAAGAAATCATCATCTACCAATTGGTGATGAGTTGAATCATTCATCTAATTAAGGCATGTTTTTGAAGTATATATAGACAAGTTGATATCAACACGGCATTTGGTGGATAGCTAGGAACATCATTTAATTTGTACTTGGGTTGAATATGAACGTATATTAGTCACACCTAAACAAGTAGCTAGTTTTTTCAACTAAGGATATTAATAATTAGGAATAGAAGGTGTGATAATAAGAATTAAATTGTTGATCTCTTATAACTTAGTGAGACATACATGATTCAAGGCCTACCAATAATATAGACTATATGAAGTCATACCCTAATATCACAAATAAAAATAGGATTTAGAAAATTAATTAAAGAAATTGATGATTATTTTTTTTTTCAGCTGTTACTGGTGATGGATTTATTGCACAAGACATCACATTCAGAAACACAGCAGGAGCAGCTAACCACCAAGCAGTGGCACTACGATCCGGATCAGATCTCTCAGTCTTTTACCGATGTGGTTTCGAAGGTTACCAAGACACACTATATGTGCATTCAGAGAGACAATTCTACAGAGAGTGTGATATTTACGGCACCGTCGATTTCATCTTCGGTAACGCTGCAGTAGTCCTCCAAAACTGCAATATCTTTGCAAGAAACCCTCCTCAGAAAACCATCACAGTAACGGCTCAAGGTAGAACCGATCCAAACCAGAACACCGGAATTGTGATTCACAATTCTAAGGTAACAGGTGCCTCAGGTTTTATTAGCTCAAGCTCAGTTAAGTCATATCTTGGAAGACCATGGCAGAAATACTCAAGGACAGTGTTCATGAAGACTTTTCTTGATAGCTTGATTAATCAAGCAGGGTGGTTGGAATGGAGTGGTAATTTTGCATTGGATACTTTATATTATGCTGAATATGCAAATACAGGACCAGGCTCTTCAACTTCTAATAGGGTTAAATGGAAGGGTTACCATGTTCTTACAAGTGCTTCTCAAGCTTCACCATTCACTGTTGGGAATTTTATTGCTGGTGATTCATGGTTACCAAACACTGGTGTTCCTTTCACATCTGGCCTGTAAAATTGCACAATTTGTTGTACAACAGAAATACATCTAACTAGTATTCAACATGTGCTTTGTGTCATACGTAATTTGTGTTATATGTAAGAAATATTACGTATAACACATATATTAGGTATGACATACATAGCACACGCTGGATACTAATCAGATGTATTTCTGTTGTACAATTAGCATTACAGATTAAATTGTGCATTGGAAATAATTCAATTGGAGGAATTAATTAATTAAAGTTTGTATACTTTGTGATTAAAATTGTTACTACTACCAATTCATGTCAAGATTAAAATTATATTCTTCAATATTCCGTACCAAAATATATGCCATGGCTTGTACTAATGAATAAGCCAAAAAAAAAAAGTAATAATAATTTGGTACGGCCAACAAATAGTTTGTTTTTATGTTATTTGAATTGTATTATTATTAAGTACAGATTAATAACAAAAGCTGCAAGTTTAATGATAATATATATATATGTTTTGTCATATCTCTGTTTGTCTCTATATTCTCAATTTTGCATGATTCTCACAACATTTGGTAGTAATTTAACGGTTTTGCTAACTGGTTCTCCATAAGACTAATTAATTAGTCCACTATGCGTATTAATTATACTATATATTAGATACATGAATACTAAATTTATATAATTGATAGAGTAAATTTAGGTTGTATAATCATAATAGATGATCAAAATTAAAATTTTTTAAAATACCACATAATCACTTAAAAAAGTCATATAGCTATATATTTTAATGTTGACTATTTAAATAAGATCAATTCTCATCCTGCTCATCTCTCTTTATATATCCAGTTTTCTTTATTTATTGTTTAGACAGTTATTTTTGTTGTATAACAGAAATACGTTCAACTAATATTTAACTTATGTTATACATGATACGTAATGTATGCCATATGTATAATACACGTACATATGACACATATTACATGTTATGTATAACACACGTCAGATAACGATTAGACTCTTTAGGCATACTATATACGCGATAAGGTTGGATCGTGTCGCGGGTTTTCCAACTTATACAAATTGCATATTTTAAATATTGAATGTGACTTGCATGTATATACTTAAATACCATCATTTTCTTGTCTTATGGATTGGTAGCTTCGTGTTAGTCCAAGTATCAACATCATGGACCAATTAACATTGCAAACTTTTATTAACATCACGACCTATCTAATTTTATTTTATAAAGAGTTGGTAGAGTACTTATCATCTTATGCTTGGCCTAACTTTTTAAATATATAGGTTTAATTTTACTTTAATGCGTGTATATATATATATATAATTTTCCTTTAAGCAAATAACATACCGTTATGATTTTTTTTAAATGATCATCTACTACTCATGTATTATTGTGTATGTAATTATACAAAAAATTACTTTGTAATAATAATTTCAAATTGATAAACTAAATTAACTCATTAATCTTTCTTTTATACTCAAATATATAACTTGAATTCGATTATTAGAATTTTCATGTTGACTGTAATATTTAAAAATACATGTTTAAACTTGGACTAAGACTATGTTTTTTTTCTACTTAAACTTTTACTAAGAAAATTAAAAGAAAATAACTTCAAAATTTTCCATATAAAATATGATGTGTGTGGCATAAATTATGTGATGCAATATATATAATGCACGTGATAGAAACTTTTGCTTGTTGTGTTTGGGAGGTGTGTGACCAAGTAATCTACGCTACTACTTCTACAATAAACCACACATACATACCTACCACATTATTGTAGAGAGATAGTAACTTAGAAGAGTTTTGTGCGTGGGACCTAAAATTATTTTTTCAGTTGGAGTTTTTGCCACATATATAAAACATTTAAGATTTAAACGGAAATTAAAGGGCAAATTTTTGTGGGAATATAATTTTTTGTAGGAAAAGAGTATTTTAAAGAGGAGTTATGAAAAAATATGTGGGATGAATATTAGTTGAGATTAATTTTTTTTGGTTTCAGCCGCTTGAGCTAATTATTAAAAGTTGTAAATACAATCTTTTACTCCTTCTGTACTTTTTTTTCTTTTCAATTTTTGATTTGATCCATATTATTTATTTTTTTATAATTTCAAGAAGTATTTAATTTATTTTTTCCTACTATACCATTTATTAATATAGAAGAGAGAATATTTGTAAAAGAAAATAATGAGTATTTTTATTTTTTACTTCTATTATTTAAATTTTTAATTTCATACAATTCAATTATTATCTTAATTAGTGTGCATAAATAAAAAGAGATGCTTATTTTAAATCGGAGAGAGTAAAAAGAGTTTTGTTTTTCTCCAATATAATTAATTAGTATTTTTATAAACCTTGAATCCTAAATTTAAACCCTAAACCGAGGTATCTGAAAATATACTAACAATTAGTAAAAGAATGAAATCTAATCCAAATGCAATGACTTGTTAGACTAGAATATTATTATGTATATATTGTGTTTTTTTTTTATTTAGATGAATTTGAGTGTTTGCTGATACAAATTTTATATAATAATAGTAATACACAATGAATTTCTTCCAATCTCACGTCAGATCTCGATCTTAACAACATTGAATCCAACCACGTGTTCAATTACATTCGGATTAGGGCTTGCAAATTATTGGATTAACATTGGTTAATCAATTAATTGAAACCCATTGAAAGTTTTTGGGCCACTTAACCCATAGAAAGTGAGAGCCTCTCAATTCGATGATACCCAAATTATATATTTGACTCTATCATCACATGTTAAATTTGACCATGCATTAATGTAAAAAATAAAGTAAAATTTATTGTTTACTTATATATATTATTTTTCTCTCTACTATTAAAGTTTTTTAGATCTGTGAGGGATATATATTAATGATGAGTGAAATGAATAAGTTATTATCATATCCAATAAATGTCTCATTAGGACATCTAATATTATGTGTTAGAGTACTATAATGCTATTAATTTAAGAACATTGCACAAAAATTAGTAGGAGTACCTTCATATATAAAATTCAAACAATAAACCTTTGGTAATGATTAACCCTTTCTTTTAAGTGCAACCCTCACCTCTATCTCTTTAACCTCCAAGTAATAATGTAATTCTGAAATATTGATCCTAATTCATCATAAGGAACATGATTATCCATAGGTTTTTGATCTGCAGATTGAGAGAAGAACAACTAGAATGGCTAGACCTACTATTACTCCCACAATAATTGCAATTGATTTCCCCACTTGGTCTTCATCATTGGACGAATCTGAGCAAATACACAAGGTTGGGAAAAAAAAAAATTAAACAATGATCAAAACTAGTTATTAAATCAATAATGCTTGACGTACGACGAAAATACGTCCAACTTGTATCCAACGTGTGTTATTCATGTTACAGGATGTGTGCTATACATATATCACAATATATATAGCACACATCCTGTAACATGAATAACACACGTTGGGTACAAGTTGGACTTATTTTCGTTGTACGTCAAACATTATTGGTTATTAAATATATGCACATGAAGATTTAAAAGAAAAATGTAATTGAGTCGCATGTTTTGTTGAAAGATAGATGAAAGTGTATCGATACACTGTTGCGTATTAGAAATGATTTTTTTTTATTATTTTAAAATATAGAGTGAGGAAGACTAATATGAGATATTTGATTTATGTACACATATACTGATCAAATTGAAGGCAACATTTTTTAAATGGAAATTTATCATTTAATATGATCAAAGTTACTATTCAGTTTTAGCAAGTTGCATGGAAAATATAGAACTTTTTCATTGTCCGAGAGTAAAATTTTGTTCTGAGATTCCATAATATATATTTAGGTAAATACTTTAATTTGTATAAAAAAAATGGTAAAATAATCAATATATTGTGCACAATATATATCATATATTATTACAACTTCATCTTTTTTTTATAACATATATGTGATATATATTATAGATAACATATTAACTGTTTTAACTGATTTTTTGTTTTGTGTATATTTATTATTAAATATAGCTCTATGATAGAAAAATGATGACACGTTTGAAAGAAATAAAGGTTTAAGCAGAATGTAGAGGTTCCCTAGTGGACTGATTCTGTGATAGGTGAATTTATATAGGGAATGAAATAGATAATTATTTGAGATTTAAGCAAAAACAAATAAAATAGTAGGTTGTAGAAGACATGAATAACATCATAACCTTGTGTAACTAAGGTGCATATTCTCAAATAAAGCATAGAAAGTACTTATCTCCACCAGAAATACTACTCTGAATTGGCCCATATTTTGTGGGCTAACCCCAAAGCCTCAAATTCAGCCCCTACTTACGTTGGTTCACGGATGGGGGAGCTAAGGTGGGCTCAGAGCCCATTTAACTCATTAAATCTGTGGACTTGGACCATGGGCTGACCCATCTAATTTTAAAAATTCAATTTTTTAGTCTTCATTGAGAAAGAGTTTGCTTCTTAATCACTAACTCAATTTTGTTCTTTTTCTTTGGTTCTTCTGATAATCTTTTAGGGTTCCTCTTCGGCTCTTCTCTTCGTTTTGGTTCCCACTTTTTTACCCTAAGCAATTTCAATTGATTCTTCATCATTTCATTTTCATTCATTGTTCGATTTCCTCATTTTCTGCTTCTGATTTTGGCATGCAATTTCTTTTTCGGTATTGTAGGATTTCAAGGTTTTGAAGATTTTTACTTCGTTTCACATTCTAATTCGAAGAACACTTATTATAGGATTTGTGACCATCTTTAAACATATAAAAGATTCAAGTAACTGACAATAGAATTCATATTCCTCCTTAAAATCATATGAATTTTTTAAGTTCGAAAAGTTGTTGAAAATCAATCAAGTTACTCTTGACCTGAAATAGACTAATTATTAACAGAGTTTTAACTACTTCAGAAATCCTGAAGAAAGTTCAATTTTAAAAGAATAGAGACTAATTTGTAACAAGATATCAAATTCAAAGACAAAAATGACAATTTTCACTAGATTTTCAATCATTTTTAAAGAGAAAATAAAATGAGACATAAAATTAAACTAACCTGCTTCATCATAGTATCCAGATGCCCAATACTTAGCATAACACTGTGCCAAGAAAACTTCACCTGATGCTGCAGAACCACACAAATTCTTCACCTTCATCACTGCTTCATCAATGCAAGAATCACAATCTGATGCATCCAAATCCCCATAACACTCTGCATACCCTTCAACAAAACCTGAAGTACTAACTCTGAATCCTCTCTTATTATTAGTATCAGATTCCAAATCAGCTAGAACATCATCTCTTCTTCTAAAGAACTCAACATCATCATTATTCCTATTGCACTTCTTGTACCTAATGCTTGTGTCAAGTTTTCCAATGAAATCAAAATTCTCATATCTTATATAGCAACCTTCAAGTTGCAAAGAAGCACCAAGTGAATAGGGACAAACTAAGCCAATTTGGTTAACAGAACTTTGAACACATTTTGTGCAATCAATTGGATTCAAATCACCCCTACATTGGTACAAGCCATAAATTGAGCCAATAACAAGAAAGCTATTGTAAGAAGTTTGAGAAGCAGAGTTTACAACTGAAGAAAGAAAGGAATTAAGGTTTGATTCAAAGGGTGATGAGTTATTATTATTATTAGGTTGGTACTTCTCTTGAGAGCAACTTGCATAAATGAAGGTATGAGATCTTGTAGTGTAGCCATGTGAACAAATTATTAGAATTGAAGAAAAGAGAAATAATAATAGTGAAGAGAATCTCAATAGGAATAAGATGGTTTTGTGAGTGAAAACTAAATGAAGTTCAAGTGTTCTTAACATGTTTGGTCATTGATGAAAAGACTCAATAACTTGAAGAAGAATGTGGAATATTAGTTTCAATTCCTATCAATAAAATGTGCTTGTTAATTAACTTTAATCACCACAGTTCAAAAGAAAGATTTGGCAGAAGATGCAGAGCTCAAAATGAATAAATAAATAAATAAAAGCCTGCATGGTGTTGAATAACATGTTTGAATACTTATCTAATTTTACTTTACCTGAACTTTAACAGGTAATCTTAATCTATCACACTAATCTTCCTTGAGATGCTATGAAGTTTATTTCATCTTTGCTCTCTTAGTAAAATTTGCTCAAAATTTTTTAAGATTATAAAATTATTACATCGATCTCCGTTAAAAATTATATATTTTTTTTTCTGAAAATTATAGTGACCTCCTCTAAATAGTATATTTAGGAGAAATATGTGTCACATGCAAAAATAGAAAAAAGACAAATTGAATTTCATTAAATCTTAGAGAATATCATTATAATTTCAGAAAGTCTTCATAAACAATGATTTTTATGTCAATCCTGTATGGAGTTTATGAGACTGGTTTATTGTGACATGATAGAGTGAACTAAATTTAGTTTAACATCTGGATGATCCAAATTCTTTCCTAGTAGGATTGACAGGGAAGAAATTGTATATCCATCACTACTGCTATAATTTACCACTAAAACAACAAAGGATAAATTATATAATCCTAAGATTTTGTAAAATTCATCCTACGTATTCTCAGCTTGTATAATTATTATATTATTTTCTTTTTTATTACACAATGAATAGTGAGTGTATCTAAATAAGAATACTATTATCCAGACAAATAAATAGAAGAAATATAACGAATTTAATTGGCTTCTAAAAGCACTTTACTCGAATACAATAATATCAATTTCATTTCCCTATGGATCACATGGCAACTTACTCAACCAAGCTTCATCAAAGTTAAAAGAGCTCTAAATTTACTTTACTATTCACTTTGATTTCTGACATCCTAATTCAAAAGTAGAGAATCATGTGCATCCTCCAATTTTTTTATGCTTAGCTTCCATTAGTTAATCAGCTAAATAATAGTTTAAACTAACATTACTTTCGACTATATGTTTTTCTTTTGTAAGGACTATCAACTATGTCTCATCTTGTGGGCTTGGTTAAGAATCCTTATTAGTCTATATGCCTTAGTAACTAAGGTTTCAACTATTATATTTAGTTATTTACATGAAGATAATTATTCTATTCGCTTTCTCTACTAACTTCAAAATCTCCATTGAGTTAATTAGATAATAGTTTGATCATGGATAATGCTAAAAATGTATAATAAGAAACTAGTCAAACTAGTCAGTAAATAAAATTTTGAACTATAATTATTCAACTTATTACAATTTCAATGATTATTTGAGTAAAAAATAAAGTCAAAATAGGTCTACTAGCTATATTGTCTGGTTTACCACTGTATACCAAATATTATTGATTGATAATTTAGTAGCTAAGAAAATAACTTGATCTATGTGTATATGTATGTTTGTATATGTTAATATGGAAAATGACTAGAGCAGAGAGCCACAACAATGAATATCACTATAAATGGAACAGAGTATATCTTAATTATTATCTATTTTTGTGAGCATAGTTTCTTCTTCTTTTTAATTTATCTTATTTTTCAATAATAATACATGTCTTTTTATTCCATTTAGCAATTTAGATTTGATTGAGTTGAATTTTTATTTTTTGGTGCATGACCGGGGTATTCACTGTCGACCACAGTGACTAATCCCTCGTTGGCTTGTAGGCATCTTGAAGGGTGGGACAACCGGAGTTTTAAAGCTTTTCTATACCCAAGGCGAGGATCGGACCCTCGACATTTGGTTAAGGGAGGATGAATCCCTACCGCTCAACCACACTCCCCGGATTGATTGGGTTGAATTTTATCATTGAGAAAGTGTTAGACCTATTTAATTTAATTAAAGGTTGGCCCTATTGTTCATGGACTGTGCCCAATTGAGTTCTTAAAAATAAGCGAATCAAAGAGATGAACCCATTATTACCAAAAAAAATAAAATAAAGATGAACCCAACATAAGAAAAAAGTTTTGGCTCTTTATTGAAAAAAATCTTGAAGAAAATGTTAAAATGGTGAAGCAACATTTCGTTTGTTCCATTACTTAGCTTACTTAATAAATGAAAGGATATTTCAACATTTTTTTTATAAGTAGCCGAAACAAGTGTTTACACCTAAAGTTATGAAATTATTATTATGGTTTGACAAAAAAATGTGAAGGAGGCATATAATTTTTGTATATATTAAAAGAAAGAAGACTTTCATTTAATTTGAAGGAAACTAAATTTTAGTAATTTGTACATAAAAAGAATATCTTTGCTTTTCATTCTATACTCGAGGACAAGATAAAGTAATTTTTCAAATCGTAATTGATTTATTAGAAATGATGAGTTATTTAGACCTATAATAATTGAATAAGTAAATATATAATTCCTCTGTTATAAATTAGTGTGATATCATCAAATAGTAGTTGCTGAGGAAAACATTTTACCACTAATGTAAAGAAAATATAAGAATGATATATAAAAACTTTTCTAGATCTGTTTATCTTACTTTTAGTGCCAATGGTATAATTGTAGACTCAAGAAAAGCATTGTGCTTTGAGTATTTCTTTTCGAGATGCTTTTATGTTGTATGAAGAAAGAATTTTAATTTTATTCTTCATATAAATCATATTATTAGTTATCCATTTTCTTATTTCGCTTTTATTAGTACATGATGGATGAATTCGTGTGACCAAAATTGATAATTAATAAATAATTATGAATAATTTAACAACCAATCATCTCATGATCATTTGGAACAGTATAATTTTATGTTTTATTCTCTTCATCCTTCATATAAGACTTAATAGTCAAATATACACGCAAATAAAAGCTGATTTATTCAGCTTTATTTATCTCACCCCTTGTTGCTTTGCTTACTTAAAACATAAAAAATATAAATTCATTCATTTATCATGTTAGGATCCACTTAGTCTAAAACTAGCTAGGTCTCAATATATACTTATTTTATCTCATAATTTTATAGATAGAATGGATTTTATTAATCCAATGTACTCCACACTCTACAATTTCTTGTTATTCACTTTTTCTCCTTTTCCTTTTCCATGTTATAAATACATGTTTAATTTTAGTTTTATGATATAACTGTACAATACTACTACAGCCACTTTCTCTACTTCCCTTTCTATTTCCTTCTCTCCATTTTCAACAAATAAAGCTAAATAATTCTTGAAAGAAATTGGAGGCCGCAAATCCATTGTTGCATATTAGGTACGGTATCACGTTTTGCTTTTTGATAAAATAAATTAGGCAAATAGTGCACAACAAAAAAACAAGAAAAACATCCAATATATTATGCATAACACGTATAATATAAAATGCACAACATATATCACATGTTGTACACAACATATATCACATGTTGTACACAACATATATCACATATTGTAATTTGTAATATCATCTTTCTTTACGATATGTGCTATATATTGTGCATATCATGTGATATATAATGTGCACGACATGTAATATTCGTTGTATATATATATATATATATATTTATTAGAAAACATATATAATTAATTACTTGGACCTATTGTTAGTGTAGGTTTGTTGAGGAAAGAAAGAGCAGAAAAGAGATGCAAATCTTCCCAAAATCCATAAGATCATTGTGGGTTGAATGGGAAATACGTGTGCTGGTTTTGTTGAGCCTCTTAATGCAGGTTATCCTCATCATACTTGGGAAAAGAAGGAAATATAGCACAAATGCCTACATTAGTTTCATACTTTGGGGGATATATTTATCAGCAGATTCGCTAGCCACAATGTCACTAGGGAATCTTGCAAGCAACCAAATGGATGGTACACTACAATAATAATAATAATTTTTAAACGTGTAGTTATCTTATTAAAATATTGATAAAAGTATTATCAAGAAAAATTATACTAACGCTTGCACTACAACAATAATGATAATTTTCAACATGTAATTGTCGAAAAGTGTTGAAAAAAGTATTGTAAAAAAAGATATGTTGACATTTGTTGGCGTTGAAAATAATTATAAACTATTTTTAAGTATTTTTGACAGCCTTTAATTGTCAATATTACTTTGGCAAACATTTGGTGCATATTAAAAAACCAGCTAAAACAGTCAATATGTTATGCACAACATATGTAATATAAAATGCATAACGTATATCACATATGTTATACAACATATATCACTTGTTGTGCATAACATATATCACATGTTGGAACATCATCTTTTTTTGCAACATGTGATATATGTTGTGCACATCCTATGATATATGATGTGCATTTTATATTATATATGATGTTGTGCACAATTTTTTGATTGTTTTAACTGGTTTTTTTTGTTATAAATATAACAATATTCTATTACTTTTATTATTGACAATACTTTTATTAACGTATTTCATATTTAAATTGTTGAAAATACTCAATTTTTTCGGTAATGGTATTACAGACACATCAAGATCCTAACAACAACAACAAATTCAGGCACTATGGGCACCTTTACTACTCCTGCACCTTGGTGGCCCTGACCCAATCACTGCTTATTCCTTAGAAGATAACAGCTTGTGGTCAAGGCACCTATTAGGCCTAATTGTTCAAGTCAGTGGTGCATTTTACATCTTCTTATTGTCTTTAGGGAACAATGCTCTAAGTTTCATTGCCATCCCTGTGTTTGTTTCTGGGATCATCAAGTACTCAGAGAGAACTCTGGCTTTAAGAGCTGCCAATCCTGACCGAATGAACCGAAAATCAGAAGCTGAAGAAGAAGAAGAAGATATTTTGAATGATGTTGATGATGAATTGAAACATATTGTTCATCTTGGATACCTCAGTCTTCGAATTGCCAAAACTCTTTATGCAAAAAGGAAAGTATATCCAACAGGTTACTTTCGCCACTTGAAGAACAGACATGTGTTCAAATCAATTGAGGCACAACTTGGTTTTCTATTTGATATTCTTTACACAAAGGCAACCATAATTTATACAAAACAAGGTCTTGTTTTAAGATTAATCAATGTCTTGTCCATAGTATCTGCTCTAACTGCATTTCATATTATTGTCATAATTGACAATAGTACTAATAATGCTAAGTACTACCACTCAAGTTTTTATGTTGATATTGTTATAACATACATTTTGTTTGTTGGGGCAATTTCTCTTGAGATATATGCATTTGTTTCTCTTATTTTGTCTGATTGGACAATCCTTTGGCTAACTAAGAAGAACACTCCTTGTCCTTTGGCAAACTCTGTCTATTCTGCCATTTCTAGATGTCGAATGTTGTGTTGTAATGAAAAGAGATGGTCTGAGTTCATGGGTCAACTCAACTTGGTGGATATTTGCTTGAAAGAAACAGAGGATACTCTGTTGCCCAACAAAATTTCTTTCAACTTCTTCAATTTGCTCCCTAGAAAGGGACAAATCATGGTGGATGATGACCTGAAATCATGTATTTTTAGAGAGTTGGCAAGGACTGACATGCTGAGACTATCTGGTGGTGAAAATGTGGTTTCTGAAAGAGTTCAATATTTGGCTGAAAAAACTGCAAGTGTGTTTGACCAGAATGATTTTGAATTTGCAAATAATAGTACTAAGTTTCAGATTGATGAAAGCATAATTATTTGGCATGTTGCAACTAGCATTTGTTACTATTGCAGCAATAATAATAATTATGATCATCATGATGATGAAGAGATCAGGAAGAAGCGTGAAGCAAGCAAGAAGGTATCAGATTATTTATTGTATATTCTACTCATGCGCCCTTCAATGTTGCCTGATAGGATGGAAAGGATTGAAGTTGTCACAAAAAACTTTGATTATGCCATAAGGCTATTCATTATCCATCGAAAGAACATTATTACTCCTATAGAAAACATTTCAGAGGGTTGTAAATTGCTGAGAGAAAATAACTCACCCTACTATCCATGGAATGTGACAATGAATGCTGGGAAACTAGCTTCAAAACTAGAAGATAATGGTGATGAGAAATTATGGGATGAGATATGGGAAGCATGGGTGGTGATGCTGACTTATTCTGCATATTATTGTGAATGGGTTTCACATGCTCAACAACTAGCAAATGGAGGTGAATTTCTTACCCATATTTCTATTCTCCTAACAATTTATGGTATATGTAGGAGAGAGTGATGGAAGCAACTAGTTAATTGATTTGAGAGCTGTTAGAATTGGTTGTAATTAACTCTCATAGTCTGCTAGTGATTATACAATATATAGAAAATACACCCATCGAATATCTAACGTATCCTATATGTCATATATGTAATGTGTGCACTACGTAATGTGTTATACTTTTTTTTTTGATAAATAATCATGAGAGTCCAAAGACGCACTCATGAGAAAAAGGAAAGTGTTGATAACTGCACACACCCCAACTGAAAATGCCTCATTAAAAACCTCCTAGCCTAAAACATAACTAACCTAATGAGGAAAAAGAGTGTCCGAGCAGAAGAGAAAAAAAATATTATACTTATAGCACATTTTACATGTATGGATGTAATTTTGATGTACAACAAGCATTACCGAGTGATTATATATTGTATATCTTTGTTTGGTGTACAATAGAAATACATCCCACATGTGATATTTATAATACGTAATGTGTGTTATGCGTACTGTGCTATATATATAACACATATATTACGTATGACAAACATTATTGTATATATATTGTTGTAAGATGGTATTATAAATATGTATAAATACTCATAGAACATGATATTTAATTAATAAATAAATAAAGTTGGATTAACAATCTTATAAATCCAGTGCTCTGGAAAAATAGAAACTTCCAAAATTACTAGTGTAATTATCCGACAAAAAGTAATTACTAGCTTAAATTGTACCACATTAAAAATAAATAAAGTAAGCGTACCAAAAAAAGAATGGAAACATAAAGGTCAAAAAAAAAAAAAAAATCGCTACTATGCTCTCTCGTGTCTTCCGAATCTCTGATCTCATGTTTCATGGAAGTTCAATTCTAAGCATCATCTCGTTTCTCTCCTTCTTTCTCAAATTCTCTGCAACCCCTTAAGTAAGTTCCTCTGTTTCTCTTTTTCTTTCTCTCTCGCGACTATTAAAATTCTTAATCAATGTCACAAAAATTTCCAGTTAAACCCCAGAAAAAATTCTGGGTATTTGACTAACATTTGTGATAAATTCATTTTCATCTTAAAAATCTGATCTTTGACGGGTTATTGACGATGGGTACTTTTCTTTCTTTTTTCTTTTTGGAATTTTGTTTCAGAAACAGAAAAAGTTTGCTTCTTGATTATTGTGACTGTGTGAGATGAAAATGGTTTTTGATCAAGAATGCTTCAGAAACATGAGAATTTGATTTGGTTAACACAGCTTGAATTTGGGGTTTGGAGAACTGACACCCTTTTTTCCATATTTGGTTGCAAAGGGAGCATATGAATATGGGTTCACATTACTATATAGTTGCATAGATATTGAACATTTTGGAATCATAATACACCAACCACAATGTTGTCCAAAAGGAAACCCCAATACAGATTGCCCTTTGTTCCTGTCTTTGTTCTTGTAATCCTTTTATGTATTATGTTTTTATATTACTACTATATGACACCTAGTTCACCCTTAAATGAATTGTCCAAATCTGTGGAACCACAATCACTTCAATGCTCAAGCCAAGCCCTGGCCATAGGGGAGAAATTCATGTGGTATGCACCGCACAGCGGGTTCAGCAACCAGCTTTCAGAGTTCAAGAACGCCATTTTGATTGCGGGGATACTGAACCGGACCTTGATTGTTCCTCCTATCCTGGATCACCATGCTGTTGTTCTAGGTAGTTGTCCAAAGTTTCGGGTTACGGATCCAAATGAGATACGTACTTCTGTTTGGGACCATGTCATTGAACTCATTCGGGAGGGAAGGTTAGTTAACCTTTTTCGTCACTCTTTGTCAGTTTAAGAGTTTCTTTTCTGTTGAAGTGAATGGTATGGAATGGACTGGAGGCAATGGTCCATATGTGTAATATGCCCCATTTAATGAGAACTAGATGAGCTAATATATCTTATACAACTTTGTTTTGGCCTCTTTCGGCAACTAAGTTCTTTTCGAAAGAAGAATGAAAGTTAGGTTGTTATGTTTTCTTCAGATTTGATTGGTCTTAAAGGAGAAAGGGACACAAAGTTTTAAGCTGGTTTCAATTTGAGAATAGTTATTGATAAAAAGTTGCTCTTATCTATCCATTTCGTTAATTTTTTGAACCATAGTTTTCTTTTCATTTTTACTCAATGAAGTTGCCTACTTTTACTCAATGAAGTTGCCTGCCTTGGAAATAAATATTTAAGGGCTTGGCTTAGCTTTCTTCAATGGTTTCGGTATCATAAAAATTATATATTTGAAACTAAGCAAGTACTACTTCGTATGTACAAATTATGGAACTTTAGCTATTTATTTTTGTTTTCTTGCAGGTATATCTCCATTGCTGAAATTATAGATGTCTCGTCATTAGTTTCTTCATCTCTTGTGCGAGTGATTGATCTCAGGGATTTTGTGTCAATATGGTGTGGCATCAGCTTAGATATGGCTTGTCTAAATGATTCAAAGTTACAGTCCTCTGTTTCAGAAGCCCTGAAGCAATGTGGATCTCTGCTAGCCGGGCTTCATGGGAGTGACGGCAAGTGTATACATGCTATCAGTGAAGATTGCAGGACTACGGTATGGACTTACGACCAAGGTGGTGATGGGGATGGCATGTTAGATTCATTCCAACCTGATGAGCAGATGAAGAAGAAAAAGAAATTATCATATGTTAGGAGAAGGAGAGATGTATTTAGGACACTTGGACCCGGTTCACAAGTTGAATCAGCCTCACTGCTGGCATTTGGAAGCCTTTTCTCATCTCCGTACAAAGGATCTGAGCTATATATTGATATTCGTGAAAATCCTCAGGACCAAAGGTTACAATCTTTGATGAAGAATATCAAATTTCTGCCATTTGTCCCAGAAATTATGCATGCTGGAAAGGAGTTTGCTAATACAACCATACAGGCTCCATTTCTTTGTGCACAACTTAGATTATTAGATGGGCAGTTTAAGAATCATCATAAAGCTACATTTCAAGGGTTAAGACAAAACTTAGATTCTTTAAGGAAGAAAGGTCGTCCACCCATCCGTATTTTTATAATGACCGATCTGCCAAGAGATAGTTGGACTGGAACTTACTTAGGTGATTTGATTAGTGACACACATAACTATAAAGTGTATTTCTTGAGTGACAATGATGAGTTGGTGCGAAAGGCAGCCACAAAACTCATGGCAGCAGGTTATGGGCATAGATTCATTACAAATTCTGTAAACACAGTTGATAAAAAGTATTGTTCCAAGCAGAAATTACCCGATGTGCTCCTTTTTATTGAACAGACTGTGTGCAGCTGCTCATCACTTGGTTTTGTTGGAACTGCTGGGTCAACTATTGCCGAAAATATAGAACTAATGAGAAAATATGGCTCAAGATATTGTCGAAGTTGACAGCTGCATGGGAGATTTCGTTTAAGGAGCTGGATCCTATTGGATTGATTGGAATGTAGATTCAATCATTTTGCACTTGCACCTGGAGATGATTGGGAACTCGTATTTTTGGGTTATCTAATCGACACTGCAAATTTTGGTCTATTCAGCAATGCCAAGCCAACAAATGTCATGAGACACATTCTACACTGCTGTCAAGGATCTTCTCCCTACTTTAGGTATGAAACTCGACTAAGGATGTCGGTTTTGAACATGGTAATTGCTGCAAGTGTTTTACATCTTATAGTGACTTAGTTAGTGCCCAAACATAGGGCTGTTGTCCATTGAAAAGGTACATTTTTGCTTCTTGGCAAGGGAAAAGCACTTGCTGAATGTTTTAGCTTCTGAGAAAATCACAAAACAAGGCTGTTTTCTGCTTTCTGTTAAAGCTGAAACTCTGTAGCCTTTCACTTGTTACCACATTTTACATGTGACTTGGTTGCTGGTAATCAGTTTTATGCCTAAATTTACTATTGTGCATCCACTGGCTTTGTGGCCTTAGCATTTCCTGTGTCTTAAGCAGGTACAATGTTTTACAACTTCTTGAAGGATAATTAGACTACTAATCGCGTGTTTGGTTCTGCATTTGTAGAGTTGATTCTGGGTAGAAGTAATTTTGTTGAAATTGTGATAGGGCCAGCTATGGAGGAAGGTATGAATCTTTGTTGATCACGGGATTTGGAGAAAAACCAAACCCTAACAGTACACGGGGAGAACTACTCCTTAGAGAGAAAAAGGTCTCAAGAATTCTAGAAATGTTTGCAAATGACAGAATGAATGTAAAATACAAGTAAATTCCCTATTTATACTCTCCTAACCTCCTAACCAACTCATTGCTTGCTAGAGGCGTGCTGTTCCGCTCCGCCTGAGTGCCGCCTTTGCCCTGTTTGCTGTTGATCTTTCCCCCGTCTAGTATAAACCAGCCCAAACCTCCTATCATTACTCCCCCCTGAAGACTCACCTTGTCCTCAAGGTGAAAGTCTGGGAATGATTGAGAAAGCTCGGCAGCATCCTCCTAACTATCATCTGTTGCAGGTAAGTTGGCCCAATGGATTAGAACCTGTAATGAGCCGTCGGCTGCCTCTCTAGAGCCGAGAACCTCTGCTGGTTGTACCAGCAGCTCCCCATCTTCAGCAAGTTCCGAGGGAAGAATATGCGCCTGAGCCTGCGGTTGTAAGGCCTTTTTGAGCCGGCTGATGTGGAACACCAGGTGGATTTTAGAGGAGAGCTTCTCATTGGGTCTCCTAGCCAAGGATTTCATCCGGAACGGCTGAACTTTCAAGAATACCCAATCATCTTCCTGAAAGTGCACATCACGCCTGTGCTTGTTCGCTTGCTGTCTCATTTGCTGCTGGGCTTTATGCAAATTATCCTTCAGCTCTTGCAACACTACATCACGAGCTGCTGTGAGGGCAGCAACCTCTTCCACCCTTGATGGGTATGTTTCTCCCTTAAAAAGTACTGGTGGAGGAATCCCATAGAGAATCTGAAAGGGAGTTTCTTGGCAGACGCATTGTAACTCGTATTGAACCAATATTCGGCCCAAGGTAACCAATCCAGCCACCTCTTCGGATAACTCCCTGTGAAACACCGCAAGTATGTTTCCAAGCATCGATTTGTAACCTCCGTTTGCCCGTCAGTTTGCGGATGAAAAGCGGTACTATATTTCAATTTAGTGTGGAAGTGGGCAAACAATTCAGACCAAAATTTGCTGACGAAAATCTTGTCACAATCTGAAATGATTGCTGTTGGAAAACCATGGAGGCGGATTACGTCCTGTACAAAAACCTCAGCAACATCCTTAGCCGTATACGGGTGGGACAATTCACAAAAATGAGCACACCTGGAAAGGCGATCAACCACCACCAATATAGTATCTTTCCCCTTTGATTTGGGTAAACCAGCAATGAAATCCATTGTGATTTCTGTCCAAACTTGATGAGGAATAGCCGGGGGCTGCAACAAGCCTTTTGGGGATAACGTTTCATGCTTATTCTGCTGGCATGTGTGGCATCCAGCCACATAGTCTTTGACCCTCTTTCGCATCCCTCGCCAATAAACAGCCGCCGAGATCCTCTTGTAAGTGCGTAGGAACCCGGAATGACCCGAAGTGATAGGACCAACTATGGAGGAAGGTATAAATCTTTGTTGATCACGAGATTTGGGGAAAAGCAAAACCCTAACAGTACACGGGGAGAACTACTCCCTAGAGAGAAAAAGGTCTCTCAAGAATTCTAGAAATGTTTGCAAATGACAGAATGAATGTAAAATACAAGTAAATTCCCTATTTATACTCTCCTAACCTCCTAACCAACTCATTGCTTGCTAGAGGCGCGCTGTTCCGCTCTGCTCTGCCTGAGTGCCACTTTTGCCCTGTTTGTTGTTGATCTTTCCCCCTTCTAGTATAAACCAGCCCAAACCTCCTATCAAATTGATTATGTCAAAATTGATTTTAGAGTAAAGTGATTTATATTTGATAGTTCCTCAAGAAGTGATTCTAACAGTGAGTATAAGATTTTCACTTTCCTCATAATCACTTTCCTCAGTAGTGTTTAAATGAGGGTTCCACAGAATTTAGAATTTAAGAGTGGTAGATTGAATGTTTACATGAAGTATGAGGTGGTGGATTCACATTATCATTTCTCATGAGTAAGGCATGAGCTTACTCTATCATCTATATTGTTGTTAATGCTTTATTTGTATGTATCAAACTTGTAGTAGTATCAATGAACAAAAAAATATATATGGCACCACTTGAAATCTTTAATTAAGTTAGCTTATATCACTTTCCAAGTCATTAGTTAATCTTGGGTGTACAAGGGGCAACAACTTTTAGGTTGGGGTTTACAAAACAGAAATGAATTCTCTTATTAGATATTGTTGATGTGCTTTGTTTTTTATTTATTTTTCTTGCTTTCATTCTTCCTGATGGTGGTTCCATTGAGGTGCCTAAAGAAAAAGATGGGCTCATGGGCATGTTGATCTTCTTGTCAATGGCACCTAGCAAGCTCACAAGTGCATTTGGTAAAGTTGAAGTTCACTACATTATCTGGTAGTTAATTAGTTTGTTGATTGAAGTCTTAAACCATCATTAAATCCAAGGTTGGTCTATACTTGAGTTGTTTCCATAAGGTAATATTTATTTCAAAACTTGTACAATATAATAAGAAATAGAGGTACAAAACCATATAATAAAATTAGAGAAATTTTGTATTTTAAAGCTTATAGCCTTCAATTTGTAGTATATGTAAAAAAATTATGTAATTTCATAATTTAAACTCTATAGTCTTTGTTTTCTAGTATTTTTAGAAAAATTGGAGAAATCTCATATTATAAAGCCTACAACCTTCAAATTGTAGTATATGTAAAAAAAAATCATGAAATCACATAATTTAAAGTTTATAGTCTTTGTTTTACAGTGATTCTAGAAAAAATTTGAGACATATCATATTTTAAAGACTATAGCCTTCAATTTGTAGTACATGTAAAAAAAATCATGAAATCACATAATTTGAAACCTATAGTCTTTGTTTTCTAGTATTAATTTCATAATTAGAGAAATCTTGTATTTTAAAGTTTATAGTTTTCAATTTGTATTATATGTAAAAAAATCAGGCAATTTCATAATTTAAAGTTTACAGTCTTTGTTTTACAGTGTTTCTAGAAATAAAATAGAGAAATCTCACATTTTAAAGACTATAGTCTTCAATTGGTAGTATATGTAATAAAAAAATCATGAAATCACATAATTTGAAGCCTATAGTCTTTGTTTTTTAGTATTTCGAGAAAAAATTAGAGAAATCTCACATTTTAAAGCCTATATCCTTCAATTTGTAGTATATGTAAAAAATCATGAAATCACATAATTTAAAGCCTATAGTCTTTGTTTTCGAGTATTTCGAGAAAAAATTAGAGAAATCTCACATTTTAAAGCTTATAGACTTCAATTTGTAGTATATGTAAAAAAATCATGTAATTTCATAATTTAAAGTTTACAGTCTTTGTTTTACAATGTTTCTAGAAATAAAATAGAGAAATCTCACATTTTAAAGACTATAGTCTTCAATTTGTAGTATATGTAAAAAAAAAAACATGACATCACATAATTTGAAGCCTATAGTCTTTGTTTTCTAGTATTTCGAGAAAAAATTAGAGAAATCTCACATTTTAAAGCTTATAGACTTCAATTTGTAGTATATGTAAAAAAATCATGTAATTTCATAATTTAAAACCTATAGTCTTTGTTTTCTAGTATTTCTAGAAAAGTTAGAGAAAACTCATATTTTAAAGCCTATACGATAAAAGAGAGGGGAACTCAGACTTATCTTTTGACTACCGGAGGAAATCTCCATCAATCTGGATAGTTCAAGAGAGTACTTTCGAAGTGCTTTTTGTGCACAGAGAAAGGAGGCGGCTAGTCTTGCAGCGGCAACTGCTTGAGCTCCTACTCTCACTGCGATGACCTTTCGTTCTTTTCTTACAGGGCACGATATGGGATTGAGCTTTCCTTGATGGAAGCTCTCTCTGTCGCAATAAAGGTGGGACTTCAATTTGTAGTATATGTAAAAAATCATTAATTTCATAATTTAAAGCATATAGTCTTTGTTTTCTAGTATTTCTAGAAAAATTAGAGAAATCTCACATTTTAAAAACTATAGCCTTCAATTTCTAGTATATGTAAAAAAAATCATGAAATCACATAATTTGAAGCCTACAGTCTTTGTTTTATAGTATTTCGAAAAAAAATTAGAGAAATCTCACATTTTAAAGCTTATAGCCTTCAATTTGTAGTATATGTAAAAAATCATGAAATCGAATAATTTAAATCCTATAGTCTTTGTTTTCCAGCATTTCGTGAAAAAAATAGAAAAATCTCACATTTTAAATCCTATAGCCTTTAATTTGTAGTATATGTAAAAAATCAACAAATCACGTAATTTGAAGCCTATGGTCTTTGTTTTCTAGTAGCTCGAGAAAAATTAGAGAAATCTCGCATTTTAAAGCATATAGTCTTCAATTTGTAATATATGTGAAACAATCATTAAATTTCATAATTTAAAGCCTATAGTCTTTACTTCATAGTATTTTTCGAAAAATCTCACATTTTAAAGACTATAGCCTACAATTTGTAGTATATGTAAAAAAAATCATGTAATTTAATAATTTAAAGCCTATAGTATTTATTTTTTAGTATTTATAGAAAAATTAGAGAAATCTCACATTTTAAAGCTTATAGCCTTCAATTTGTAGTATATGCAAAAAAATCATTTAATTTCATAATTTAAAGGTTATAGTCTTTGTTTTCAAGTATTTCTGGAAAAATTAGAGAAATCTCACATTTTAAAGATTATAACGTTCAATTTGTAGTATATGTAAAAAAATCTGGAAATCACATAATTTTAAGCTTATAGTCTTTGTTTTTTAGTAGCTCAAGAAAAATTAGAGAAATCTCACATTTTAAAGACTATAGCCTACAATTTGTAGTAAATGTAAAAAAATCATGTAATTTCATAACTTAAAGCCTATAGTCTTTGTTTTTTAGTATTTATAGAAAAATTAGAGAAATCTCAAATTTTAAAGCCTATAGCCTTCAATTTTTAGTATATGTAAAAAAAATCATTTAATTTCATAATTTGAAGCCTATAGTCTTTGTTTTCAAGTATTTATGGAAAAATTAGAAAAATCTCACATTTTAAAGACTATAACCTTCAATTTGTAGTATATGTAAAAAAAATCATGAAATCACATAATTTGAAGCTTATAGTCTTTGTTTTCTAGTAGCTCGGGAAAAATTAGAGAGATCTCAAATTTTAAAGCCTATAGTCTTCAATTTGTAGTATATGTAAAAATATAATGTAATTTCATAATTCAAAGCCTATAGTCTTTGTTTTATTGTGTTTTTATAAAAATTAAAGAAATCTCATATTTTAAAGCCTATAGCCTTCAATTTGTAGTATATGTAAAAAAAACATGTAATTTCATAATTTAAAGCCTATAGTCTTTGTTTTCAAGCAATTCTAGAAAAATTAGAGAAATCACACATTTTAGAGAGTATAGCCTTCAATTTGTAGTATATGTATAAAAAATTCTGAAATCACATAATTTGAAGCCTGTAGTCTTTGTTTTCTAGTATTTCGAGAAAAAATTAGAAAAATCTCACATTTTAAAGCCTAAACCCTTCAATTTGTAGTATATGAAAAAAATCATGAAATCACAAAATTGAAAGACTATATATTTGTTTTCCAGTAGCTCGAGAAAAATTAGAGAAATCTCGTATTTTAAAGCCTATAGCCATCAATTTGTAGCATATGTAAAAATATAATGTAATTTCATATTTTAAAGTCTATAGTCTTTGTTTTATAGTGTTTTTATAAAAATTAGAGAAATCTTACATTTTAAAGCCTATAGTCTTCAATTTGTAGTATATGTAAAAAAATCATGTTATTTTTATAATTTAAAACTTGTAGTCTTTGTTTTCTAGTATTTCGAGAAAAATTAGAAAAATGTCATATTTTAAAGCCTATAGCCTTCAATTTGTAGTATATGTAAAAAATCACCTAATTTCATAATTTAAAGCCTATATAGTCTTTGTTTTATAGTGTTTCTAGAGAAATTAAAGAAATCTCACACTTTAAAGCCTATAGCCTTCAATTTGTAGTATATGTAAAAAAATCATGTCATTTCATAATTTAAAGCCTATAGTCTATGTTTTCTAGTAATTCTAGAAAAATTAGAGAAATCGCACATTTTAAAGACTATAGCATTCAATTTGTAGTATATGTCCAAAAATTATGAAATCACATAATTTGAATCCTATACTTTTTGTTTTCTAGTTTTTCGAGAAAAAATTAGGAAAATATCACATTTTAAACCCTATAGCCTTAATTTGTATTATATGTAAAAAATCATGAAATCACATAATTTGAAGCTTATAGTCTTTGTTTTCTTGCATTTCTCGAAAAATTAGAGAAATCTCACATTTTAAAGTCTATAGCCTTCAATTTGTAGTATATGTAAAAAAATCATGAAATCACATAATTTGAAGCCTATAGTCGCAGTTTTCTAGTATTTCGAGAAAGTGTTAAGAAATCTCACATTTAAAAGCCTAAGCCTTCAATTTGTAGTATATGTAAAAAAATCATGTAATTTCATAATTTAAAGCCTATAGTTTTTGTTTTCTAATAATTCTTGAAAAATTAGAGAAATCTCACATTTTAAAGACTATAGCCTTCAATTTGTAGTATATGTAAAAAAATCATGAAATCAAATAATTTGAACCCTATAGTCTTTGCTTTCTAGTATTTCGAGAAAAATTAGACAAATCTCATATTTTAAAGCCTATAGCCATCAATTTCTAGTATATGTAAAAAAAAATAAGGTAATTTCATAATTTAAAACCTATAGTCTTAGTTTTCTAATATTTCTAGAAATATTAGAGAAATCTCTCATTTTAAATACTATAGCCTTCAATAGTAGTATACGTAAAAAAATCATGAAATTACATAATTTGAAGCCTATAGTCTTTGTTTTCTAGTATTCCGAGAAAAAATTAGAGAAATGTCACATTTTAAAGCCTAAAGTCTTCAATTTGTAGTATATGTAAAAAAATAATGAAAACACATAATTTAAAGCCTATAGTCTTTGTTTTCTAGTAGCTCAAGAAAAATTAGAGAAATCTCGCATTTTAAAGCATATAGCCTTCAATTTGTAGTATTTGTAAAAAAATCATATATTTTCATAATTTAAAATCTACAGACTTTGTTTTATAGCGTTTCTATAAAAATTAGAGAAATCTTACATTTTAAAGCCAATAGCCTTCAATTTCTTGTATATGTAAAAAAATCATGTAATTTCATAATTTAAAACCTGTAGTCATTGTTTTCTTGCATTTCTCTAAAAATTAGAGAAATCTCACATTTTAAAGTCTGTAGCCTTCAATTTGTAGTATATCTAAAAAAATCATGAAATCACATAATTTGAAGCCTATAGTCTTTGTTTTCTACTATTTCGAGAAAAAGTTAAGAAATCTCACATTTTAAAGCCTATAGCCTTCAATTTGTAGTATATGTAAAAAAATCATATAATTTGATAATTTAAATCCTATCGTCTTAGTTTTCTAATATTTCTAGAAATATTAGAGAAATCTCACATTTTAAAGACTATAGCCTTCAATTTCTAGTATATGTACAAAAATCATGAAATCACATAATTTGAAGCCTATAGTCTTTGTTTTCTAGTATTTCATGAAAAAATTAGAGAAACCTTACATGTTAAAGCCTATAGCCTTCAATTTGTAGTATATGTAAAAAAATCATGTAATTTCATAATTTAAAACCTATATATAGTCTTTGTTTTCTAGTATTTCGAGTAAATTAGACAAATGTCATATTTTAAAGCCTATAGCCTTCAATTTGTAGTATATGTAAAAAAGACGTAATTTTATAATTTAAAACCTATAGTCTTTGTTTTCTAGTATTTCGAGAAAAATTAGACAAATCTCACATTTTAAAGCCTATAGCCTTCAATTTCTAATATATGTAAAAAAATCATGTAATTTCATAATTTTTTTTTGGTTACAAGGAAAGAGATAAAACAAAGAACACAAAAAAAAAAAACCACAAAAAGGGAAACGGCCCAAGAACAATCCACTGAAGACCACTTAGGCTAAGCTCGCGTGAAGCTTCTTCCAGCAGCGTCTTCTTCAAGCAAGGTGCAGAGCTCCAATGGCGGATGCAGAAGGATGCTGAGCTTCGCAGAATCTTCTCCGCCCTTCCTTGCAAGGTAATCTGCTACCCTATTCGTCTCTCTAACAGAGTGAGTTACTCGAATGCCCCATTGTCTAGATTTTAGGGCTTTTATCTCCGTGAGGGTGTTGGCATAGAGATGATGATAATCTCACCCTTCTTCTTCAATGAGGGTTACTGCATTCAGAGAATCACTCTCACACCAAATCTTTCTCCATCCCCTTTCCCAAGCTAGTTGGATCCCAACTTTGATAGCCAAAAGCTCTGCTTCAAGAACTTCACCTTCTCCCATCGCTCCATAGAACCCTAGAATCCAATTACCAGTACTATTGCGAAAAACACCCCCAAATCCTGCTTTATAATCGCCCTGAACAAAAGCTCTGCTACCATCAGTGTTCAACTTGAATTCCCCCTCCATCGGTTTCAGCCAGTGCACGATTCTTGTAGCTCTTAACATGGTGTTCCATTGCCTCTTCAAGTTTCTCTCTAGATCCCTAAAGTCTCTAGTAATAAGCAGTTTTAGCTTGTGTTCACTCCAAGCATCTTGGTCAAATAACATTTGATTCCTAGCTCTCCAATTCCACCACATAATTGTAACGAATAACATATCATTTCTCTGGATAATGTGAACTCTAATCCAATCATCTATATTCATACTGAAGAATTCTCCATCAGAACCAAAACCAAGAGATGTCCATATGGATGAACTATAAATACAGTCTCTAAGGCAGTGAATGATAGTTTCCACATCAAGACCACATCTTTTACAAACTGAATCATTACACAAATTTCTCTGATATCTGAAATCTTCTGTTATTAGGGCCTTATAACCAATTTGCCACAGGAAAAGCTTGAATTTCTCTGGAATCTTCAATCTCCATAACCAGGACCAGCCCCCTTCATCATCTCTACTCTGATCCTTGTTGATTAGCCAGTGATAACCAGAAGCTGCAGAATAAATACCAGACTCATTACCTCTCCACCTCCATCCCTCTTTTAATCTTCCATGGTTAGGCAGTACCCTATTATCAAGAAAATTCTTCACCTCCCCAGGAATTTCAGTATATAATCTCTCAAAAACCCATTGGTCCTGATCCTAAACATCTTTAATTTTTAATTCTGTGTCCACAATGTGAACAAAAGGAACCAAATCAGCCAGTTTCTGCCCCTCAAACCAATCATCATACCAAAGAGACATATCCCCGGACCCTATAGAGTAAGAGAAACCTTCCCTCAAAATATCTCTTGTTTTAAGCATAGCCTTCCAGAAATGGGAGCAAGAATTAGGAGGGTTCACCTTAAAGAAGCAAGAATTTTTAAAATATTTGTTCTTTAGGATCCTTACCCAAAGAGTGTTAGGGCTATTCAGAATTTTCCAAACCTGGTTTCCAAGCAGTGAGTAGTTCATAGACTTTGTACTTCTTAAACCGAGACCCCCCTTGGCCTTAGGCTTACTAATTGTCTCCCAAGCTACTGGAGTTAAGCCCCTCGAATTATTGCGGAAGCCCCACACAAATCTTCGAATAATCCTGTCCATAGAATCACACACTCCTTGAGGTACCCACATAGTCTGCATGGAGTATACAGGAAGAGAGGATAATACAGATTTAGCTAGACAGACTCGTCCTTCCTTATTTAAAGTATTTAATTTCCAGGCTGCCAATCTCTTGTTGAATCTCTCCAGAATTGGATTTAAAGCCTATAGTCTTTGTATTTTATTATTTCTAGAAAAATTAGAGAAATTTCACATTTTAAAAACTATAGCCTTCAATTTGTAGTATATGTCAAAAAATCATGAAATCACATAATTTAAAGCCTATAGTTTTTGTTTTCTAGTAGCTCTAGAAAAATTAGAGAAATCTCGTATTTTAAAGCCTATAGCCTTCAATTTGTAGTATATGTAAAAAATAATGAAATCACATAATTTACAGCATATAGTCTTTGTTTTCTAGTAGCTCAAGAAAACTTAGAGAAATCTCGCATTTTAAAGCATATATCCTTCAATTTGTAGTGTTTGTTAAAAAATCATATAATTTCATAATTTAAAGCCTACAGACTTGGTTTTATAGTGTTTCTATAAAAATTAAAAAAATCTTACATTTTAAAGCCTATAGCCTTCAATTTGTAGTATATGTAAAAAAATCATGTAATTTCATAATTTAAAGCCTATAGTCATGGTTTTCTTGCATTTCTCGAAAAATTAGAGAAATCTCACATTTTAAAGCCTATAGCCTTCAATTTGTAGTATATGTAAAAATATAATGTAATTTCATAATTTAAAGCCTGTAGTCTTTGATTTATAGTGTTTTTATAGAAATTAGAGAAATCTTACTTTTTAAAGCCTATAACCTTCAATTTGTAGTATATGTAAAAAAATCATGTAGTTTCATAATTTAAAGCCTATAGTCTTTGTTTTCTTGCATTTCTAGGAAATTTATAGAAATCTCAAATTTTAAAGACTATAGCCTTCAATTTGTAGTATGTGTCAAAATATCATGAAATCACATAATTTGAAGCCTATAGTCTTTGTTTTCTAGTATTTCGAGAAAAAATTAGAGAAAACTCACATTTTAAATCCTATAGCCTTTAAATTGTAGTATATGTAAAAAATCATGAAATCACGTAATTTAAATCCTATAGTCTTTGTTTTCTAGTATTTCGAGAAAAATTAGAGAAATCTCACATTTTAAAGCCTATTTGTAGTATATGAAAAAAATCATGTAATTTCATAATTTAAAGCCTATAGTCTTTGTTTATTAGTATTTCGAGAAAAATTAGACAAATCTCACATTTTAAAGCCTATAGCCTTCAATTTCTAGTTTATGTAAAAAAAATCATGTAATTTCATAATTTAAAGCCTATAGTCTTAGTTTTCTAATATTTCTAGAAATATTAGAGAAATCTCACATTTTAAAGACTATAGCCTTCAATTTGTAGTATATGTAAAAAAATCATGAAATTACATAATTTGAAGCCTATAGTCTTTGTTCTCTAGTATTCCTAGAACAAATTAGACAAATGTCACATTTTAAAGTTTAAAGCCTTCAATTTGTAGTATATGTAAAAAATCATGAAAACACATAATTTAAAGCCTATAGTCTTTCTTTTCTAGTAGCTTGAGAGAAATTAAAGAAATCTCACATTTTAATGCTTGTAGCCTTCAATTTGTAGTATATGTAAAAATATAAAGTAATTTCATAATTTAAAGCCTATGTTTTATAGTGTTTTTATAAAAATTAGAGAAATCTTACATTTTAAAGCCTATAGCCTTCAAATTCTAGTATATGTAAAAAAATCATGTAATTTCATAATTTAAAGTCTATAGTCTTAGTTTTCTAATATATTTAGAAAAATTAGAGAAATCTCACATTTTAAAGACTATAGCCTTCAATTTGTAGTATATGTACAAAAATCACGTAATTTCATAATTTAAAACCTATAGTCTTTGTTTTCTAGTATTTCGAGAAAAATTCGACAAATCTCACATTTTAAAGCCTATAGCCTTCAAATTTCCAGTATATGTAAAAAAATCATGTAAGATTAAATAAAAAAAATTATATAACTAGCAAAATAATAATGTTTGACATACAACAAAAATAATAATTTCAGACGTGTATCCAACGTGTGCTATCTATGTTACAAGATGTGTGCTATACGTATATCACATATACATATAACACACATCATGTAACAAAAATAGCACACGCTGAATATAAGTTGGACGTAAACATTAATGCTAACAAAAGGTACGGAGACGATTATCCATGTCTCTTTCTCTCGATCTCCATATTTTCATATATCCAAACTCATTGTAAAGAACCAAATCATGATCTTCAATCTTATTTAGAACCAACTCGGAAATTTAATCAATAAGTAATCTAGGTCTAAATCTCTAGAGCCCTCTAATTGTCATCATTGATCTGCGTATAGGGACGGGTACTAGCACAAAACCACCCTAGCTAGGTTAGATAATGGGACAAAACATTTTTGCATGGACCACGAAAATTAAGAGACTTGGCCAAACTCTAAGTCGTGCTTAACCTTCTTGCTATGTGATTTTCATGTAGCAAGTGGAGGTGACTTTACTACTAGTCTATATTAATACATATACAATATATAGAATATAAAATTCCAACACATGATTCTTCAAAAACCTACATTATCTTAGGTGACAAAGACACTTTTGGTGAGAAAATGTTGCCGGTAGGTCTATGTAGTACTTTTGTCATTTTTCCCCAAATTAAATGGCCAAAAAGAAAAAACCACAAATGAAAACTAATGTACCAAATTAAGTGCTTCAAGACAATGAATTCTTCACGAATTGGGAACCTCTTCTTTTTCGTGTCAAGTCTTAATATGTGACTCTCATTTTACAAGATAAGAAATTTCATATTCTTATTGGTTCCACCATTTATTTGTAACCTTGTATTAGGCCCATCAGAAAACAGTGATTTCATAACCCTATTTAGTCCACTAATGCTATGTTCAAGCAATTTAAACAAAAACCAAGTATTCCTTTTTTCTAATGGAAAATTTAATACTTCTATAATAATTGCCCAAAGGGTGATATTGTTATTTTAGATTACTATTATTATTTTCAAAGGCCATATCGAAACCTATATTATATATTTATACACAATCATTATCACCGTAATTGACATTATATTATCCGATCCCTACATAATTGCTAGATAACAAAAGCTTGATGGGAGCAAATTAAAATCTATTTTGTACTTACACTCAAAGCTCTATTACACCAGATGTTCAATTACAAATATCTAGAGCTAAATGAAAAATTCAGAGAAAAAAAAAGATCAACCCCAAATTTTTCTAAGGAAAAAGGTCAAAGAAAAACTATAACCTAATAAAATAGACAAAAATTCTTAGAGCAATTTTTCAAATCTGATCAACCACTAAATTTTTTTATCGCCATCATCAAACATCAATAATCTATACATGTACTACAAATATTATCACTACCGTCGCCACGTGAGCCTCCGACAATTTGACCCGGATGCAATTCGGGTCTTGACCTGTTCAAACTCGGCCACCTGGCAAGGGATCGTGATCCCACCGGGGTGTTGAAACCCGAACTCCTCCTCTGCCTCCCTCAGAAGCTCCCCGAACAAGGGGTGGTTGAAATACACCACCGGCACCAACACTCGTCGGAACTCATCGCCATCCTTCTGCCCCACGTAAACCGCCAAGTAACCCTTCGGGACCGAAGGTGTCGGGTCGGATCCTACCCGGACATAACCCGACCCATTTTTCACATTAGAGCATATTAGTGACTTTGCTCCTTTACTCAACTTGCGACCCCAATTGAGAAGCTTCATCATCGGCCTTGATGACCCACCAAGGCGCTTGTATCCGGGTCGGGTCCTAAACCGTCTGAAGATCCATCGGGTGACCCGAATTGCACGCTTCCCAAGCTTGAACCTCATAGTAGATAGTGCTTAAAGGAGAAGAAAAAAAAGGTCTTTTCTTTTATGAATGAGAAGTGAGAAGTAAAAGGAAGAAATAGAAGAGACTAAAAAGATTTGATATGTTTGTGTATTTAATTTTTTTTTATTTAGTGAGTGAGAATTATGAGAAGGGCCATGGATCTGCAATTGACATAGCAAGACGAAATTGTGTGAGACAAATCTCAGAGAGAGATGTGGGTATGTTTGACATGGTTGCCAAAATTGAAACCCCACAATAATTGATCTTGTTTCATTCCAAAAAATGAAAAACTTAGATCTAAAATATATATATATATATATATATATATTAGAATTATGGGTATCAAATATGAAATATTTGGTACCTTTTGATGAGAGTGAAGAAGAAATTAATAGTATGAATGGGGAAAAGAGGAGAATAATATGGTTGGGAAATGAAGAAAATGAAGAATGGGAATGAAGAGAAGGTAGAAGCTAAGGAGGAAGTGAGTAGTAGTTGAGAAGTTTTGTTATGTGCGGTCCACACGCCAATGAAGTGGCGCAAGATGAGGGGATCTCTATTTATAATTACACAAAGAAAGAGAGAAAGAGAGAAGAATCTGAAAAGTGTATAGAGACCATATATAGAGCTAGGAAGAAGAGTCAAGCTAAGATAGATAGATAGGCTCAAGTCATTTCAATGCCGGAAAGACACTTATTCATAGATTCATATACACACATATATATATATATATGAAGGTAATCTTAGGTTAAATTCTCCTTCGGTCTGTATTTTATTTTAGGTGAACACTTTATTAACAATAAAAAAATTAGACAATTGTGCATAATGTATATAATATAATATTCATAATATATATCACATGTTGTATACACCATATATCACCTTTGTACATAATATATATTATATATTGCAACATTATCTTTCTTTATAGTATTTAATATATGTTGTGCACATTATGTGATATATAATGTGCACAATATGAGATATATGTTGTGTATATTATATTATATTTATTGTGCATAATATATTGACTGTTTTAATTGGTTTTTTATCATATATATATATATATATATATAACAATGCTCTTTATTTTATTTGTACAAGTTATAGGGGTTAATTAGCAATAATGTTAGTCGTAGCACACGTTCCATATTATGTATAGCACACGTTGAATATTAGTTAGATGTATTTATGTTATATAAAAAAAATTATTGATTAATTAGTGCTATTGGTTTGATTAGTAAAACGGAGAAAAGAAGTCAGATCACAGCCACCACAGAAAATTGTCCTCTATGAATGCAAAAGTTTAAAATTCAATTTTTTTTTTTACAAAAAGTTTAGATTAGGGGAGGGCACACCCCATGCAGGGCCACGACATACCACTAACCTCAATGAGAATTTATGGTGAAATTTACAGATCGCCCACCAAAGAGGACTTCCCAAGATTCGAACCCAAGTCACGCCTAGCATGGGCGAAAGGTTGAATCAGGTGTGCCAGTCCTCATTGGTTATCTAAGAATTTTGATTGTGCACTAAGAATTTTTATTAAAATAAATAGTGTAATTAATTTTGATTAGTGTGCACACGCTTTGAAGTATGCATTTCCTTGCACGCTGTTTCCTGGAAAGTGTGAGATATGATACACGTACGCAAGATCATAGAATAGTAATATTACTTAATCAAAATATTAGAATAGTAATATTACTTAATTAAAATATTAGAATAGTAATATTACTATGCATAGTGAAGAAGGTGAAGACAAAAGGGGGCTAGATCTACGAGTCACTCGTGTACTTAAACATTTAACAAATTCAATTAAGTATTTCTAAATTATAATATGTATGTATAAATAGTAGTAAATAATATATATAATATATATATATAATATTATTATTTATTAATAATTAAAGTTACTAAATTGATCCACCTATTTAGACACTCTCACTTGATAAAGTGAGACTAAATACATGACATATGTGATAAACTATAATTAGCATTTGAAAAAGAATAAAATTATGAAACACATCACTTTGTTCTCTAAAATGGGTTTTAACTTAATTTAAATAGGTTTCTAAAAATTAACATATGATGAGTATATATATGACATCACATATCATGTAAATTAAAATTTCTGAAAATTGTTTGATATAAATTAAGGAGCTAAAAGTCAATAATGGATGTTTAGAGGCCTATCTATTTGAATGCCGATTCTCCTATTTTAATAAAAACATGCAATATAAAATTCTTATTAGTTCCATAATATAACTTTATCTATTTGATATTAAAATTTGATGACTATTAATGTACAAATAACACAATTTCATCATTATTTGGGAGTCAAATATCTATAATATAATAACCTGACATGATAGTGTATGACAGAGGTGTAATAACATGTTTGATTAAGGGTAAAAATTGGGATCAATTTTTTAAATTAATTTTTTAATAAAATAATTTTATATATAATTAATTTCACACATGAAAAATATGTCCCCAATTTTTTTCCCAATTAAACACAAACCTAAACAATTTTATTGCGCCAGGAGCATATTTTTGAAACTAATGGTCCATGTGGCTGGCTTTGTGCGATGTCTACATGATTATCACTTTCCTAGTTTTCTCCCACATCATGTGTATTTTTAGTTGACATTCACAAATATATTATTCTTGGTTTTCATAATAGAACATTTTTTTAGTCGTATCTCATCATTTATATTTTATGTTGACTAAAATTTAATTTTTAATAAGTTAATATTTTTTTATAAACACAAAATTTAGGTTGAACCAATATAATCCAGGAGTTAAGATATAATGTCTAAAGACTCATCAAATACTTACAAATAATGTACTTACTTGTTACTTTATTATCAGGGAACATCTATAGATCGAACACATTGTCATATCGATAATAAAAGGTTGATCAGGTGAGCTAATGTAAATTCGTTTAAAATGGGATGAGCTTTACTCATCTTAGATAAATTTAATATCCTTATTAATTTGGATTGTGTCAAATTTATTCTTTAACAAGTTATAATCCTTCACTTTTTTTTCTATTTTTATACTTTTTTCTTGCAATGTGAATGATCAATTAAAGGAGCATCTTTCTATTATGAAAGTGTAGAGTAAGGATATGGTCGGCCATTAACAACTTCCAAATAAATTAAATTTGAATCATTGAATTTTACTTGAATAATTAAATAAAACATAAAGTTATATGAATTCATTAAGCTTATCATTCATTCATGGTTATACAATCCAAATTTACTCATCTCACTTTCACAAAAAATTAGTATTATTAGCTACATTATATATATATATATATATATATATATATATAATGAGATATCTCACTAAATAAAAGACTATAAAATAAAAATGACAATTTGATTAAGAGAGAGAATAATTAATTATTTTAAGATTATAAAGTTTAATTTTCTTGATGCTTAATTAGGCGCATGTTATAGCTATCGATCGGAGGGGAAGATTTTAGTCAACTAATATATATATAGGTCATTAATAAATTAAGTAATTATGCTTTTCAAATGTCACGATTAGATATATATATATAGTGATACATCATATCTGGTACGTATTTAATATAGGAGACTTTATATACTATTATATTGTTAATTTGTTATGCTGTCTAGTAATAAATTGCAAAACAAATTTGTCTTTCTTTATGGTAAAGAAGAAACCAAAGAAAAGCAAACCACGTCCAAAAAAGTTTTCAATAATTTATAAAATCAATTGCTAGTGTCATTATCAAAACTAAAGATATTATTATAGGGAAACGGAACCTGAAAAGTTAAAATATTGTACTACATTTTTAAATGCACACTCATGTTCCCGTAGTGATTGAACGGTAAATTTACAGAAAAAAAACGTATACTATTTCTTTTTTATTATTATTATTATTAGATTTTAATATTAATTTATCCTTACATATAAAATTTTAAAATTTAATAATAAAGATTATAAAGTATTGTGTAATTTTTTTATTGTACATCAATTATTTTATATCATAATATGAGACTTTCATGTTTAAATCCGTAAGGAATCTCAGAGGCGCATCACACATGAATCGTAATAACAATTGCGGTTAACTGCTAGCATATTTCTTTAAACACTTCATTTCTCAACGCAAAACTCAAAAAAGCTAGTGAGAAGTTCTAGTTTAAAAGATCTGAAGCTAATATATTTAAAGTAAGTGATTCTAACATAATTTTTCAGTTATATAATGATTGACTTGATGAATATCAAAGTTCTTTACGGGTCTCATCCCTTGAAGAGCACCAAGACGTTAGAGATGAGGACATAAGAGCTCAAATTTCATCCTTTAATTTGAGTCTAAGTCATTAACACAATATATAATACTTATATTAATGCCCAATACAAAAATCCAATCAAACACACATCAAATTTTCCTTCCCGATGAATCGAGTAGATGAATCCAATAACATAGCAAATATCACTGTTATGAAGTTATTATTGGGCCTGGAAATAGGAACTACAATAAAGATCGAATGAGCCAACATGTTGAGGCCCAATCCGGGACTCCAAGTAAAGGACCTCAGAAGCCCTACGATCTTTATCGAAGGGCCAGGAGAGTCCCACGATCTCAATGACTCGGATAATGCCCAATTAAGGAGATTGTGGTCTTGCCCACGATCATTCACCATGGCGCAACGATCAAGTCTGACGTCTATAAATGGGAGGTCGTCGGGCACCCTTGCAAAGGTAAGCGAAAGACACATCACCTCATATTCTACCACTCTTGACGACTAACTTGATCGTCGGAGACTCGAAGTGTCTTTGCAGGTATCCCAACCAAGTCTTGGAACTTCAAGGGAGGAGATTCGAAGCACGTTAGATCCTGTATAATCCTATCGCAACAATCACTAATGTTATGCGTACAATGAAAATTATACAATACTTGTACAATAACTATATCCACCATTAGATTGTAATATGGATTTACAAACTAATACAATCCAACTGTGAATATGATTGTTATACAAATATTGTACAATTTTCATTATACACGTAGTATTCCTCTGCAAATATTTAGGTCCTTACCTTCAATAAAATTCCAATGATGTCAAACCTACCACTCAAAAATTTGGCCCTTCTACACACACATTTCATGTAACATGTTGCTTTTCCCACTACGAAAAGTCGCTTCTGCCTTGATGAGTTGGGGTCGGTTTTAATTTTCTAAGTTTCAACTTTTTCAACGCAAATTACATAAGCAACGTAGAAATTAAACTAAGGTGCGAATAATTAATTAAAGACTAGTATTAATCATCTCCGTAATTATTGATGTACGGTTCCGTACGTACTCCAAACCGTATATGAATGTGGGGTCCACATGGCACCATTTTGCTTGGTACGGTGGAGCAATGGATTCTACGTTTGTGTCGATTACAAGACCCCTCATGCTTACGATAATAATTTCTATTGAAAATGACATTATTTTTTTTTTAATTTTAGCGGTGCTATTCATATGTATGTTTGAATTATATGCTCATTTCTTCTTCTATTTATATTTTGTTAGATTTGATAAATATATTGAAAAGTTGTTAATAAATTTATTAAATTATTCAAGATATAAATGGACTGAGAAATTGATGTATGAATCAAACATATGTATAAATAGTATTTGTGTTTATGTTTTCATATGCTCAACTTGTTCATTATCCAATTTAATTATTTGCATGTTGAGAGTTTTATTGGACTCAACTAGTTTGTGTTATGGTTGAGTCAGTTCATTATTAATTAATTGAGAGCAAGGTTAAAAGACTCAACTTAGTAATTGATTCATATATAGTATATTAGGTGTTGGATCAAGGTTGATTTAATTAGATCGAATTTTAAATAAATACATGAAATTGCATTGTTAGAAAATCTATTATTAGGAGCCTAAATACTTCCATTCAAAAACTCAAATTTCTTAAAAGCTGAGGAATTAGCTAGGAACACAAAATTTATAAGAACAACTATTGTTTTCACACTAACTAAAATATAATATAAAAGTTTAATATTTTTATGTTTCTATCTTGATAATTTTTGTATTTCTATCTTGCCATATTCTTTACATCTCAATAAATTAAAGGCAACCTTTTTCATAACTCTACCAATTTGTAGTATGAAACAAATTGAAGAGCATCATCCACAATAAAATAATGGAAGAATAGGAAGCTTAATATTTAGTCATTATTATTATTATAAAATAAAGGGCTACAACATTATTATTTATTAAACAATTGTACAATAAGGGACAAATATAACTTTATATATATATATATATAATTAAAATTATGTGATAAATATGTTATTTTTGCAATTCATACAAGGGAAAGAAATAGCTACCAAGTTCTTCTTCTTCATCATTAATTTTTTGGGGAAAGGAAACAACAATGAAGTTGCTGAAATCTTCAGTTTCAAAGCCACGTTATTATTGTCTTGACTTATAAGAGTATATAACTAAAGGTCTAACACGAGCCTAACCTAACCATTTTCTTGAGCTCAAGTTTTCTAACTTTCTATTTTTCATAAACCAAATTAAAAAGTAAATAAAAAAAATAGCAAATGGCCTTAAAATAATGTTATATATGCACGAATCTTCGTAATTTAGTTTCCAGGTAATGTCATTTTGCCTTTGTCGCATTGTGGTACGGAAATGTACTTACCATAATGAATACTCAACTTTGAGTAATTAGTCCATATGGATGATGACAAAATTAAATTCATATATATGAGTTCATCATGGACAACTTGTAATATTCTCTCTTGTACATTTTTATTTGTCTTTCTAAGAAATTTATTTGTGCACTATTATTTGTCATTTTAGATTTTCAATGAAACATTTACAATCTTTTTCCAGTTTTATCCATACATACACTCTCTTTTTATCTCTTACAATTATTATTGCACAAAAAACTATAAGGATAATTTTGTCATTATACATTTACTTCTATAGAAATTTATGTGTTTTAATCACCTTCTTAATAAGTGTGCAATACTCTAAAACGTCAATTAAAAGTGGACGAAGGGTGTACCATGTTTGATTAGTATAAAAGTCTAATTGGTAAATTAATTACATCTTATTTTATTGAGATTTGTTGAAATTTAATTTAGTTTAATTTTTTTAATAATTTCGGTATGTCTCATCAATTGCATGGTTCATGTGTACATAGAGGGGGGACTAGTATAATAATTTTTAGAGAAAGTAGTTAGTATAATTTTTAATAGAGGTTGATCATTAATTTTACAAATTCAAATATTTTTTAAGTAAATTTTATAAATGAGATTATTGTTTTAATATAAAAATAAATGTTTAAGTGAGATACAAATTTTTTCACCATTAAATACGAATTTTTACAAATTTGATCTATTCATCATCTCCGATGATCATAAAGTGGATGTGTCACTTAGAATAACCTTACTCCTTTAAAAATTACAAATAAGGAGAAGAGAATGAATTTTATCTCTAAGAAAAAGTTAGCCTAATTTATCCTACTATAGATTTTTATTTTGGTAGGTGTAGACCAGTACAAATTTGGATTCAAGGATATATGTATGTCTTTGAATAATGCTATTATTTTATGTTATCAATTCAAATTTACAAGAAGTTAGCCGAATATGAAATTTGAGTGGGGTTGAATGTAACATGTATATATAACTATAAATTTAATGCATTGTTAATGTGGTACAAAACACTAGATAGACATGAGTTGGCATTAAATTTTGTGTCTTCACATTGGACAAAAGTGATTGATCTTTTTGTGTGTCCTGGTTGCAGGCTGCTCTCTCATGCAAATTAAACTCCTCATTTATTTAAGGATAAACTAAAATCTTGGATTTAATGAAGGAATCTTACACTTGAGGACAACTTCAGCTCCAATATATAGAAATATCCCAAAGTTTCAATTTTTTTTTCACGGTATGATGAATAATGAAATAAATAAGCAACTTGGTTATGTTTTGTAGTGTATATTTTATTTTTTTGGATTCCTCCAGGATATCCACCGCCTCCGAGATCGAACCCGGGACTAGATGCTTAAGAAGCTCAAACTACTATCACTTATGTTAGGGCCTTGGTTTAGTGTATATTTTATTTTAAAAAAGACATAATCACTGCATCCAAACAGGTCCTCAATCTAATCTCATCATCAAATTGTTGAAATCTTGGTTTTTTTTTTAATTTTAGTAATGCAAATATTGTGGGCCTAGTCTCGATGGCCCAATGGGCCTGACCAAAAAAAGTAATAATCTTTTATTTCACTACGGTGCACAAGCGCGCACTGGATCCCACTCCCACATTCTTCTCCACTTTCCCCTACTCGAATTGAAGCGAGAAACAGAACCCGAAATTCTGAACCGTAATAACAGAAAAATTCTCGAACCTGAATAAGGAAGATCCGAATGAGGGATCCGGATCTGGAGCTTCAGGAATCGGGTTGGGAAGAACTGCGAAAGGAAGCTCGCAAGATCGAAGGCGATCTCGACGTTAAGCTCTCTTCCTATGCCAAACTCGCCGCTAGATTCACCCAAGGCCAACAACAACAACAACAATCAGGTTCAACAATTTTCCTTCTTCATGATCACACGCTGCGTTTTTTGTTTTTGTTTTTGTTTTTCAAAATTCCGTTTTCGGTCTATTGCATCTGAATCCGAAGCTGAGGATAGCTGAATTTTCCGTTTCTGATTGTTGTGGTTCTTACAAAACTGCGTTTTGCAGACCGTGATTCCCGTAAGTGCAGAGTGTTATTTAATTATTCGGGAATAAAAAATAAAATAAAATCCTTTGGAATAGTCACTTTCATAATAAATACGCTTAATTAAGGTTTAAGAGTGGTTATTAGGTATTTAGGCTGAGTAGTTAGTGTTAATACATGATATGAGGTCAGACCACAAGCCAATAGCATAATTAGTAGTTATCTTAGTTCTTTAAGTATTTAGTTAGAGGTTTGATTATTACAGATGATGAATATGGAGAGAATTCTGTGGCTAGAGGAAAAACCCACGTATTTGAACTCTATACCTCTAGGGGATTAGTTGAGATTAATCTCTGCGGTCGACATTAGATATATTGGGTTCATAAAAAATATGTGACATGAGCATGGTGAAACCTGTACTATATGAGGCAACTTATTCATCTTTGAATTTTATAATCTGAATATATTTATATCAATTTCAATGATATTTTGAAGAGTAAATCTTCATGTTGGTATTTGAAATTGTATGTGTGCAAGTCACTTTAGTCCATAAAATTAAAAAGCAATTATCAATGTACCTTGGAGCACTAATCAAAGATTCAGAAAGTTATTTGTTCAGTTTATCAGCCACATACCGGAAATGATGACAGCTGATAATTTATATGAATTTAATTTTCATCCACCGATAGTGTACAAGCTTTTTACACAGTCATCCAATTATGTGCTGCCATATCAGCTATGATAGTGTTTTCTCTCTCTCACTACCTGAAAAGTCATACAAATTGAGTGTTTTGATTGAATAACAGAGTAAAATACCTTTACATTGTCAGTGCATCAAAATTAAACTCAATTTATATTGAGGCTGACGTTTAGAAATTGTACATAAGGGAAAATTTATTCTTGGAGCACTTAGTAATTAAATCCATTGAGCTGGAGGTTCTCTACATTTATGATAATGTATCTTCTCTTATTAGGTTATTTGGATGGTGGCTCGCCACGTCTTGGATCAAGTAGGTCATGGAAGTCCATGGAAATGGAAATCCAATCCTTGCTCGAGAAACTATTGGACATAAACGATTCAATGAGTAGATGTGCTGCATCAGCTGGACCAGCTACTTCTGTAACTCAAAAGTTGGCTAGGCATAGAGATATTCTTCATGAGTATAACCAGGTATGTTTATATCACATTTCTATTTTGTATAATGTAGTTTCAATCAGCTTGAAAGGAATGAATCTCTTGCAACGTAAGTTGTTACAAAAGTTATGTCATTTTACATGTCACATCATGACTTGTATATTCTTTTTAGTAAATGGGTGGACACTGCATTGGGTTTGGCGTGGCTGAATCTTTAGATTCTGAGCATTTGTGCATTTTCCTGCCTTCTTACTTAGAATGGTTGAATGTTATTTACCTTGTTGAATGTTATTCTCTTCAGGAATTCAGGCGTACCAAGGGGAACATAAACTCAATGTGGGAACATGCAGAACTTTTGAGTTCTGTCAGGGACGATATTACTGACTTTAAGGTGAATCATGGGCACGATCTCATCTAAATTGCATAGATTTTTGGTCATAACTATACTAGACTTACGTTCTTCTAGCAGACTTCGGGTAATGGGTCACCAAGGATGCAATTACTACGTGAGAGAGCGGCCATCCAAGGAAGTATATCTCATGTAAGCCTACTCTAAATTTCAATATGTATATCAAAATTTGCATTTCTTCAACTTATGCTCTGAATCAATCAACGAGCATTTCTTTATCGACTAATAGTAGCTGGCTGCTGAACATGCTTTGATCTCTCGAAAGTCTTACCTGGGAGCGCAAACTGAGCTCTTTCCTCGTGGCTAGCCCAGGAATCCCTATCCGTTTTTCCTTTACACAATTTTGAACTGATGTTATACAGTGAGCTGAAGACTTTATAGCTAATATTTGCCAAATGCAGTCAATTTTTAGTTACAATTTTACGCGGATTTGAATGTTAGTGGGTTTAACATAAATATGATACACGATAGAGCTCTATGACAACACTTGATCCATATAGCCGACTCACTTAGTGAGATCAGGCATAGTAGTAGCTGTTTTTAAACTCATATATAATATGGATACCGAGTCAGGGGCTTCACTATGCAATAGTTTCTTAAGAGCAGATACTAGTGAGATCTTCAGTATCGCATTAGTACTGAAAGTGTTTTCCTCTTACTTTCCAATAACACTCCTCTAGTTTCTTCTCTTCCATACCTCAAATTTATTTTATCTGTCACCATAGCAGAACTTGCAGGCCATTTGGTGCCATGTATAGTTGCTTCTTTTAGTGGTTCCAGCAATCTGGCATTGATCCTTAACCTGATTTCAATTATTCTTAATCCTAAAACATAAATCTAATTTCATAATTTTTTTTTCAAAATTCAGTTGTGCATTAATGAATCTTTGATTCTCTTTAACTGTACTTTCCCAGATAGATGATGTGATTAGTCAAGCTCAAGCAACAAGAGCAGTCTTGGGTTCTCAGAGGGCATTGTTTGGTGATGTTCAAGGAAAAGTGAAGCTTCTTGGTGACAAATTCCCCATTATTCGTAGCTTGCTTGGTATGTTATAAAATAGTTTGCAATATTTTACCCCTCTAATTTTTAATTAATTTTTGTATTCACCTTCTATGGCCTAATAATATTTTTCTCATGCAGGTTCAATAAGAAGGCGACGATCAAGGGATACCATTATTCTGTCAGCAGTAATTGCTGCTTGTACGTTGTTTCTCATCATTTATTGGCTCTCAAAGTAGCATAGAATATAGATATTTTGTAACACAGAAAAGTTATATAGTATTAGTATTTTGCTTTTTTCTTTTTCCATTGAATTTAGCTTTGTATTTTTCTTACTTGTCTGAACCACTTTTGTATGAGTTATTTTAGTTGTTGATGTCACAAAATGTTTAGTTAAATCTTAAGGAATTTGGATATGAATCAACCTGAAATGGTAAAATTGTACACTGACTCTTGTCTTTATGTCAAATAGTGGATGATAATTTTCTGGTTTTGATGCTGATTATGCAAAGAGTACTGTTATGTGATCAATGAAAAAATAGTAAATATGTTATGTAAAACATATATTACATGTTGTATGTAACATATATCAAATATTGTGCACAATATATATCACATATTATAAAGAAAGATGATGTTATAACATGTGATTTATGTTGTGCATAATATGTCATATATGTTGTAAATAATATGTAATATACGATGTGTATATTACATATTATATATTGTGTACAATTTATTTGACTATTTCACAGATTTTTTTTTGGTACCTCAAGAATATCTGTTATGGCAAAATCCTTCCTAATGTTTGACTTTTGCAACTTTAAAACATAGTTTTGGTGAAAATTATGGAAGACAATTTTTTGGTACTTCAGATTTTTGAAAGGTTAAATAAGTTTATTATTCGAGACTTTGTAAAAGTTAAAATAAAGAGTAATTAACTTAAACTTACTTTAATAATATGGTCCGAACATTTTTAATTTCAATATCAACTTAATTTAGATCTTCATTTCAATGGAAAGATTAACTTATGTCGAAATAAAAAATGCTATATAACTAAATAGACGAAAAAACTTTGGTAGGATCAAATTTTGTTTTGAGTAAATTACAAATAGAATATAGTTCGGACAAAAAAATAGAGCAATTTTTCCTATATAACTATCACATCATCATTTAGAAATAATAATTATTTAATCTCATAATTATCGATGTTAAACTTGGCTTTACATATTAATTCTTAATTATAATAAATATTGTATAACAAAAATATATTCAACTAGTATTCGCATGTGCTATATAGTACATATACATATTATGTATAGCATATTAACATGACGTTCTTCATAAACATTATTGTAATTCTTATACTAGGATCCTTTTGGTGTATATGTTCCTGGTATTAACATATGCAGTGAGATTCATAGAGAGAGAGAGAGAAGCTCAGCCAGATCAGATCAAAGTACACAGCGTTGCATTTCCACCATTCTGCAACAGTGCAAGCAAATCCATAGAGAGAGAAGAAAGGAAAAGAAATTGAAGGCAGAAACCGAAATCTCAACGGAAATAACTGAAATCAGGACCCGAATAGCGAAGATCCGAATGAGGGATCCGATTCTGGAGCTGCAGGAATCGGGTTGGGAGGAGCTTCGGAAGGAAGCGCGCAAGATCGAGGGCGATCTCGACGTCAAGCTCTCTTCCTATGCTAAGCTCGGCGCTAGATTCACCCAAGGCCAATCAGGTTCTTTCAATTTTCCCTCTTCATCCAAATTCCTTTCGCTCTTTCTTTTTTTCTTCAGTTGAATTTGAAATGCGGTGTTAAATTAAGCAATTCGACCGCAAAAAAAAAAAAGAAAAAAAATGGCTATATTAGGCTGTAATAGGCATCAAAACAAAAAATAAGAAGAGTGAATTTAGGCTGTAATTGGCATCAAAACAAAAAATAAGCTTATCTAGAGATGAAAATGTTATGCTAGATGAGTGAACACTTTGAACAAGATAGACTTAGAAATGAATACATTATAGAGAAAGTTGAGGTGGTGCATATTTTGGAAAATATGTTGGAATTCTTCCTTAAGTAGTTTAGTTAGACATGTGTAGAGAAGACTCGTGAAAGCTCTAGTGAGACTAGATCAGATGGTTAGAGATTGAGGGTAACATTGGTGATACTATCAAAAGAGATTTTTGGATTTCAATGGTTTGATTGTAAACATTATTTGTGATGGGACACTGATATTGTCTGATCCATGTAGCTGATCTCACCTATTGAGACTTGGCTTAGTTTTTATTGTTGCTTAATTTATGCAATGGGCTATTACAATTGTCTTCTCATAACATGTTTTGATTGGTAGAGATCCGCTCATGTGAAAATTGCAAAGGATTTGACCATGAGCATATTCTCACCATTGATTAGGTTCCTTGCTAATTTCTCATCATTTTAACATGACCTGATCAGTGGTTGGGATGTACACATAGTCAGATCATGTGCAATTTGCATACGAAAGGATATCTCCTGGTTGTTATGATGTTCAATTTCATGTGTTTGCCATTCATCTATCACCTCAAATGTCGATCAAATATAGTGGTAGCCTGGTAGGAGTAGAAAACCTTTATTTTTCATTCACTTGATAGCTTAGGATTTTAGGAGATTTGGTTTATTTACTTTTTTTTTTTTTTTTTAGCCTCTGCAAGTTCAATTTTCTTCTTCCCCAATTCGTCTAAGAACATCAGTACAGAGTTAAGATGAGTTTTGCATTATCTATATTTCAAACATGATGGATTCTTGCTTGAGGGACAAGTTAGAGATATAAAACAGTTAATGTGTCTTCATCTAACAGCTTAAATTTTTGAGAGTTGATAAGAGATAGGTAGAAAGCTCAAGTTTTGAAATCGGATGGAAGGGGTAATTTGTAATTTGGAATTTGAAATTAATTATCTTGGAGCACCTTGTAAATAAATGCATTTGATTTGTCAGTTTTATACATTTTTTATGATACAACTTTTCTTTATTAGGTTATGTGGATGGTGGCTCGCCACCTCTTGCGTCCAGTAGGTCTTGGAAGTCAATGGAAATGGAAATCCAATCCTTGCTCGAGAAACTATTGGATATAAATGATTCTATGAGCAGATGTGCTGCATCTGCTGGACCTGCTACTTCTGTAACTCAAAAGTTGGCTAGGCATAGAGACATTCTTCATGAGTTTACCCAGGTATGTTTATATCACATTTCTATTTTGTATAATGTAGTTTCGATCAGCTTGAAAGGAATGAATCTCTTGCAACGTAAGTTGTTACAAAAGTTATGTCATTTTACATGTCACATCATGACTTGTATATTCTTTTTAGTAAATGGGTGGACACTGCATTGGGTTTGGCGTGGCTGAATTGGTAGATTCTGAGCATTTGTGCATTTTCCTGCCTTCTTACTTAGAATGGTTGAACAGGGGTATAAGGGTAAGATGTGTATGTTGATCTAGATCTAGATCTTTGACATCTGTTTTTTTCCATTCTGGATTCAATTCAAATAGTGTTTTCCCCCCTTCTTTTGGTTCAATTCAGGGTCAAAAGATAATGAGAAACTTATAAGTAATCAATAAAGTTTTATAAAAGAAATAAGCATTTAACGAAGTGTTGCCTTTAATATTTTCCCTATTTTTACTTTTTTAGTTGGGGGCTTTGAGTCACTGAAGCTTTCATTCATTGAACGTTAGCTTTCGATGAGAAAAATTGAAAATGGAGAGAACTATTGAAGTCTGTCTTCTCCAGTGGAGGTGGAACCTGAATAGATTGAATTTGATCTTTTCTATTATTATAAGGACGATTGGATTATCTTCTCATTCCATTTGTAGTCTTTCTACGTGTCCCTCAGACTTCAGGTTCTCATGATTTTTTTGTTTTTGATTTCTGTCAATAGTAGAACTAAACAGGAGATAAAATATTCAGATATCTAGGTAAAGTGATGATCAAATTTTCTTTCATTCCTTAGCCTTGGCCCCTTCTATCATGAAAAGGATAAAAGACCTTTGAATTACAAAACATGCTAATAGAACCAGCTACTATGGACAGGACAATATAATGTTCTTGGTCCATCTGTCAAAGTTATAGTTGAGAGTTGAGACCCCCTACGAGCTTTGAAAGATGTCCTTTGAAAAACTGAATATTTCTATGAAAAGTATAAGCAATGCTCTGCAGACAATTTAATTTTAGTTTTCTGATTGTAAAAGCAATGCTCTAACGATATATTTTCTTGGTTCTTTATGGCTTAGCCCATGCCAAATTTTTATTATGATGAGATTGCTTCTTCGGGAACCATCTAGCTTTTGCCAATTGAATTGTTACTGTAACAGATTGTATATTGCTACACTGAAAGCTTTTATTGCTCTCATAAGTTGACTTCACCATTTTTACTTTGTTGATTGGTATTCTCTTCAGGAATTTAGGCGTATCAAGGGGAACATAAACTCTATGAAGGAACATGTTGAACTTTTGAGTTCTGTCAGGGATGATATTTCCGAATTTAAGGTGAATCATGAGCACGATCTGAATTAAGTTATATAGATGTTTCATAGCTGTGTTAGACTTACCTTCTTCTGGCAGACATCGGGTAGTATGTCACCGAGGGTGCAGTTACTACGTGAGAGAGCTGCCATCCATGGAAGTATATCTCATGTAAGTCAAAATTCTATGTAGTATAGTAAAGTTGCATTTCTTCAACTTAAATTCTCAATAAGCGAACATTTCTTTTGTTATGGCTCGTTTAGCATTGGTCTCTTGAAAGCTTCTCCATGGACAACTCAGGGGACCGTCTATTTTTTCTTCCTTTACAAAATTTTTGAACGACTAGCTGAAGCCTTTTAGCTTTGTCACTTAGATTGTGTTTGTTATTGTGTATAAGACAAGACATAAATACAGTGACAGTGAAGATAAAGACACAAAAATATAAACTCTTTGTATCACATTAAGATTAGTGTAAAGATAGTGATTTTTGTCTCATTCTGCTCTATTTTGTCTCCTATCTCACTTTTCAGAAGTACTGAAAATACACAAATTTTCTGTAACGAGACACATTTTCTAAATTCATTTGCTTTGTGCTACATGAAGTCATAGTAATGGACCGTGTAGAAACTCTCTTCTTTTAGCTCTTATTAAACAATCCTGTTTTTGAGGTTTCTTGATTCACTTTCAATGTACTTCCTCAGATTGATGAAGTGATTAGTCAAGCTCAAGCAACAAGATCTGTCTTGGGTTCTCAGAGGGCATTGTTTGGTGATGTTCAAGGAAAAGTAAAGCAGCTTGGCGACAAGTTCCCCTTTATTCGTAGCCTACTTGGTATGTTGTAAAGTAATTGGTGCGTTTGGTTTTAGAAAATAATTCAGTTTTCGTTTGCTATTATCAATCTATTTTCAGGACTTTTTCATGGAAATTGTGATAACTGAAAACTGAATTCTGTATGTTTTACTTTTACGGTTTCCTTTATAAATTCCTGAAATTTAGAAAATTAACTAAAACAAACTAAAAACTGTTTTCTAGAACTAATTGTATAATTAAATTTTCTGTTGAATTTTCATATTCACATTTCTCTAATGCTGACCTAAAATATTGTTCTTGCAGTTTCAATTAGAAGGAAGCGATCAAGGGATACCCTTATTCTGTCAGCAGTAATTGCTGCTTGTACGTTGTTCCTCATCATTTATTGGCTCTCAAAGTAACAAAAATATTTAGTAACACAAAAAAATTAAAAGATAATGTTACTTTTATCCATTAAATTGTCCCTTTCCTTTCTTTGCCTTTTTGAAGGAGGGGGAAAATTAAGCTTTCTTTCATTCTCTAGGTGCCTCGTTTTTGTATGTGAGTTGTTGACATTTGAAAAGTATGTTATAAATCTTAACGAATTTTGGTATAAATCATTGTCAAAAATAGTAAAGTTAAATGTTGGTTCTCTCCTGCCTTTTGTAAAGTACATTATAGTTATGGTTGGATTATTTTAGGTGTGAAAGTGTGACAATCAAGTGATGTTTTACATAAGTGAATAATTGATTAAGTGAGATGCATATAACTAGAGAAACTTGTGATAACCTTATTATCTTAAGATTTTGAGTTCGGATATGATATTCGGTCTTGTGTGGTTCTCACTTAGCCTGGTAGTTTGGATCTTTCCGGTTATTAGCCTCTTCAACCCTAACAATTGTTTGTTTTTCATGTTGACTATGCAAGAGTTAATTCCAAAAGACCAAGATTAAGACTTAATTAAGACCAATGGTGGTTTAGCAAAATTGACAAGTTTAAATGCTAAATATAATGTATTTGCACCAGAATATTGCCTCACGCAAGATAATGAAGTTTGGGACAGGTAATTTAGGACTTTTTACTTTTTGTTTTAACAAACAATGTCCATTTAACATACATTACGTATGCTATATACATAACACACATTACGTATGACATATATTATGTATAACACACGTTGGATAGTTGTTAGATGATATTTCTATTGTATGACAAACAATACTGCATAAAGCGAGGGACTACAATGAAATTTTATCCTATTATAGTCTTTGTCATTGGTTACCATGGAATTCGGTGGATGGGCCATATCCAATGACAAGCTGAGTTATATGATCTATACAGAAAAACGTGTCTAGTGTCCACACCAACGATGAAAAAAGCAAGTAAAAAAAAGGCTAAATCAAACTTAGAGCAATGACTGAATAAAAGTTGACATAAACTTTGTGGGGTTGGATCCGTACACTACAATTTCTTCTCCTTTTCCTTTCCACCATCACAATTTGTAGCAAATTAGCAACACACAACATTTCTTGGAGTTTATTCAGAGACCAAGATGTGATATTTAACATACACAAGTCTTTTCTCGTGATGAAAATAATCCCCACCTATAGTGCTACTTGCTTCTTGTCTTTATATGTCCATAACACCAAAAAGTTTGTTGTACAACAGAAATACGTCCAACTAGTCTTCAACGTGTGTTATACATAATACAAAATGTGTGTCATACGTATATGTGCTATACATATGGCACACATTACATATTATGTATAGCACACGTTACGTTGGATCAGAGCCGGCTCAAGGGTAAAGCTAGGGAAGCTAGGGCTTTAGGCCTCCAAAATTTTTTAAAATATTTAAAAAAAAAAAATAAAGATCATAAAACAACATTCATCATTATGACTCATGAGTTAGTCAACACTCATGTTTAATGTATCTGTTGTGCATACTAATCCCTATATATATATTTTTTTCACTTTACTTAAGTATTTATTTATTTCTCTTTTCTTTTACACAAACCACAAAATCATCATTCATATATGTTCCTTGTAATTTCAATCAGTTCTATGTATCACTTTTTTTACTTCTTGAATTCTTTTCCTCTATTATCATAAGTCATTTCTAACTCTCCTCCCTCTTTTTTGTGCTAAACTCGAATTGGGCAGATTGTTGTATCTAGTCTTATATATATAGTTGCAAGTGATATCAAACTTTCTCTTATATTAATATGATAAGTAATAAACATTATTTATATTTTTTCTCTCGTTCTAACTTATTCTGTTATTCTAAAATATCCTGGAAAGAAATTTTTCAAAAGAAAGAATTAATAAAATCTTATCTAAAATACACAGTGTCTCAACAAAAACTAAATGAACTACCTATATTATCAATTGAAAAAGAGTTATTTAATGAAATTGATTACAATATATTTTAATAAATAATTTTATATCTTAAAATACGAAAGATAAACTTTATATAAAAATATAATAAATTATATTCAATATAATTTTATTATTTGATCTAAAAGGCCTCAGTTTAGAGTTGGCTTTAGGCCTCTAAAAGTATTGAGCCGCCACTGCGTTGGATAGTAGTTGGACGTATTTCTGTTATGTTGTACGATAATCATTATTGTTTTCGTGGTCCCTTATGTATCTTGTGGTCCTCAAGTCATTCAAAATTCGAATCCAGCTTAGTCTATTAATGTTGCTTCTAATAGATTATAGTAAAAATCTATTCATTTCTATGTAGCATGTGCTATGTATCTCATCTTGTTTCCTTAATCCGAAACAAACACATTTTTTTATAAAGTACATCAATTGTTAATGTGTCTCCTTATAGATTAAGTGAATCTTTCATTATTGTTCAACTACAATTGTCACTTGAACACAAATATCTCTCCCAATATATACATATCTTATAGGCATGTGGTGCGTGGAACAGATGAAATTAATAAAATTTTCAACCACTTTATAATTATTTCAGTCAATGCTGGGGGAGATATTTTTGTTCAAGTGACAATTGTAGTTGAACAATAATGTTGTAATAATTCAACATTTTAAAACCATTAATCCAACTTTTAATATTATATATTAATCCAATATTTTTAAAAGTTGGATTAGTAATTTTTAAAAGTTAAATTATTGTAAATTATAACCGATAATGACTAATTTATTACTCATAATTTTTTATTATATAAATAACAGTGCTATCAAATCAAATAAGACCATGATCAATAGTCAAATTCAACGATTTCTACACTTTAAAAAGGAACTACTACCTCCATTTTAAAATAATAGTCGTTTTGACTTTTTTTGATTCATTGGAAAATTAATGTACCTAGACACAAATTTCATCTAGGTACATTAGTTTTTTAATGAACCAAAAAAGTTAAAACGACTATTATTCTGAAATTGAAGGAGTAGTTACTATTTTTTATTAATGTAAATACAATAAATATGTGCTTAATCAATAAGTAACATTAAAATGGTTTAAAAATCTTCAGATAAGATCATAGAAAGTCAATTTAAGAGGAGGAAGAATGGGTTCAATGAAGTTGATGAAAGATGGTTGTTTTGATGCCATATATGGAGAGTCAGAACACGTGCTTACACGCTGCAGTTTCGATATATAAAACGGACAAAACATGACACACTTTTTCTTTCTTCTTCCCCATGTCCCATGCAATATCCCTATACCATTACCATGCACTAGTACCACCCAGAAATTAAAACCCTAAGGTAAAAAATAAATAAAAGTTAAGTATAGTAAATTAATATATATATATATATAACACAAATGTTTGGGGAACAACATTTTTCCAGTCAAAACAGCCAACATAACTCATTTTAACACTTTTGGCCCAAATAGCATTATTAATCATGTGTATTTTTTTAATGGGCCGAGTGATTTAGGCTCAATTTCCTATTGTTGGTTGTTTTGGCTGATTTTTTGTTGTACCTCTAGCATCATATATATATATAATTCTAAAAATATTCATTTTTCTAGTGTGGTTTGGTTTCATCACTTAATCACGTTGCAGTAGAAAAAAGTGTGTTGCAAATAATTGAATGTGTTTAGTTGTCATTTTACTTCGAGAGAAAATGATTAACTTTAAAAGTAATTGATTCTAATGGAAACTAATCATATTAACTTTTACTTTTAGTAATTCACAATATTCCTCTAAAATTCACTTTTTTAACATCTTTTTCAAATATAAATTAATTTTTTCTATCTCAATTAATTTAAAATCAATTCTTTTAACATCAATTATTTTAAAAATACGATTCTACCAAATTCTAAATCATACATACCCTTAATAGTTAATATTATGTAAGAAGTTAACAAAAACCCTTAATATAATATAAAATATATATATATAATATTATAATATAGTGTGGCTATAACTATAATTTAGATGGTAATAGGGGGAATAGGCTTTTTACTTCATAGGTAGGATTAGATTAGTATGGTAATTAATTATTATGTGGTAGCTGAGAGCCAATAAGACGCATGCATGTACATTAGCAGTGTTGTTGTACAAATGCTCCAGGTGTATATAAATGTCAAAACAGTGATAGCTCCTTATATCTTATCTTTTTTGGATTTCCACACCACACCTATATCCTATATATATATATATTTTGTGATATATAGACTTAGAGAAATTAAATTAATTAAAGCACAGAAGACAAAGAGAGAAAGTGTGTGTGATCTAGCTAGCTAGTACCTCTCTATGTGTTCTTGATTTACTAGGGAGAAATTAAACTATATATATATATATATATATACCTATGTTGTTGGTTTTAGTAGTGGCAGTAATTTTGTTATATATTTTTAGAATTTTTAGCATAATTTTAAAAGGACATATTTAACTAAATAAAGAATTAAATTAAAGTTGAATGTTATACTAACTTAAAATTTGCTTTAAAAGTTCACTAAATTTATAAAATTATTATATTGACATTTTTTTCATTATTGCATGTGAAACCTAATGTATTATTTATATGAGTTTAATTTCAAGACCTATAATCTTATGACAACAACTATATTTTGAAACTAAAAAAATTAAAAGCTCCTATATGGTATATGCTCTTCCCATTACAGAAAAAAATAAAAATAAAAAAACCCTGTTTTGTGACCAGAAGAAGCTCAATTGGGGACAAGTGGCATGAAATGAAATAGCTTTCTACAACTTCTATGTAAAGCTGGAAGAGACAGCCATCTTTTTCAGCAAAGTTATAATAATAACAATAACATATAAATATTATGTTGCTAATAAATGCTTTTAAAATACTTAAAATAAAAATATTTGATTAAATTTAAAATATTACACTGAATCTTTTCTTATAAAATAGGATTTAATTTTCATCTACTAACAATATACTAATTTTTTATACAGTCATTCAATCATGTGTTGTCACATTAGTCATAATTATATTTTTTCTCTCCCACTATACTTGAAAAGTTATACAAACAGAACATTTTGATTGAACGACAGTGTAAAATATCTTTACACTATCAGTGCATCAAAATTAAACTCTATAAAATATATTTAAAATAAATATTATTTGTTCTTTTGATACTTAATATTAAGGAATTTGTCAGTTAAATTCTAATAATAATAATAATAATATAAGAGGGTAGTTACTTTAATTTGCAAGAACAAAGTAGCAAAAAAGAAAAGGTTGGAACAAGAAAAGTATGTGTGTTAGGAAACAAGAAATGGCTTTGTATAGAGGCTACAATATTAGGAGAGAGCTAACTAAATTGAAACCAGCAAGCCCAAAAGAAATTAATTGGAAGTCTACCTTATTGCAAAAGGACAAAGGAAGCCAACGAGATTTAAAGATCATCACTGAATTAATCTGCTATCACTGACAATTACTTTCTTTAACATATATGTGTATGAGAAAGTGATGTCTGAGGAGTCAAATCACTAATGTTTGTAATCTCCCCCGGATATATATATATATATATATATATATATATATATATATATATATATATATATATATATATATATATGAGCTCTTTAATTTCTCCTTAATTAATTAGTAACTTAATTATTTCATAGATTTTTCCTAAATTGTATATTGAGTAATATTAAGTGTATATTAAAAGTGATACTAAATCAGCAATCAGTACAAAAAATTGAATTGAATAAATATAAATGTTAGATTGTGTCCATTTGTCATTGTATTAATATAAATGTTTGAATATAATATTGGATTGAGTTAAAATATAAGTTAGATTGAATAGCTATAAATATTAGATTATATTATAATTGAATTGAGTAATTAACTTAATGTCAAATTGAATGTAGATGGAGTATTTCATCACTTGTATATTAATATATGAGATTTATTCAATTTTATTAGCCAATGGTAGATTGAATTTGAGTTTAATATCATTTTGGTGCAATTTCATTATGATCAAATCAAAATATTTTATATTTGTATAATGTTTTAAGTAATAAGCATAAAAGTCAAACTAAGTTAATAAAAAAGATAAGAGTCAACAATAAAAATAAATGTGACAATACATTATTAAATAATTGTGTGTATTATAGCAAAATATCTTTCATATACTTCTATACATTTAAAAAAAGAAGATAATAACTTGAGAAAACATGTCATAATATAAAAATCATTTATCACATTTCTCTATTTATTATCGACTTAAACTTATGTATTTTGTTACTGAGTAATATTACTAGAAAAAGGTGCAATACTCAGGCCAAAAAAGACAAAACATATACCTCTATTCGGGCTAGGTATAATATAATAATAAATTAAAGCTCAGTATGATTTCTTTGTGATTCCAATTGCTTTTTTAGAGATATGTGGCGGTATATATATAGGTTGACCAAGCTTTTTATTTGTACTTGGTAATAAAGTGGAAAGCATATACTCTCTAGCTAGCTACTTACATTTAGACCCAAAATTCTACACCTTAGGGCTTAGACAAACCCTAGAATTGCTAGGGGAAAAGTGAGGAATGGAGGAGAAATAATTAAATGATTCTTTTTTGTTAATCAGAAAATGGTATTCTTTCTATGATCTCTTTTTAACCAATCTCCTAATAAATATTATATTTTCTTATTTATTAAATAAAGCAACAATTATTTAATTTTTAAAAATTTAAGATATTTATTTTATGTCAATACTTTACCTTATTATTTCATCATTAATTAGAGACATATACATATCTTTAGAAGCAGTTCTTTTAAGACTTCATTTCATTATTGATCAGAAATTGATGATAAGTCCATATAATAGGTGTAAGTATTTGAGCATATATTATAGAGAGAATGTTGATTGAGTTCTAAAAGAAGACTAGCTACTTAAGCATAAATACCAAGTAAAATATGGAAACATTTTAACTCATTAAAAAACAGAAAATTATATGTTATATCTTCACTCAATTATTTTTAGATAAAAAAATTATATAAATGTTTTCCGTATAATCAAGTTTAATTGATCTCAAATTCATAATTAAGTAACAAATTAAATGGCTATATAATAAACAATGATGTTTATCGTACAACAGAAATACGTCCAACTAATTAATATCCAAGTGTTATACATACTATATGGAATGTGTCCTATACCTACATGTCTATAAGTATAGTACATATTATGTATTATGCATAATATATATTGAATACTAGTTGGACATATTTCTGTACGATAAATATTATTGGTTATATAATAACCAATTGATAAGGAAAACTGAAATGGAATATTATTATATATGAGACCGTGATTTTTACCATCACGTCTTCGGTTAGTTATAAAGTATATAATTTGTAGAGCACAAATGCTTATGGTACAAAAAAAATCAGTTAAAATAGTCGATAAAGTCCATTTAACACTTTATGGTCCAAATAGCACTTTTCATCATGAGTATATTTTTAATGGGCAAAGTGATTATGGCCAAAATTTCTATTTGTTGACTGTTTTAGCTGATTTTTTGTTGTGTCTCTAGCAATACTCTTTTCAGAGGAATAGGAATGCTATGTAGCTAGCTCCAAACCCTTTTTCAAGAAAGTGTAGTAGTTATATATATAGCTAGGTATGTAGGCTAGTATGTCAAAAACATAAAACTGGCTTGAAGCTATAGGTTCGTGTATTCATATACTTTTACAAAGATTGAATTAGTAGTTAAATTTGTCATTTTCCAGATTTTCAAATATTAATATATAGAGTAATTAAAATAAAGACTATAAGTTTTAAATTATGAAATTTCATGATTTTATTTACATATAGTAGAAATTGAAAGTTATATACTTTTAAATATTAGATTTCTCTATTTTTCTATAAATACTATAAAATTTAGACTATAGGTTTCAAATTATGAAATTTAACACATAGTAAAAATTGAAGTTTATATAGTTTAAAATTTGAGATTTCTATAATTTTTTAGAAACACTATAAAATAAAGACTATAGACTTTAAATTATGAAATTATATGATATTTTTACATATACTACAAATTGAATGCTATAGACTTTAAAATATGAGATTTCTCTATTTTTCTAGAAACATTATAAAACTTCGACGGTAGACTTCAAATTATAAAATTTCATGTTTTTTTAATATAGTAGAAATTGAAGGTTATATACTTTAAAATGTGAGATTTCTCTATTTTTCTAGTAACATAAAACAAAGACTATAGGTTTCAATTTATGAAATTATATTATTTTTTCACATATGCTACAAATTGAAGGCTATAGACTTTAAAATATGAGATTTCTCTATTTTTCTAGAAACACTATAAAACAAAGACTATAGGCTTCAAATTATGAAAATTCATTATTTTATTTTTTACATATAGAAATTGAAGGCTATAGACTTTAAAATATGAGATTTCTCTATTTTTTTAGAAACACTATAAAACAAAGACTATAGTCTTTAAATTATGAAAATTCATTATTTTTTTTACATATAGTAGAAATTGAAGGCTATAGACTTTAAAATATAAGATTTCTCTATTTTCTAAAAACACTATAAAACAAAGACTATAGGCTTCAAATTATGAAATTATATGATTTTTTCATATAAATTACAAATTGAAGGCTATAGACTTTAAAATATGAAATTTCGATACTTTTCTAAAAACACTATAAAACTTATACTATAGGCTTCAAATTATGAAATTTAACATACATATAGTAAAAATTGAAGTCTATATAGTTTAAAATTTGAGATTTCTATAATTTTTTAGAAACACTATATAAAATAAAGACTATAGACTTTAAATTATGAAAATATATGATTTTTTTACATATACTACAAATTGAAGGCTATAGACTTTAAAATATGAGATTTCTCTATTTTTCTAGAAACATTATAAAACTTAGACTATAGACTTCAAATTATAAAATTTCATGATTATTTTATACATATAGTAGAAATTGAAAGCTATATACTTTAAAATGTGAGATTTCTCCATTTTTTTAGTAACACTATAAAACAAAGACTATAGGTTTCAAATTTTGAAATTTTATGAATTTTAGTGGGCTGAGTGATTATGACCCGAAATTATAAAAAAAAATGTATTCATCGAAGATAAAATTTTTGAAAAAAAAAACAATAACAATTAATTACTATGTTTTCATTTTTCACTAGTAGGTAATTAAGCTAGAGTTGTTTTTGAATTAATATAGAAGATCAAGACCAAAGTTGCAGTGCGCTTTTCAACTTTAATTTCTTTTATAAAATGGGTTGTGAATATTAATTAGATTTAATTTAAGAAGAAATGGTATAAAAGGTTCAAAACATAAAAATTAACCCTAACAGGTAGCATGGTTCACTTAATTTCAATTGTTTTTAGAATACCAGCAATTATCTTATAATTTTAATATTTTAACCACTTAATTAAGATATTGTTTGTATACTGTTATTATTATCATTATTACTATTAGTTTATGTTTCCACAAAGGAATGGAATTAATTTTAAAATCAAAATGCGAAAAACTAAATTCCCAGATTCATTAAGATAAAAATTAAAATAAAAAAACATCATAATTATTGGATCCATAAAAAAGAACAAAGGAATCAAAATGAACAGTATTTTCATTCAAAATAAAGATAGTGATGAACAGTACTATATGAATGCACGATACACAATTGATTGCAACAAAGGGAAAGATAAGAAAAGAAAAGGAAAAAAAAGTGGAAATTAATGGCAGAAGAAGTGATGAGGTGTGGTGGGTCGGGAAATACTCGGTGAACAATGTGAAAACAGTCAAATCAATTAATCAGTTTATTTATTAATTTTTTATTCTAAATATATCGTCTTTAAGAAGTTAGTTTTTAGTGGACTGATTAATTGTGACTCGAAATTTTTATATTAAATATTTTTGTTGATTTTTCATTGTACAAATAATAATACAACTATATACGACTATGTGTGGGTCACATAGATACAATGCAATGAAAGAGCATTAATCAAAATTCTGAAAGGGTTTAGAAAACAAGATGGTGTGTATGCAAAAACATCTTCATTGCAGTACTGGCCCGCATTGTTAGGGTCTTTCTTTTCATTTCATATTTTTAATAAATAAAATGATGAAACTCACAAAGAAAGAAAGAACAAAGATTTTTTTTATGATTTGATTTGATTTGATGGTGGACATAGTAATATATCAGTACCGTTGTCTAGTAGGAGTATTTTTTTTACCCATAGAAGGTATCGAGTTTTGTCGGACTATTTTTCTAAAGTTTTTGTTGGATAACTAAAGATATTTAAAATAATAAATATTAGAAAGTTAAAAGAACATTATGTTGAGTTTATCATATAAAAGTAATAAAAATCCGTATTTTTAAAATAAATATTTATTCTTTTAATATTTTAGGAGATTTGTTAATAATTTCTTTTTCTTTTTAATTCATTGACCTAACCTGAAAGAGTCAATAAGCATATAGTGAGAAAAAACATCAACAAATTTTTCTAATCTCAAATCTAAAATCTCTATGAAAATTTTCTTATATCACATACCTCTAATATTCAACAAAATCTAGTAGTACGAGTATATATTACTACATAGAGTATTATCGAAAAAATATTATTATATAGAATAATATTATTTATATATTCTATCTTTTCTATGTTTTACTTTTTCTTTTAACTGATTTTCTCTCAAATTTTTTTCTTATATATCTTGAATGTATACAAACAATAGATACTTAAAAGAGTATTTCTCTAGTACATATATAACATAAAATGAAATAAAATTAGTATTTAGTATGATTTAATAATTATTAAAAAAGTGATGGGTGGTTTGATGGAATTAGGTAAGAAATGGAATTGTAGAGAAACGAGGAGAGTTAAGAATTGAAAAGAACAGATGAATGAGGGAAAGCTAATGAGAGGCATGCACACGTCCCTTTCCTTTCTCCCTTCCCCCACCTCTGCCGCCTCTGTATGTGCTGTGCTGCCATTCACACACACATCCATTGGGAATGCCAACCATTCATTTTTCCCCCCTTTTCTTTTTTCTTTCATCACTTCTCATATTTAATTTGTAGATACTTTTTGTATGTACAATAAACATTCAACAATATTATTTATTGTATAATATAAATATATGTGTATATAATATAATATGTAATATTTATCATATGTATAACACACGTATCTATGACACACATTACATATTATGTATAGCACACTGCATGTTGAATATTAGTTGAATGTATTTTTGTTGTACGATAAACATTATTGAATAAACATTCAATAATGTTTATCGTACAACAGAAATACGTTCAACTAGGAACCAACGTGTGTTATATATAAGACGTAATGTGTGCTATACATATAGCTTACATCATGTCTTATGTATAACACACGTTGGATTCTAGTTTGACGTATTTTTGTTGTACGACAAACATTATTGTATATATAAATTCAATGATGAAGAATAAAAATTTAAGTGTTTAAGTAAATTCATATCAAAATTTAAAGATAATGAAATAGATGAAAAAATGATGTAATAAGTGAAAATGTATGTACGAATATTATTATTATTTTTTTTCTCTCTTTGACAAAAAAATAAACTACTACTACTACACAATTTGTCCACTACATTATGTTTGTTGTACTTTGTCCTCCACTACTACATTTTTTTTCTACATACAACAGATATGTATCACATTGAATCTAGTTACTAACCCCTCAAAATTTTACTGTAGAAATCTTTAACACTTTTTTTTTTGTATACACAACTTCATAACTTAAGGTAATAACGTTTGGTAATTAAAATGTTCAAGACATAAATTCATACAGGATCAGAAATACACAAGAATATGTTTAGTGACGATGATAAGATTAAAAATTTATAATTTTTTATAACTTTTAATAATTGAAAGATAAAATAATATAAAATTTATCCGAATAAAATAAAAATAGTATCTTTTATACTAATTCAAATATAATACAAATTAAAGCCTTATTTTGAGTAAGCATCATTTATATTTGTGTGACTTTATTTTTATTGTGGTATTTATGTTTTATTTTATCATATATATCTCATTAAACGCAGTCTAATGATCTGAGCCTAACATTTCACCCTGAAAACCAATTGGAAGTGGGTATTGTTCACTACATTTACTAAGGAATATTTGGTATCTGGACTTATTTATTTAAATTATTGCCAAATATAGATTTTAGGGAAGTAGTTGAGTAAGATAAAGGAGTGAAAATTATTTACCATTGAAAGATTAAAAACATTGTTAAATCACTCTTAAAAAATGTTGGAGACAAAATTCTATTTAATTAATTATTTTATAATTTTTTGTATTTATGTTTATATTTAATTCTAAGAGGTGTTTGTGATATGACCTGTCTCGAAACTTATTAGATTAGGTTCCAAGAATTTTAGGAATTTAACTTAATAAATTTTCTTTTAACTAATTAAAAAATCTAAATATCAAACTCAAGTCGTGATGACTTAGCTAGGTAAGGGTGATCAACTAGATATATAAATCATTGTGTGTTTAACTTATTTTAACATTACTTTCTACATAAGATGATTTTACATTGATGTAGTTTGTTTTAAACTATATGTCATAAAATATCTATTGAATTTTGTTTTTACTTCCAAACTTTGGCTATACTATGCATAATGTCTCTAAAAGTTGGGTTCACTTATCATTATTGACAAATTTGTTATGTACTAATTATATTTTGACAAATAAATTATTTTATACTCTTATAAAAAACTTTAACTTTCTGGCTCTCCACTATAATTAAAATTTTTGTATTATGTGTTATCTAATAAAATGGAAATGTTTATTGTATAACAGTAATATATCAAACTAGTATACAACATATAATACATATTACAAAGAAAAAACTGATACATATAACGTATTTTAGCAATGACACACATGTATATGATATATTTTTATATGTTATTTTCTATTTTTTCTTAACCAGTTTTACACATATATAACACACATTACGTATGACATACATAATATATAACACAAATTAAATAATTGTTGAATGATACTTCTGATATACATATATTATTACGGTATAATAAATAGTGTAGATCAAAAGAATTTTTTTACTTTGAATGTATCTAAATTTTTAAAAATTAACCTTACCCTTGACCTAGGTAGAGTTTTATGTTATATTATATATAAAAAGAAGAAAATAAAAAGGAGAGAGAGAAGGGAATGAGTTTCGTAGGGTATTGGAGCCTTTATTACATAAGTGGAATCTAATATCTATCCATCTCTCTATCTCTTTGTCTCTCTTTTCCCTTCTTTTCTTCCTTTCTTTCTTTCTTTCCCTCTATCTATCTATCTATCTCCATCCCTTCCTCCTTAACAGTAACTACTCATCAATCAAGACGACCAGATCCATAGCAAGTTTATCTTTCTATCTCTCTATCTATCATCACCAAACAACAATAACCTCTTTCTCTCTTTCTCTCTCTCTCTTTCTCTTCACTTCACTGATCAGTCAATCCCATCAATCAAATCAAATCTAGAAAATCAACTCAGAGAAAGCAGCAACCAAAGCGGGGCAACAAAGAAGAAAAAGGAAAGAGAAGAAAAGCGAAAGAGAATAACAATAATAATAATAACAATAATAATATATAAAATCATTATTATTATTATCAAGAATAATAATAATAATAATAATAATGTCCGGTGCTTCATCCACAAGCTCCTTTTCACCGGACCAGCACCACCTCTCTCCCTCCGACCAGCTCTGCTATGTTCATTGTAACTTCTGTGACACTGTCCTCGCGGTTAGTTCGTATTTTACTTCCCTAACCCCCCATCCTCACTATCTTCTCTCTCTTACTCTTCTTCTTATTATCATCCTCATCTCGTAGTTGTCGAATTCCAACTTTATTTTATTATCATGTTCTAGCCAGCCAGGTGCGCTATTCGTACATATGTTTGAACCATACATTCATTTCTTCATTTATTTATATGTCGACAGATTTAATAAATTTGTCGAGAAATATTTGTGATTTGTTAATTAGGGATTTGTGTATTTTTTTGTGTAGGTGAGTGTTCCTTGCACAAGTTTGTTCAAGACTGTGACAGTGAGATGTGGGCATTGCACCAACCTTCTCTCAGTGAACATGAGAGGCCTTCTTCTCCCCGCTTCCTCTCCCAATCACCAGCTCCATCACCTTGCTCACACTTTCTTCACTCCTCAAAATCTTCTGGTACATATATTATTGATAGCACACGTTGGATGTTCGTTGAATCTATTTCTGTTGTGCGACAATCATTATTGGTTATTTATTTAACATAATAATAACATTTATATATATATATATATATATATAATTAGAACTAGCTAGCTAGGGCTTGTACTAGATTATTTATATATTTATATAATATAAATATAACATTTTTTAATTAGATTATTATATTATGTTGGGTTAATTTGATTTATTATTATTAGGAGGAGATTCGGAATGCACCTTCAACAAACATGATGAATCATCATCATCATCAGCTTCCAAACCCTAATGATTTGATGATGAGCAACATTAGAGCAGGAGTTGGACCTGAAGAAACCCCTAAGCCTCCACCAGCTAATAGACGTGAGAAGATTTATACAACCAAATCTCTTAATTTTTAATTTTTTTTTTCTTTATAATGTTCTCAAAAACCTACACCTATTTTTTCATGTATGTTTGATTTTTAGCTTTTGTTTCTCTTTGGTTTCCTTTTCTCTAATATGTGTGTGTGCTTTGATCAGAGATTCTTCTGATGATACCACAAAAGAAAATAAAGCTAGGAAAAAAGAAAAGGAAAAAAAAAACTCTTATGATGACACACACTACTTTTTAAGCTCATAGCTATAATAGTGGTGTCATTTAACCAATAAAGGGAGGAAAAAAAAGTGGAAACAAAGTTGTTTCCTATGAATACTCACTTGTCAATCTGAAAATAGTTGCTAAGGTTTCTTGGTATATTTCAATCAAGTTGCAAAAAGTAATTAAAGAGAGAAAAATCTTTAGCACATTTATCTCATGCATTGCTTTTTATTTATTTTTTGCCCCTTCTTTTCATATCATCTTTAGCTATCAAATTGATTGATTTGCAAACATTTGAACTTCCAAAAAAATCTTCAAAACTGAAACATCTTGCTCCAATTTCTATGCCCTTTTGTTTTCCCTTTTTCCAACAAAAAAAAAATCTCAAAGGGGTAGGTGAAAGTGAACTGAAAATGAAATGAAACCTCTTCTTTAATTTTTTTTTCCTTGTTTTTGCTTCTTTTCATTTAGGGACTTGAAGTTAAATGAAAAGGAACCAAACTCTAAAATTCATGAAATCCTTCTTTTTATGTTTTTTTTTTTTTTTTTGAGTCTATTATTATTATATGTATGTTAATGTATATGTCTCCTTACATGCATACATAGAGTGAGACAGAATTATATTCTACTCCCGAAAATGTAGTGCTGAATCCATTGAGAGAGTGATGTATGTAATATTGTTATAGTGATAATGATGAGGTAATGATAGATAGAGAAGAGATGAGAAAGACAGAGAAAGATTGAAAGAAAGGAAAGAAAGAGAAAGAGTAATAAGAAAGCATTTTGATAAATAAATAAATAAAAAAAATTAAAAAAGGTGATGATTTATTAATGTTGGTGTCTGTTTGCCTGTGCAAATTGCATGTGTTGGCATATGTCCAGCTCCAGAGAAGAGACAGAGAGTTCCATCTGCTTACAACCGCTTCATCAAGTAAGTACTTTTCAAAACATATTAATTAATCAATTATGTTCATTCATTTCAAGTTACTATACTATATATCAACAATGCTTGATGTATAACATAAATACGTCTAACTAGTGTCTAATATGTGCTATTACATAATGCATAATATGTGCTACATATAGCACACGTTGGATGCTAGTTAAATGTGTTAATGTTGTAAACATTATTGTACTATAGATTAATGTATTTTCTATATGGTTTTTGTTATATCAAAGAATTAATAAATCCAAGTAAATAATACTATAATCTAGTTTGGGTTTGAATCTTAAAAAATCCTCTTTGATGGATAATATGTAAATTTCACTATAAACTCTAGTTAAAGATTGGTAATTAAACTCTAGTTAAGATTGGTAATTTATTCTAACTCTGTATATGAATGTGTCTCTTTTATTTTAAACTTATTTTGTAAAAAAAAATACTATAACCTAGCTAGCTAGCTCAAGCTAAATGGTTCTCTCAGGTATATATGTATTAGTAGTTACTAGCTAAGAAACAAAGAGTGAAAAACTTTGTACTTGTTCTTAAAATGATTTTAAGTTTAAATGAACCCTCAAGAACATTTCATCCCTTTCAATTATTTGTTAAATAATATTATTGTTAGGACATTAGTTAATAAAACTCTAATGTAACTAAAAAACCTTAAACTTCTTAAATAGTACATTCTTAAGGTATACAGTGAACTTTATTTAATTTATTCTTTATAGCAATAAGAATCTTTTTGCTTATTTATTTATCACTAATTTATATCTAAAATGATTTAATTAAAAAAAAAAACTTTGGTGGCATTTGGAATGTTATGCATAACCTTCACATCATTTGAAATTTGTTTCAGAGATGAGATCCAACGTATCAAGGCTGGGAATCCTGATATAAGCCACAGAGAGGCCTTTAGTGCAGCTGCAAAGAATGTGAGATCCAAGGAGATTCTAAACCTTACTCTCTTTAGTCACTTTTTTCCCATTTTAGATTATTTTTCAATCTTTACTAATTAAAGAGCCTTTGTTTTTTCTTTTTGTTTAATTCAATTCTCTAATAATACATTCATCGAATATTCAACTTGTACTATATATCATGTGTAATGTGTGCTATAAGTATAACACATTACGTATAACACATATTACGTATGATATATAATACACGCTAGATACTCATTGAATGTATTTTTGATGTACAAGAAGCATTACCGCTCTAATAAATAAACCTATACTTTTGTTGCCTAGTAATTGAATTTATTAACACCTTTATTTTTCCTTATATGTGGGGTCCACATTTTTTTCCTCTATTTGTTTCAGTGGGCCCATTTTCCACACATTCATTTCGGACTTATGCCTGATCATCAACCCGTGAAGAAAGCTAATGTTCGCCAGGTACTTTGAAAGCCCTAGCTATATACACATACACTGTTACCTCCTCTTCTTTTGGCAGCACATTAATGGAAACAAAACAAAAATACTATTATTTAATCTATTTTTCATCGACTTCTGTGTCGACTCATATCTTATTCAATCTCTACGCATTCATATCCTTATTTATTATTGGATGAGATTTGAATTAGCTGAATGAAATATGATCAAGTCAGCACAAAATTGAGGAAAAAACGAGTGTTATGCAACTAATTATTTTAACAAGTTTTTTTTGTCAACTTTATGATCTCATCAAGGTAGAACTCTTGTGTTTAGATTTAGATATAAATTTAGTACTTTTGGATAAATGATATCATGAATTTGATAAAAAAAAATAGTTTAAAGAGTTGATTATATAATTTTTTTTTTTGGAGAAGGACACTACTAGAAAAGTAGATATTTTCAACATTAGATGTGTTAACAAAAGTAATATATATTGACAATTAGTGACCGTCGAAAATGTTTAAAACTAGTTTATAAGTATTTTCAACGGTAATTAATTTTATCAGAAAATAGTTTATGACTATTTTCCAACTGCCAACAAATGTCAACAATACTTTTTGATAATTACATGTTGAAAATAATCGTTATTTTTGTAGTTGGAGGATCTTTTATTTCTAGGGTTTCTGAAATTATGCGTTTGGGTTTGGATGTAGGAAGCTGAGGACGTGCTTATGAAAGATGGGTTTTTCTCACCGGCAAATGTAGGCGTCTCTCCCTACTAGAAAAGAGAAATAAGAAAAGTGTGTTTATTATTATATTAAATTAGGGTTTTTAAGTGTCATTAAGTAATATCGTACTATGAAGACTTTATAAGTTGTCTTATGCATATGAATGTGTATGTTGTTAGTACTTGTTAGTGTTTAAAAGTCGTTAGTTTTATTATGTCACCATGAATGGTGGGAGAGAGGGGATTCTTCTGACGAATCCTATTAGATTAGTTCATCTGAAAATGAAGAAGAACAAGTTGTGGTTTTATTTTCTGTTGAACTGGTCCCCTAATCAATGAATCAATCAATGAACTTCGTACGGTAGAAAAGCTAGATCTTTAAATTTTGCAATGTTCGAAATTTTTCTTATTTCTTTTTAGAGTTTTTGTGTTTGATTTAAAGTGTTTTTCTAATAAAAAATATTAAATGCATCGAAAGCAAGAGATTCATTTACTCTGCATTATTTTGCATGACATTTATTAATGAGTTTAAAAGAAAAAGTTTTGCAGTGAAAAGATACATTTTCATGTTTTTTTTTAATATTCTTTCTGTATGATTGACTAGGTTTAGAAAAACCCTTATTTTAATGTTTCCTTCTAAAAAAGCTTGTTAAGAAAATTTAAGACACTTCATCAAATTTCATAAGTAATTGTCCACTATATATAAAAACTATGTACCATGATTTATTATTATTATTTTAATTTTATTGATTGACATGGTAAAACTTTATTCCTTATAATGTGTAGAAATTAAACTCAATTTCATTATTATAAGCTAGCAGTCGGTAGTAAATTATGTTTTTCTATGTGTTAAAAAGAATTGTTAAATGAATCCATATACTAGTGATGAACTTATATACATGAGCTACCCTTTTGTTGGGTACGTTCTAATAATGTTTTATCTATAAAAGAATCACATTATTTTTCACTTATTAGCTATTTTTTGAAATAATTAGAAATATTATTCTACTCTAAAGGAGAGAAGCTTAAGTACATCGCGTGAACAGACACACATCAAACCCAAATGCAAAACCTATCCAAAAAGAAGAGAAAACCTAAATTGTATGAAAACCATCCAAAAACTAATATATTACACTTACTAGTTACATTCCTCAATGAACTTCTCTTCCTTTCTTCATTCCCTTGTTTCGTGATTTAATATTAAGTGATGCTAAATGCACAATAAAAAATCAGTAAAATCAGTCAATAAATGAGATCTTGGGCCACAATTACTAAGTCTATTATAATTTTAATGATTATTTGGGCTCAAACCAAAATTAAAATGGATCCATTGTTTATATTGGCTGATTTTTCATTGTCCATTTAGTATTATTGTTTAATATTATTGATGACTTATCCTCACAGGCTCATACTTATAATATGAGTGATGCTAAATGTATAATAAAAAACCAGCCTAATCAGTTAACAAATGAGATTTTGGGTCATAATTACAAAGTCCATTACAATTTCAATCACTATTTGGGCCAAAACCAAAGCTAAAATAGGCTCATTGATTGGTTGTATTGGCTGATTTTTCATTGTACACTTAGTATTATTATTATAATATAGATCAATAAAATCATTCTAACATTTAACACAAACTCTTATAATATATTTTTGCATAGTTTATGTATTATTATATCACTTCAATTCGCCAATTGAAAAACATACAATGGGTGAATTGATACCCTTGTCCTCAAGTTTTATTTCATTTATTTTTAACAATTAATCAAACCAAGGCTTCATCACTGGCCCTTCTAAAAGGATGAGAAACAAGTCCAAAACCTAGGTAGCTAGCTACATCGATCTATATATGTAAAACATAACACATAACTTTATCGACATTAACAAGATATGTGATATTCTCATCCCAATTCAAGGCCCAAATTAAAGAGCCTTATAAAACAGATCGCCACTTAATTCCTATCTTCAATACTTCCATCAAGGCCAAAACAAAGACTAAAAAATTTATTAAAAAAAACATAAATATAACATCTTTTTGTATGTATGTATGGTGAAATGAATGTGCATGTAAGAGTACAATTTGGGCTTTGCTCTCTTGAATTTAGTATTATTTTTTCTTGATAGGTTGATTATATAAGTTAGGAGATTTTTTAATTAGACTAATTAAATTCAAGTGGAGTATAGTAATTACTTCGAATTATATTATGTTTCTCATGAATTTTTCCTTTTTGTGGGTACTTATAATTATTTATATATCGAAAAAATTTAGCTCCCAACTTATGGTTTGAAATTGTTCAAATAGAAAACTAAACATGCTAGCTAATAGTAGTGTTGTATCATAATATTTTCATAGCATCCAAAATATTTCTAAGTCCAAGATGGTGTTCTTGAAATTGGATTTTGGATAAGAAATGTGGTAGAATAAGATGGAGTTTGATATTGATATAAAACTCATACGATACATATGGAAAATTTAGGATATGGAGCGAGCAAGATTAAACTAAACTTCTGCATAAAAAGTTAAAAACACCCTCAATGTCGATTTTAATTAATGCGTCCACACATATACTAATTATTGCTACCCTAAAAATGAAAACAAAAAAGAGGGCATAATTAGTATAGGGAAAGTCTTCAATAGAAAAGTTAAAAGAGCAATGAGCTTTTAACTCCGTGATTTGAATTACTTCCTCTAGCAATAATGAATATATATTTTTCTACAAAATTAAAATTAGTTCAAAAGTATCTGTTATTTTATAATTTAAAATAAGTATATACCAATTATTTTTCTATATTTATTCTTTATATAGTTTTTTCATCTATAATTATTACATTTTTTGTATTTTTTTACTCTTTTATTAATTAAAAAGAATAATTTTATCAATATCAACTCATAATTATCATTTTTTTCTCTCTCACAAAATCAATACTAACTAAAATCAGATAATTTCTAGTGTTTAACTTTGACCATCAACCTGTTTATACATGTTGCAACTTACACATATATATATGTCGATTAGTTATAAGCTGATTTACATTTAAAATTGCAAGGTGTATAACTATTGGTAATCAATTAATTTCATCCCATTAAAAAATGAGCACGCTCACTTACAAAGTTGATTTGAAAAGGGGGAATGTACACAAATAATAATCATCATATTTTTATTCATTTTTTCCCCCCAAAAAGTCATATATATTGCAGCTCATCATGTTCAAATTCATATCACAAATAATTACATAGCCGACTATTTTTACAACCTAACTTGTTCTGCCAACCATTTTCTAACATCTTCAGGTGTGATGTATTAATATTTATTAGATAAGGGGAGTATAATATTTAAACATTTATTTTAATTTAGACAATTAATTAATGTCCTTAATATTTTTCTTATAATGTAAAAAAAAAAACATATTATCCTTCATCACCATCGCCTTTCAATTAAAATATCTAAATATAAATATTTTTTTATATAATTAATTATATAAGAATATAATTATACAAATGAATTATCATTAAAATAATTTTAATTTTTCGGTTTATCATTCAAACACACATAATGAATTTAATTTTTATTTATTTATAAATTAAAACCTCGGTCAACATACATCACCATGTTTAATTATAACTCTAATTTTGATCCAATTATATTGACGGTAAAAAGTGGCTTGACTTCAATATTATTATCAAGTAGATAATGAATTCTTAAATGCGTGATTAGGAATGATACGAAACAGTGATTAGATGAGGCCAAAGAATAGTTCGCTATTTTTTTTTTTATGGGTTTTCCCTCGGGTATCCGCCGGCCGATAGCTGACGACGACTAATCCCTAGCTCCTGCGGAGATCACCTTTCGGTGGGTAGGGAGCTGACCACAAAGTTTTCTGCATACACATCGCCCCAAGGATCGAACCCGGGACATGATGCTTAAGCAGCCCAAGTATCTACCACTTGTGCTAACCCACATGGTTAAGAATAGTTCGCTATGTACTTATCACACGATAATATTTGTCACACAGCATAAATACATCCAACTAGTATCAAACGTATGTTATACAATAAGATGTAATGTGTGTTATACGTACGTATGATATATATATTGCACACATTACGTCTTATTATATAACACACGTTGGATGCTAGTTGAACGTATTTCTATTGTACGACAAACATTATTGCTCATTACATTATAAAAAAAAAGTGATTATTAGATGAGAATCTTTGTGACGAAACAGAACAGTGCGAATGTGCAAATAAGGAAAGCTAGCAAAAATTAAATCATGGCTTTAGAAAATTAAGAGATAGACGAAAGTTCAATTAAATTGACCAATCACATTAATTAATTAGTACAAATGATTCGGCACATACTCATAAATGCTTGGGAACAATATTTTTTCTTCAAAACAACCAACAAAATCCATTTTAACACTTTTGGTCCAAATAACACTATTAACCATGCGCATTTTTTTAATGGACTGAATGATTTAGGCCCAATTTCCTATTGTTGACTATTTTAGCTGATTTTTTGTTGTGCCTATAGCAATGCTGGTACATACTTTGCACCAAAAAGCTTTTGTCATTCTTTAATGATTAGTGATGATTTTTATTTGATTTATTACTCCATTTTTTCCCATTTTTAATGACATACAAGGATGAAAAAAAAATATAAAATATCTCAATCTTAGTAAAATTTAAACATATATATTTTTAATACTACTTCTATCATTAAATATTTCTCTTTTTAAATAGTTATTATATATATATATATATTCTCTCTCTCCTTAATAAAGGATACAATAATTAAAACAAATTAATAGATAATATATAAAATTTATGAATAAAATCGTTTAATTTGCATATCACTACTTACAAACATGTTATTGTCAAAATAGATAATAATTTTGAATCCTTTTTCATAATTGCCATCAATCCTATTCAAGAGATACGTGTAATTCATTATATTTTGTCATTAGTGTAATTATATTTATTACTATTTTATTCAACTTTTCACCAAGAAAAAAATTATTTTTTACAAATTCAAACAAATTAGCATCAAGTGTCGCAATGACATAATGCGTTAATCTCGCACACATCTAGCTCACAAATTTAATTTAATTTAATTTAAATTCAATAAATATGGTGTTTCCTATATTAAGTGACCGCATCTTAAATAAAGTCAGTGAAACATATTTTTAATATGATCATGTAATTAAATATGCAATAATAAACTTATATTCTAACCACAAGATGTAGTATTCTACTGTTATAAATGTTTGGAGAACAACTTTTTTTTCCGTCAAAACAGCCAACAAAGTCCATTTTAACACTTTTGGCCCAAATAGCATTATTAACCATGTGTATTTTTTTAATTGGTTGGATGATTTAGGCCAAATTTTCTATTATTGACTGTTTGACTGAGTTTTTTGTTGTACCTCTAACAATGCTCTTCTAGTATTACAGGAGAAATTAAAGATAGCCCAAAAAAATAACCTCACGAGGAAATGTTTTGTTTAACACGTCTCTTAGCTTTATCAAAATAAGAGGTTAATAAGAATCCCGTATTTAATTTTCATCGGGCCACTTATAGATATTATTTTTTTACATAGTCATTCAATCATATTATGTTACGTCAGCCATGATTATATGTTCTCTCTCTCACTATCTGAAAGGTCATATAAACGGAGCATTTTGATTGGACGACAGTGTAAAATATATTTATACTGTCAGTGTATCAAAATTAAATCCTAAGAATCCCTTGCACATGAACAATATTATTTTTATACTCTAACTAGCTTAATTAATTAATTAACTTTGTAAAGAGAAAATATCCACCCTCGAGTACTATAAATACACAACTAAAAGCTGAATATGAATCATAACTTTTGTGTTTCATAGCCCTATAATACAAAGTTTAACATATACTAGTGTAATCTCTTCCTCGGTTCCTCCAACCACAATATGGTGCCAACACTACTTCCAAATGCTCTATACCTAATTATTGGTGTGTTTATTTTGTTTTTCTTCTTCCAAAACTATAGAAGAAACAAAGCCTTTCCACCTGGCCCTAGAGGCCTTCCCATAATAGGGAACCTTCATCAACTTGATAATTCAATTCTTCACCTTCAACTATTGAAACTCTCCAAGAAATATGGGCCTCTTTTTTCCCTTAAACTAGGGTTAAGAAATGCCATTGTTGTTTCCTCACCTAAACTTGCCAAAGAAACACTCAAAGACCATGACATTGAATTTTCAGGAAGGCCTAAATTACTTGCCCAACAAAAATTGTCTTATAATGGTTTAGATGTTGGATTTTCCCAATACAATGATTATTGGAGAGAAATAAGAAAAATTTGTGTCACACATGTGTTTAGTGTTAGGCGTGTCTCAAGCTTTTCCTCAATAAGAGAATTTGAGGTCAAGCATATGCTTAAAAAAATATCTAGACATGCCTCATCTTCAAAAGTTACAAATTTAAGTGAGGTAATGATGTCTCTTACAAGCACTATGATTTGTAGGATTGCTTTGGGGAGAAGGTATGAAGATGAAGGAGTTGAAAGGAGTAAATTTCATGGGTTGTTCAATGAGTTTCAATCCTTGATAGCTAGCTTCTTTGTTTCGGATTATGTTCCTTTTCTAGGTTGGATTGATAGAGTCATGGGACTTCATGCTCGTCTTGAAAGAGTTTTCAAGGAAATGGATAACTTCTATCAAGAGGTCATTGATGAACACATGGATCCTAATAGAATTAAAGCTTCCCAGAAAGAGGATATAGTTGATGTCTTACTTCAATTGAAGAATGAGCCTTCAATTTCCATGGATTTCACTAATGATTTCATCAAAGCAGTGATCATGGTTTGAAATCTTATATACCCTTCCCTTTAATTTCAATAGTATATCTATTTTCACTGATGTTTCTTAATGTTTATTGTACAATATAAATACGTCAAATTAATATTCATCAATGTGTGCTATACATAACACGTAATGTATGTCATATATGTATAGTATATGTACTTATGACACACATTATGTGTTATGTATAGCACACGTTAGATACTAGTTGGACGATGTATTTCTGTTATACAATAAAAATTAATGATTTATTTAAATAATATAAATGAGTTACTAAATTTGTTTAATTTGTATAGTACATTCAAGGACCAAAATTAACTATTGTGTCTTGAAAGTAATTAACAAACATATAATAGGTTGATTTGGTTAGAAATGTTGATTTAATAACTTCTAATATAAAGGTGGAGTTCCCAATTAAACAACCATTTATCACCCTTTAAATTAGAAGATGACCCACTTTCATATTTATATTGATTTATAATATATATCAAGGGTTTTATAAAATGCTTTCCTTGCATGTTGGAATACACTCAAATTTTTTCTAAGGAAGTTAACTCTATAGTTTAATAGTAGATTCTTGCATGTCTTAATAAGTTTATTAAATGAGTCACAAACTAGATTCTCATTTCCACCTTAATTCTTTATTATTTTAGTAGTTAAAAAAGTATTTTTTTTAAAAGGAAAGAAATTAGTCTACAACGTAACTTTTGTAACACTTAAAAAATCATAATTTGTACTTTCTTATTTAAGAACTTCTAAACGTACATAGCTTTTTCAAATGACAAGTGCAACATACATGAGAACAAATAAAAAGTTTAATTTTGTACAACATATTTGCATTAAAAAAAACAAGATACATGTGCAATTATATTTTGGCAAATATTTGATGAACAACTAAAAAGCAGCCAAAACAGCTAATATGTACAACATATATTACATGTCGTGCATAATATATATCATATGTTGTAACATTATCTTTCTTTGCAACATGTGATATATGAATGCACTACATGTGATATTTGTTGTGCATTTTATATTATATATATTGTGTGTATAACATGTTGTCTATTTTGATTAATTTTTTGTTGTACATGTAACAACGTTCTTATTTTTTAACACATAAAAGTGATCAGTACGAATGATTTTTTTATTGGTAAAATATAACAAATGGCCACTAATGGACAAACCCATGGGAAAGCATCATCCCGAACTCCCCAAGAAGCAATATGTAATAGTGTTTAATTGTTGTTGTTGCTATTTTTATCATGAAGGAATAGCTAGTGCATAATCTATATGGTGTGCTATATATTCTGTGCTATTAATAACTAAAAAAGAACATAAAAAAAAAGTATTGAGTACTATTAATATATTTTGAAATCAATGTTAAAAAATATTGTTGATCTTCTTTCCTTAATTCTCTAGGACATACTTGTGGGAGCAACAGATACAATGGCATCCACAACTATTTGGGCCATGACTTCACTAATAAAAAATCCAAGAGTAATGAAGAAAGTTCAAGAAGAAATTAGAAGCTTGGGATGCAAGAAAGATTTCTTGGATGAAAATGATATTCAAAATAATAAGTTTCCTTATGTCAAAGCAGTGATAAAAGAGACACTAAGGTTTCATCCTCCAGCACCACTACTTGTGCCAAGAGAGACAAATCAAAATTGCACCATAAATGGTTACCAAATTCCAGCAAAGACATTAGTGTATGTGAATGCTTGGGCTATTCATAGAGATCCTGAAATTTGGAATGATCCAGAAGAATTTTATCCGGAAAGATTCTTAGAGAATAATGTAGATTTTCATGGACAAGATTTTGAGCTTATTCCATTTGGTACAGGTCGTAGAATATGTCCGGGTTTACATATGGCAAATGTATCATTGGATCTTATTATTACTAATCTTCTTTATTTGTTTGATTGGGAGCTGCCTGAAGGAGTAAGAAAGGAAGATATTGATACTCAAACATTGCCGGGAATCGCTCTTCATAAGAAGAATCCTCTATGCCTTATTGCAAAACAACACATGTAAGAATAATGTTTGTTGTACAACAAAAATACGTTCAACTAATATCCAACGTGTGTTATACATAATATGGAATTAATGTGTGACACACGTACGAATAACACACATTCCATATCATGTGTAGTACACGTTGGATACTAGTTGGACGTATTTATGTTGTACAACCAACATTATTGCAATAAAAAATAGTCAAAACAACCAATTATGTTATACACAATATATATTAAGTAATGTGTACAACAGATATTACATGTTGTGAATATTATATGTCACATATTGTGCACATCATATATCATATATACGAGTTATAAAGAAAGATATTGTCGTAACATGTGATATATGTTATGCACAAAATGTTTCATATGATATATGTATATAATGTGTAATATACGTTGTACATATTACATATTATATGTTGTGCACTATTTATTGGTTGTTTTTGCTGGTTAAAATAATTATAGTTGTGATAATAGTAGTATGCATGTATTGGGAATATATGTTTGTGGATAGCATTTGTAAAATATATAGTGACAATAAGATTTCATATTTGCTACTGTATTTCGTTTTTAACCATATATATGAATAAACAGTGTGTGTTTAATGTTTTTATTAGGTAATTCTTATTGTCATTTAACTAATAAGATGGATAATAATATCTCAGATGTTGGGTTTAACGCTGTTTTTATTGCTATTTATATAATAATAAAGAGTATAATTAATTATGTATAGTTAGGTGTAAATCATTTTATATTGTCTTTCAACAAAAGGTTGTCATGCTATCCATTATGAGATTATGGAAAATTTAAAGAAAACATAAAATTAATCAAAATAAGAACTTTGTATTTTTATATTTCTATTCTGCATTGCTTCTATCTATATTTCTATCATATCCTTTATAGTTATCTAAGAACAATTCATAAAAAGACTCCTAAATTTAATGGCTATGTGTGTAATATATGCTTTGTGGTAAAAAAGTTTCCTTCACCTAGCATGTTTTTATCATTTTATGGATGTTTAATGTCCATTCACATCTAAAGGTGTAGATTAAAATAAATAATTAATAACTGAGAATGTTACAAAAATTAAAAATAATAAATTGAATGTGCACGCATATTATAGTACAATAAATATTAAAATTGTTCGATTGTTTTATTTTTTAATTTTTGGCACTCAATAATCTACTCTCATTGGAATGGAATCACCGGCCAAACATGTTGTGGGTAACTTTCCCACTTTTGGGCCTGCTTGCTCAGTTGCTTTCACCCCCAATATTGTAGCTTAGTCGATTTTGAATTTTAATTATTTTTTATTTTTTCTGTTGGTGCTGAGGCCTAAGATCAGGAAAGGGACGGGTACTAAAAAATGACAGAATCTCTTGTTCAATTAATACCAACAAATCCCCCTAATTACTTGGACAAAGAAAGCTGTCCTTTGACCTAATGTTCATTAGGGGTATATGAGTGTTTATACTACTACCTCAAATATGGTCGTTTTGACTTTTTAGGTTCATTGAAATACATTAATTTTTAATAAACTAAAAAGTCAAAACGACAATTATTTTAAAATTGAAAAAATAATAGTTAGTTGAGTATGAGATATTGGTTACTATCTCCATCTGTACTAAATGTCCACTACTTTTCATATTTTATATTTTCACTAATATCTATTTATTTAAAATTGTTATGTAATATCAAATATTTTTGTACCATTGTGCCTTTTTTTTGAATTATTTGGTTATGTCACCAATACCAAATAGAATAAATACATGAGATAGTATTAACACATGAATATTATAATAGTTTTAATTGAAAATTCTTTTAAATATATAAATCAATAATTTTCTTAAAAAACATTAAAAATGAAAAGTAACTAGACATTTAATAGAAAGCTGAGAAAGTAGTAAATAGAGGTGAAATAATGTCGTATTTAGTAAGTTGATAAGATATAAGAAGATAAATGCAGATAAAATATAAAGCATTCTATCATAATTAAGCATATTGTATGTTAATGTTATGTGTACAATAAAATTTGTACAATATTTATATAACAATTATATCAACATTGGATTGTAATATGAATTTATAAATTAATGCAATCAAATAATAAATATAATTGTTATATAAGTATTGTATAATTTTCAAATTAAAATCACAGGATTATTGATTCAAGTCCATATTGAAAAAAAAATTAAAAAAAAATATCACACCACAATTCACACCCTCAAGAGACCGGAAAGATCTAACCGTGTGTTTGGACGATGAATAGCTACGATGATCTCTAGTATACATGTTTGACGTATTTCTATTGTACGATAAACATTATTATATATATATAATTTGTATCCACTCTTACTTCCTAACCAAACATTCTCTAACATATGAAGATCGATTTATGTGTGAATTAATTGAAGATCGATCTGATGTATGTTGTTAAAAATATCTTATGATAAGTTAAATAAAATAGAAGTACGAGTGTTTGGATTATCACGAATGCTTGGGACACAATAAAAAATTAGCCAAAATAGTCAACAAACCTCATTTAATACTTTATGGTTCAAATAGCACTTTTGATCATGAATATATTTTTAATGAACTGGATGATTGTAGCACAAATTCCAATTTATTGACTGATTTTTTTGTTGTGCCTCTAGTAATAGCAATTTTCTTAGATTATATGAAGATCGATGTGATGCATGTAACATGTTGCTTGTACGCACGCGTATTATTATCACTGTTTTTATTTGAGAAAATTATAGTACCTTCCACATATATAGTGTTGCACGTTTATTTTGCGTAACAATCTTCATTCTTATCCACATAATTATTTTACGATATTATATTAAGTCTATCCACAAGTTTAGATATTTATGTAAGTATTAAGTGGAAAATAGTCAAAATAATCTTATACACAATAATATATATATTATATAATATGTACATTATATATTATATATCATCTACACTATATATATAACATATTTGGTATACTATGTATCATATATTATAAAAAAATGGTATTATAACAAAAAAATATATAATGTATATATTACATAATACATATAATATAAACATTATATAATATATATTATATATAAAATATTGATTGTTTTAACTTATTTTTCTTGATACATCAATACTTTTTTTTCTTTGTATAACCCTTTCAATTCTTGTACCTAGGATTGAAATGTTTATGCCCTCTCAAAATATGGATTAATTTTATTTTAGTCTTTCTAAAATTTTAATTTTGATTAGACTTTAAAAAATGAGATTTAACTATTTCTTTAGAAATACTATAAAAGTACACATTGTAGTTTTAAAATATTGAATTTAATTTCATAATTTTTAGAATTTAGTAGAAATTGAAGGCTATAGACTTTAAAAAGTGAGATTTCACTATTTTTCTAGAAATACTATAAAAGTAAAGACTATAGTCTTTAATATATTAAATTACTTAATTTTTAGAACTAGGTAGAAATTGAAGGTTATCCACTTTAAAAAGTGAGATATAACTATTTTTCTAGAAACACCATAAAAGTAAAGACAATAGTCTTATCTTTATAAAAAAAAAAAAGACAATAGTCTTATTGAATTACATAATTTTGAGAACTAGGTAGAAATTGAAGGCTATAGACTTTAGAAAGTGAGATTTCACTATTACTCTCGAAATACTATAGAAGTAATAAAGACTATAGTCTTTAAAATATTGAATAACTTCATTTTTAGAACTCGGTAGGAATCGAAAGCTAAAGACTTTAAAAAGTGAGATTTCACTATTTTTGTAGAAATACTATAGAAGTAAAGACTATAGTCTTTAAAATATTGAATTACTTAATTTTTAGAACTAGGTAGAAATTGAAGGCTATAGACTTTAAAAAGTGAGATATCACTGTTTTTCTAGAAACATTATAAAAGTAAAGACTATAGTCTTTAAAATTTTGAATTACATAATTTTGAGAACTAGGTAGAAATTGAAGGCTATAGGCTTTAAAAAGTGAGATTTTACTATTATTCTCGAAATACTATAAAAGTAAAGACTACAATTTTTAAAATATTGAATTACTTAATTTTTAGAATTAGGTAGAAATTGAAGGCTATAGACTTTAAAAAGTGAGATTTCACTATTTTGGTAGAAACACTATAGAAGTAAAGACTATAGTCTTTAAAATATTGAATTATTTAATTTTTAGAACTATGTAGAAATTGAAGGCTATAGACTTTAAAAAGTGAGATATCCCTATTTTTATATAAACACCGTAAATGTAAAGACTATAGTCTTTAAAATATTGAATTATATAATTTTGAGAACTATGTTGAAATTGATGGCTATAGGTTTTAAAAAGTGAGATTTCACTTTTTTTTTGGAAATACTATAAAAGTAAAGACTATAGTCTTTAAAATATTGAATTACTTAATTTTGAGAACTAGGTAGAAATTGAAGGCTATAGTCTTTAAAAAGTGAGATTTCATTATTTTTCTAGAAATACTATAGAAGTAAAGACTATAGTCTTTAAAATATTGAATTACTTAATTTTTAGAATTAGATTGAAATTGAAGGTTATAGACTTTAAAAAGTGAGATATCCTTATTTTTATAGAAACACTATAAAAGTAAAGACTATAGTGTTTTAAATATTGCACTAATTAATTTTTAGAACTAGGTAGAAATTGAAGGCTAATGACTATAAAAAGTAAGATATCACTATTTTTCTCGAACCACCATAAAAGTAAAGACTATACTTTTTAATATAATGAATTACATAATTTTCAGAACTAGGTAGAAATTGAAGGCTATAGACTATAAAAAATGAGATTTCACTATTTTTATAGAAACACGATAAAAGTAATGACTATAGTTTTTAAAATATTGAATTACTTAATTTTTATAACTAGGTAGAAATTGAAGGTTATAGACTTTAAAAAGTGAGATTTCACTATTTTTTTAGAAACACTATAAAAGTAAAGGCTATAGTCGTTAAAATATTGCATTAATTAATCGTTAGAACTAGGTAGAAATTGAAGGCTATAGACTTTAGAAAGTGAGATATCACTATTTTTCTAGGTCAAATGACAATTTTTTTTTGTGAACCACGATATCTCTCAGCCCGACAGATCAAATGATCTGTTGAAGACTTAAGCTCCAGTTAAGGTTTTTGTCACTAGTCAACGGATACTACATACACAAGATGGGAATCAAGCTCCCAACCATTACTTAAGCGGACAAGTGAGTAATATCTTTCTTTGTTCAAGTAATTAGGGTGATTTGTTGGTATTGGACCACAGATTCTGTCCTTTTTTTTTTTTGGTTAGAAATATTCTGTCCTTATTTTCTTGTTTTTTTGGGTTTACAGATTCTGTCGTTATTTATCCGTCCCTTTCCGTGATCTTATATTAGGCCTCAGCTTCAACAGAAAAATTAAAAATATAAACTTATAAATAAAAACCCACTAAGCTACAATATTGAGGGGTGAAAGCAACTGATCAAGTAGGCCCAAAAGAGGGACAGTTTCCCACTACATGTTGGCTGAAGCCATTCTAATGAGGGTAGATTGAGTACCAAAAATAGAATAAGAAAAAAGATTGGGTACCAAAAATTAAAATAAAAAACTTTCTTCGGGATTACAGCTTTTTACAATAGTACTACATATATATCAATATATAGATTCATCAATCATCCATCAATCATATTATGCTATTTTGGGCCCACTATTTTAAATAAAAACAAAAAAACTTACATATATCTTTCAACCGCCAATTGAAATAATATCTGATGGATGCTTAATAGATAAAAATCTGATATACGTGTATTATTTCTCCAGCTTTTTATCCAAGCCCTTTATAATATAAACTCCCTAGAACTCAGCGAACTTTATAGTGAAGGAAACTTCCACAAAGCACTTAGGACTCTTTTATGAATGGTTATTAGATAAGGTATAAAATAATATAATAAAACAAATGTACAGTAACTATATTATTATTATTTAGATAAAATAAATTAATTAGTAATAAATAGTGTGTAGTAAAATATAATAATATAATGCATACTAAATCACTATTAATATATAGTAAAATATAATAAAATAATTATTATTAATGATATTTTAATGTAATAAAACAAATGAATCATTAATATAATAAAATAATACATAGTAATTTATTATTAATGATTATGGCCATGGCGGTGTATTTTGAAAAGATAATGACAGAATTTTCCCCTAGAAGGTCCACACTACCAGTTGACAGAATTGTTTCTCATAAATTACTAGTTCTTCATATCATCACATAATTCACAAAGATACACATGATATCCAGTCACGTTTAATAAATTATTTCTAAATTATAGAACATGTCATGAGATTTTTCACATAAGCACATAAATATCTCATTTCATAATAAATAATTGAAGTTCAACTCAATCAAAGAAAATAATTTAATTATCATATATATAGTTAACTTATATTTAGAAAATCGGATGTTACATATCGAATATACATCATATATCATATGTTGTGCAAAACATTTATCACATGTTATAATATCATCTTTCTTTGTAACATTTGATATATGATGATGTGCATAACATATAACATATATTGTATATATTATATTATATATTATGCACAACATATTGACTGTTTTGGTTGATTTTTCATTGTGCAGGTAGAAATGCTAAAAAATATAAAATTCTTATTCCGATTTTTTTTAAAAAAATATTTGGTAAATAATGGATAACCAGTCAATGAACTCATTGGACAATTTTTGACCCAAAAATAATTATCTCTAAGTAGTTAATTTTTAGTAGGCTAAAATATTTATGGCCCAAAATCTCTATACATATTAATTTTAACTGATTTTTTATTTTACAAATAGCAATACGTTTTCGTTCTCAATTCTAACTTTGTAGGAGTAACATGTGATGACATGATAAGTTGGTCCCCCACACGTTACTTAACTTAGTGAATTCTTCTATAAATTGTTAAGCATAGAAAGGGAAAAACACAAATTGAGTTCTACTATATTCTATACCATTCCAAGAGTCAATTACTATTAGTAAAAGAGTAAGAGAGTGTTCATAAAAAATGGAGTCCTCATCATCACTTCTTCTAATTTTATGCTTATCTTTTCCTATATTCTTGTTCTTGTTCTTATTTTTCTTCCAAAACCAAAGAACCCTCAAGAATCTTAAGGCCTTTCCACCAGGTCCTAGAGGCCTTCCCATAATTGGGAATCTTCACCAATTAGACAACTCTTCCCTTTATCTTCAACTATGGCAACTCTCAAAAAAATATGGGCCTTTATTTTCCCTTCAACTAGGGTTAAGGCCAGCAATTGTTGTTTCTTCCACAAAATTGGCCAAAGAAATATTGAAAAATCATGACATTAATTTTTCTGGAAGACCAAATTTAATTGGCCAACAAAAATTGTCCTACAATGGGTTAGAGATGATATTTTCTCCATATAATGCTTATTGGAGAGAAATAAGAAAAATTTGTGTTGCCCATGTCCTTAGTGCTAAGCGTGTCTCAAGCTTTTCCTCAATAAGAGAATTTGAGGTCAAACAAATGATCAAGAAAATATCTAGCCATGCCATATCTTCAAAGCCTATAAACTTGAATGAGGCACTGATGGCTCTCACAAGTACTATTATATGCAGAATCGCTTTTGGTAGAAGGTATTATTAACTATGATTTATATGTTTAGACTACTTTGGGTTAATAATTATCTAATTTTATCATTTATATATTTTTGGGTGGTATTGATTTAGTATATTTTCTAAGTCTTTAGTATTTATATATACAATAAAGTTACTTATATAATCAAAATATATCCATCAAACTATATATTTCACCGTATATTTATTCACTTTGAGTATAACTTTTGTAAGTTGATGTATGTTTTCTGTAAATAACTTTGTGTGTTATAATTGTGAATGTTGCTATTTGCAAATAAAAAATCAATCAAAATCAGTCTATATAGAGATTTTGTGTTATAATCATCAGGCCCATTAAAAATTAACTTCTTAGAGGAAGGTTATTTTGGGTCAAAAATTGTTAAATGAGCCTATTGGCTGGTTTAGTTATAATTTATATATGTTTTTTATTTAATAAGAAGTGTGTTTTATAGAGAGTTTGATGCATATTTTTCGTTAAATTGATACATTTAGAATATCGTTATGGTCTCTATGTATAAATATATGGTAGATGGCTTGGTGAATATATTTTAGTTGTACATGGATTTTTTACATGTATGTATACCTTATAAGCTTATTAATTACTTTGCTTTGCTATGTTGTTTCAATTTTTCCATGAAATTTATAAAAGGTATGAAGATGAAGGAGTTGAAAGGAGTAGGTTCCATGGAATGCTGAATGAGTGTCAAGCCATGATGGCCATTTTCTATGTTTCGGATTACATTCCTTTCTTGGGTTGGATTGATAGGCTCAGGGGATTGAATTCGCGTCTTGACCGAATTTTCAAGGAGTTGGATGAATTCTACCAACAAGTCATTGAAGAACACATGGATCAAAATAAAAGGACTTCATCGGAAGGAGAGGATATAATAGATGTTTTACTTCAACTGAAGAAGCAACGTTCATTTTCTGTAGACCTCACTTTTGATCATATCAAAGCTGTGTTTATGGTTAGTTTGGATTCCTTCCCTTAATTAGCTTTTCCATTGCTTTTTTAGAGTAAATTCAAAATTTGATTTTCCATCAAAATATTGAGCAATGAAATTGTTTGAAAAGTCACTAATACATTTATATATCAATACAATCAAACATATTCTAGACAATTCTTTTACATTTACTATTCAGAATATCCATCATGAATTGTAATAAAGATTATCTTGACGAGTCGATTTCAAAACTTAAAAGACTAATTGAATGTTCTGTTTTTTCTTTATTTCAATCACATATAATTTAATGTATTTTTGTACTCTTTATATAATTTAAAAAAAACAAAACTCCCTATTATTGTAGTAATAATACATTTATTATTAAATATAAAACTAAAAAGAATCTCAATTAATTTTAATTTCAACCTTTTCTTTTATACAGGACATGCTTGTAGCAGCAACAGATACCACAGCAGCAACAACAGTTTGGGCTATGACCGCACTAATAAAAAATCCAAGAGTAATGAAAAAGGCTCAACAAGAAATTAGGACCTTTATTATTGCAAATAACAATAATAAAGATTTCTTAGATGAAGAAGATGTTCAAAAGTTACCTTATTTCAAGGCAATGATAAAGGAAATATTAAGATTGCACCTTCCAGCACCATTACTAGTGCAAAGGGAATCAAATGAAAATTGCATTATAGATGGATATGAAATTCCAGCCAAAACTATAGTGTATATTAATGCTTGGGCTATTCATAGAGACCCTAAAGTTTGGAAGGATCCAGAAGAATTTTATCCAGAGAGGTTTTTGGATAAGGAAATAGATTTTCGTGGTCAAGATTTTGAGCTTATTCCATTTGGTGCTGGTCGAAGAATTTGTCCAGGAATGCATATGGCAGTTGCTACACTTGATGTTGTTCTTGCTAATCTTCTTTTCTCATTTGATTGGGATTTGCCAAAAGGGATGACAATTGAAGAGATTGATACTGAAGTGTTGGAGGGAATTACCCAACATAAGAAGAATCCTCTTTTCCTTGTTCCTAGGAATAAGGTTGTGTTTGGTGAGTGTATGATAAAATAAAAAGAGTAATAATATATGTACACTATAAAATTAGTCAATATAGTAATATCAGCTACTATATGTAATAATTCAACTTTTAAAAATTGTTAATTTAATTTTTAAAAATGTTGGATTAATGTATAATATTAAAAGTTGGATTAATAGTTTTAATAAATTGGATTATTATGTATGATAGCTGATTTTGTGATATACAACAAGCATTTCTCTAGACTGAGGCGTTATGTTTAAATTAGTGTAAACGATAGTAGTTTATGTATCAATTTTACTTTGTATTCTCTCTTATTCCAATTTTATCGGTGTTTTTAAATAGGATTTGTGAAAGGTGAAGTGTCAGCACTAGTATTTAGAATTGTCTACGATATAATAGTGTTTGAAAATATTAAAATGAAAAAAGTACTAGAAGATCAATAATGCAATGAAATATCTACCTAATCATTGATAATAAAATATTAAGAAAAGAAAAAAAATTCTTGTAGAAGTTGGTGATGAAAATATGTGTGTGTGTTAAGTTTGTAAGCAAGTGTCAAGGTAAGCAAGTGGAAGTAAGCAAGCATTGAGTGCATAAAATATAGAGAGTTAATTAATTAATGTTTAAGAATATATAAAATAATTATAAGAGTATTTCAGTGTGCACTATTATAAGGTGTACTAATAATATTAAGTCATAATATTATTGACTTACTGTGTGTTTAATAAAGTATTATATTTTGCTTACTCAACAAAAAAAGGAATAAGAAGATAAATTGAAAATTTGTAACAGAATGATATTACTGCAAAAGTGAATTGTGTTTTTTTTTATAATAGTTTAGGGTTTAAGGTTTAATTTTTTTTTTGTCAACGGTGTCCGGAGCTTCGTCCCGACTAATCCGTCGTCCCGGGTCACGTACCTGGGAATGACAGGTGAGGCTCCCAGTGAGAATTTTTTCCATCCACAAGACTCGAATGCGAGACCTTGCTTAAGGCTGCGTTTGGTTATGGAGACGGAGACAGAGGAAAGAGTACAAATTTATTTGTATAATGTTTGGTTTGCAGGAACGGAGACAATTTTCCATAATTGTCTCTGTCTCCGTCCGTATTTTCTGTATCTCCATATACCTGGGACGCAAAAATGAAGACGAAGACAGAAATATTTTTACAATAATACTCTTGTTTGGTGATGGTTCAATGGTGGTCCGGTGGCAGCAGGCGGTGGTCCGGCGACGATTCAGCAGCATTTGGCGGCGGCCGGTGGTGGCTGGCGGTGGTCCGACGGTGGTCATTGGTGGCGGCGGCCGGTGGTGGCTAGCGGTGGTCCGACGGTGGTCATTGGTGGTTTGGTGAGGGTCAACAATGTCATTTTATTTTTATGTACATTGTCAACATCCATACAAGCAAACAAACATGATACTGAGACGGTTATTTTTTCTGTATTGTCTCTGTCTCTATGTCTCTGTCTCTCTGTCTCCGTCCACTCTTGAATCCAATCGCAGCCTAAGGAATAACAAGTCGTTTATCACTTGTGTCAATCCTGGTCGGAAAGGTTTAATTTTATTTACATGATAAAGGTATGGGTCAATATAAAGCTAACTATCAAAACCCAACCAATACACTCAAAAGAATATGGGCCTATATTTTACTTTCAATAGGTTTAAGGCCTGCAATTGTTATTTCATCCCCAAAATGGGCCCAGAAATCATGAAAGCCTATGACTATAAACTTTTTCGAAGGCCCAAATTACTTGGCGTAATTTCTTATATCAATATATATGTATATTATACCCGGGGCGACAGATTAGTTGGAGCGAAGCTCCGGACACTGTGGGCAACCAAAAAATATATATATATATATATATATATATATATATGTATATGTATATTATATTGTCTTATACTTCTAAACAAACACAGTCTTATAATATTTCAAGCATTTACAAATTTGCGCGTATTTATAGTTTCTGATTGTTTGAGTAAAGATGTTTGTTTGTTTAATTTCATTATTGCAGTGATCAGAAAATAAAATTGATTGGGGAAATAAAGGTGAAACTATATATTTAATTTACATTTCATTATTTAAAACAACTCCATTTTTACTATAAATAAATTTGATAGAATTTAATATTTTAAATATCTCCCAATAACCACTCAAATATATCTTTTACAATTTTATTAAACAATTAAACTTAAATTTTGTACTTGAATCTAAATCAAATGAATAATGAGGTGTCTCAAATAATATAGGTTTAGAAAGAGTTTAGAATATAAAATACATTAACAAATATTGTAGATATGATACACATCATATCACATGATATGATTTACATAACATACATTATATGTTGCATAAAAAAATAATAATGTAACATATAATATATGTTATATATAATATATGACATATATTGTGTATTTTAAATTATATATTATACACAATATATTGTCTGTTTTAGTTATTTTTTTATACACCGACCACCAGGTATTTACTATTAGAAAATTTATAAAAAAAGAAGTCAATTATAATTCAATAAGAAAAGAGAAAGAAAATATAATCGAAGAAATGGGTGGGTTGATGGTAGAATAGGCTGCGTTTGCCGCTGCAACAGTCGCTGACCCAAAACAGTGTAGTACGATCATCACTTCCTATTGCTGAACGCCTGAACCTTTTTTATTTATTTATTTATTTTTAAATCTCTTTCTTCCATTTTTAGTCTGAAAAGAAAAATCTCATTTGTAATGTAATGCTTATTATGCTATGTTTTTGTCTGCACTTTGCAGTTCTCGCTCTTTTGGACCCAAACCTATTGATGAAAAATATTCATACTTACACATATTTGTAGAATTGTTAGTAAAGAAGAATTTTTTAGTTTAGGTGAGAGAATTGGTGCTAATACTCATTTTAGAGTAGAATATATTTTGTACTAAATATTGTTTAGGCTCTCTTATTTTAAATAATTAGTTATTTTTAAATGTGTATGTAGATTAGAAAATAGAAGAAGTATTTTTCATCAAAATAATTCAGTAATGTTGAGAGGGTAGAATAGGTAAAAAATAAAGCAAATTATACTTACCGAAATTCATCAATACATTCTTTATATTTGTATTTCTTGTTTTTAGGTCATTGAATTTATCAAATTAATTAAGGATCTCCTTTATGTTGCATATATATGAATAATATTTGTAGGAATAACTATCAGAATAAATAAAAAGAAATTAAAGTAAATTCAATCAAATTCTAGAAAATCAACCTAGTCTATCTTAGATAAACTAAAGGCATATTTATAAGTTAAAAAAACTATCAATTTAATTCTGAAAATTAAAACTAAAACTTTATATATTATTTCATGATAATTGACCACGGATAGGGAGATTGAGAGGTGTCTATCAAATAAAATATTTGGAGCTTGGGATCAATCATAATGATGTTAACATTTGCATGACATTGCAGAGCATGGTTTTTATTTATTTATTTATTTACCTTTCTGTAAATTTGCAATTGACGTATACATATTGACCTTGTCTTTCTTTCCGTCTTTGTTGAAAATCATTGTCATCTTCTTAGATTACATATATCAATTTAATTATGTGGATACAAATATCTTCTATGACTTATGATTAGCCACAAAATCATTTGGTGTTCAGAAAATATGAAACCAAGTAATAACCAAATTGTCATTTACTTAGAGTCGGTTTGGTTATCTTATTATCAATAATTATTCATATACATTTGATTTCATATACTTCATATATAGGTAATTATCTAACTAATAAATTAATGAACATTGTTCCTTGTACTCCAATAATATATATATTGGGTTTACTTTCTCTAAAAAATAGAGAAGAAGAAGAAGGAAAAAAAGAAAAATATTTAATTAGTTAGAGGCTGTTTGGTTACCGTTTTCATTTTCTATTTTCTTCTGTTTTTAAAATTTTGTGAAGGAAATACTGAAAATAGAGAAAACGAGATTTTATTGTTTTCTCTGTTTTCAATATTTCCTTCACAAAATTTTGAAAATAAAGAAAACAGAAATGAAAACGGTAACCAAACAACCTCCTAGTTAGTTACTTACTTATGTATATATGGAGTATATGAGAGTAATATTCTCTATTTTTTAGTGAAAGTAAGCTCAATGTATATATTATTGAAGTACAAAGAGTATTTTTTTTTATTATATATATATTTACTTTTTAAAATAATATTTGAATTTTTCAAAATAATTTTATGAGAAATATAAATTGTTATGCTTAGTTTATTGTGTAAATAACCAGATTCTTACATAATGTTGGATTTTTTTCCCGTATAAAATAAAAAAAAATTGTTAGTTCTATAAATATAGTGAGAGAAATATTAATTCCACGGAGTGTTCTATTTTATCTTTTCTTAAAGGAAATCGTAAAATTCATATGGTTTTACTTTAATTTCAACACGTATCTGAAAATCGTAGCTACCTTCTCCATGAAATCGTATGTCTCATCCGATTTCTTTGTTGTTGATTGTTTACACCAACAGTGGCACCCAAAGCAACACAAGGAATTAAACACACAATCTTGTATATCACATGCACACACACTATTTGTCATATAGCCAATTCTAGTATTTATTAAATAAAAACATATACTACTTTCATTCTAAAATAATAGTCATTTTAACTTTTTTATTTTATTGAAAAATTAATGTTATATTAATTTTAAAAATTAATCAATAATAACATTTAGAAAATAAATCAAATATATATTTCAGTTTACATTAAAATATTTCTATACAATTATCCAATTTAATAAAAAATAACATCAATTCAATTTATTTTTCTAAAAGTTATTATTGATTAATTCTTAATACTACATAAATTTAGAAGAATAAGACAATTTTTTTTCTCTTTTCTCCACCAAAATTTTTATACAGTATATTGATTATATAATCCACTTGCACTTCAAAATTCTTAAAAATGTTTTTAATTTCTATCACAATATCAAGGAAAAGAGCCGTTTTTTTATAAAAAATAAAATTCTAGAATTGACTATATGACAAATAGTGTGTCCATGTGATATATATAGTGAGTATTTAATTCCTTCCCATTGCTTTAGTTGTTGGTGGCACTCTTGGTGTAAACAATCTACAACAAAAGAAATCGTATAAGACATACGATTTCATGGAAAGGCTAAAAAAAAAAAAAATTAAAATTGCAGCACACCTACGATTTCTAGATACAAAATTAAATTACATAAAAATCGTAAGACTGCTACGATTTTTAGATATATGATCAAATTAAAGTGAAATCGTAGGAATCCTACGATTTTCTCTAAAAAAAGATAAAATAGGACACTCCATGAAATTAATATTTTTCTCATTGTATTTATAGAACTAACAATATTTTTTATTTTATACGGGGAAAAATCCCATAATGTTTAATAAGGTGTACAAAATAGAATAAGAGTTAAATATTAGGATAATACATTTATATTATGATAAAAATAGTGATTTCTATTTTATTTAAAAAAAATTATATTTATACTTTTCTTGTTTACATAATGTGGGAATTTTTAAAATGTTTTGTTGAAATAGGTGCGAACGTTTTGTCGTGTAGTTAGGGTCAGAATTGGGCCGTCCTAGCTAAGGGCACAACCCCAGGGGATGAGATGAGATTGTCCCCTCAACGCCCTTTTTAATGCTAACAATATCTTACGGTCATTTCATGATCCTTTTCTTATCTCATAAGTCAAAAAAACATGGACGAATTAATTACTAATTGAGAGTGTGGAAATTAGAATTAAATAAAATATGTACATATTACATAAAATAATGAAAAAGAGATGGGAGTAGGAGAGGGTACTACATACATATAGGTGGTGAGAATGTGAGGGGATAGTGGTGATGGGAGTGGTTTATGGCAGAATCATATATCAAATCGGTAATGTTTTAACGTGTGTACAGTGGAAATACGTTCAATTTATATCAAACATATATTATTCATATTATGTTTGTTATATAACACATATTCTGTAATACGGATAGCACATATCGGATATAAATTTATCATGTTAAATATTATTGTATATAAATAGAGATGATATATATATAGCTGCTGCGGCAACTGTGTTGTACGATCATCACACTCCTTTTTGTCTCTACTGTACTCTCCTTCAATTTTATTGGAATCAACTTTTGGCTTATTTTATCTATTCCATCACCCAAATTCCGGATACATACATATCACAAATAATTTTTGGATTCAGTTTCTTTGATATAGTTATATGGATTGAGTCATCATCATGTCAAGTTCGGATTTAAAAAATAGACATACATGATATTATTATTAGTATTGGGATAGGTTCAGGTTTAAATATTTATGATTGGATAGAGTATAAATTTTACTTAAATAAAATATACACTTTATTTAATAGATAAAATAGTTATCAACACAAGAGTTGATAAAAAGTTTCTACAAATAATATAATTCATATATAGTATACCATAATTTTGAATTGGAAGAGTTAAGATAAAAGTGAAAAGGAATAATGGTGGAGTTGAAAAATATTTAACTTTATTGTTTGGATTTTTTGTGATAAAATAAAGTAATATTCTTTTTTTTTTTGTAATATTAACTAGAATTTGATGAAATAATTTTATGAGTATAATATAGCGGTCAACTGTACTCTATCAAACTTCTCTCAAATTGAGAAAAGAGGAAATTATGAAGAGATGATGATGCAAATTTGACCTAAAGAACTTTAAGCACCCATAGCAACTAGCCCTTTTATAATTTATAGTAAATATATTGGTATATTTAAAAAGATATTAAGAAAAAATAAAAAAAGAGGCAAACTCATCAATTAGTAAAAATCGATAAAAATGATTGAAAATATAATATTTACGCTACTAACTAGGTTTCATGACTTATTTACAACAAAAGTATCGAGATGAAACTATAAGGATTTGCTAATCAGTTAGATTTTGGAGGGGGATTGAGGAAATAAAACCTTTTAAAAAATATTATTAATTTGAAATTCTTTAATTATAAAATCGTGAGATTATATCAAAGAAGATTTTGTTATACGACTTATATATTTTATCACACTTAAACAATTTTCTGTAGATTATTTTATTAAAAATATTTGTAGTAATCAAATTTATCAACAACAAATTTTTTGGTATTCCTTTTTAGTATTTCACCCTAAAAATTATTAACTTATATATTTCTTCCATTTTTTATTTGTCGATTTTGCATTTTAAACTTGTTTTTTATTTATCTCGTTAACAATTTTAGATTAATTTAATATTTTTTCATATTTAATTCTTATTTAATTCATCCTTTTTTATCGAATATTTTTTTTGTTAATTATTTTGATAAACTAATCATTATTTAAAATATTGTACAAATAAAAAGTTAAAAAAAAAAAACAGAGTACTCATCTAAACATAACACACAAAATTTTCATTTGTATATAATTATCATTTTTATTATTTTTTATTTTTGTCTTTATACTATGCACATCATCAATACACCATCTTAAATAATGGTGGACAATACTCTTGACCTTAAATCATGGCTTCTCTCTTACCTCTTTGATTTTTATTCTGGCTTCTTCTTACATCGGTAACAGTAACATTTCCATCATCTCTCTGCAATCGCCGTTCCACCTTTTACTCTCTCTCATACCACCTTTTCTATAAAAATAAAAAATAAAAAATAAAATTCCCATATTTTACTCTGATCATAATACACACACACCCTCTTTCCCCCATACACAAACTAACTAGTGCCTCCTCCCATAAACTCTCTTTCTTTCTTTCTCTCTTTTCTTCACACATCAAAAATTCAAAATCTACCAAAACCAAAATCATGGTTGGTATCATCATCATTGCTCTATTCTCTTTTCATTGCATCTCTCAAAAAGTTCTCAACTTTATTATTCCATGTATAGATAGTATTTATGGGTAATTATTAACCTTTTTTTTTTTAATTTTGAAATTTTCATAGTTGATTTCTTCACCACATGTTCCTAGCTGGCTCCAAGTTCTGCTCACAGAGAAATTCTACAACGCTTGCATAATTCATGAAGAAGCAAAGAAGAATGAGAAGAATGTGTATTGTTTGGACTGTTGTATCAGCCTCTGCCCTCACTGTTTGTCCCCTCACAGTTCTCACAGACTCTTACAGGTTCATATATACCCAAATTAAAAAACAAAAAATCCCTTTTTTATATATATATTTTTCAATTATTCTGCTGAATTTAGTGTTGAATACTTTTGTTGTTTTTGGGTGCAGATTAGAAGATATGTGTATCATGATGTTATAAGATTGGATGATATTGGAAAGTTAGTTGATTGCACTTCTGTTCAAGTAAGTATATGGCATCATTTGAATTTCTGACCTTATTTGAAAAAAAAAAATCCATTTTTTTATTTTTCAGCATAATTGAAATAATTTACAAAAAATAAAATTACAGGTATAAGCAGAGAGTGCTATGTGTACCTTGTCTTGTAGCTTCTTCTTGCTTATGCTGATTTTAGCATTTTACTTGCATAGTAAAACCTTTTTCCTCTATACCAAGATAGAAATTCTTTCAAAAGCTGAACAAGTTTCCAATTCCCAAATTAGTATTGAAAATTTTCATGGGTTATACAGGAATCACCATTTCTAATCAGATAATAATCTACATGTTTTGTGATGCTATTTGCAACTTTAATTTGCACAAATCATAATAAAAAAATTTGGGTCCTTAATTCAATAATTTATGTGTGTGTGTAAATGGTGTAGTCTTACACAACAAACAGTGCAAAAGTGGTGTTTTTGAAGAAAAGGCCACAGACAAGGAATAACCTAAGAGGCTCCGGCAATTTCTGCAGCACCTGCGACAGGACCCTGCAAGACCCATACCAATTCTGTTCTCTCTCTTGCAAGGTTTTTATTTTTTTCACTTTCTTTTGTTTCTTTCAAAACTTCAATTGTTGGGGCCTAAAAAGAAGAAAAAAAGACCTGCTTTTTATTCCCATAACACACTCACATTCTTATTCCATGTTATATTCCACCTTTTCTGTTCATCTTCTGGTTCTCTACTTTTTTCTCTCAACAAGTTTGTCGATTTTTTTTTTCACACTACCATGTCAATTTCATACTTTTCTTCTATGGGTGTAGAGAATTTGGGTTTTATTAATCTTATCTCTAATTTAGAAATATTTATCACATAATCTAATCTGTGCTAATGTATAGTATTGATTGAATTTTTTATTTTATAGGCAAAATACTATATTGATTTGTTTATGGGCCCATTAATTTAAGACAATTAGCTTATATGATTTCTTACTTTTTCTAGATTGTGTTACTTAATGCAACTTTGGAAATATTTAATTTGGTTTTTATAATTGGAGTCTATTATTAGGCCATTGATTCAGTCGTCAAACATTGGTGTTTTAAAATATTCTTGGTTAACATTATTAAGTTTTTTTAATTTTTTAATTCTTTTTTGAAAAGCCTATTTGCATTTGTACATTATAATTACCCACTTAATTTTATTGTAAAAATCCTAATAATCACGTATAAAAGTCCATAAGTATGTTGGGATAAATTTGCATTTATAATATAATGTATTCATTATAATTTTTCATTGACATGTTTATCTGTTTTTTTTTATTAATTCACAGATAAACTATCTCATTGGAACAAAAGGTGGTCTCTCTGGCTACCTGTTTGAATGCAACTACCTGCCCTTGCCTGAACCGGGGTTCGATGATTGTCTTATGACCCCTGACTCGGTCCTTGAACCGGCTGGTTCGATTCGAACTTCCTCCGGTTCGGGTGGCTGTGGTGGGGTGGATTGTAAGACCACCCTTGCTTGCACAGCCACCACTGAAGTTGTGAGAAAGAAAAGAACTTCCGGTTCAGCTTGCCGATCGGTTGGGCCGGCATGTCGACCGGTTTCTGAGATATCTTCCGGTTTGATGAACCGTAGAAAAGGGACCCCACATAGGGCCCCTCTTTATTGAATCTCTTTTATGGGGTTATAGGATGAGGGTGGAGGGTTGTGGGAGAAAAATCTATGTTATGCTCATGTTTCAGTTTTTGTTTCATTTCATTGATTGGGGGAATAGATATATTATAATTTCTTATGCACATAATTAAAACATACATATTCATGTGAAGAGGGCATAGACACAAACCTTTTAGTTTTGAATGAGGAAAATTCTACTGAAAGTTGTGGAATTTAATTTTAGGTGTTTGTGTTTATTTTTCTCTTTGTATGATATATGATATGATTATGTATGTGTTTAAGAAATACAAGATGGAGTAAATCTTTTTATTCATTCCTGATTATAACAATTTCTGACATTTACTTCATCAAGTATAAATTTTTAACATAGTTTTTAAGAATTAAAAATACTAGTTTAGGGATTAATATCTTTAATGACTGAAGATTTGAAATGATTAATGTTTTTAATTTTTAAGAATTATACTAGAGGAGACTTAATGTGTTCGAAATTGTTTTGATCATAAATGAGTTTGAGATTTATCTCCTCCATTCTCCAACAATGAAGTGCTAAATCTGGTTAGAAGGAAGAAAAATCCTCCCAGTTTTGTGGATTTCATCCTCTCTAGTTTCTATTATGATTATTATTATATGTTCTAACCTCAATTTGGGTATAGCCTTAATGGGATTTGGATATCATGGCAAGGGTTATAGCTGTAATGTTATGATGGACTTTTTTAATATTATGATATATAAATTTATGAAATCTAAGTGCAATATATTTATTTGATCTTATCATGTTCATGTCCTCTATTGTAGATTTGTAGTCTTAGGGTTGTCATTGTCTCAAATTATGTTATATTAATGACTACTATTTTACATTCTATCGATCTCAACGTAATTGTAATCAGATGCATAATGAATTGAGCATTAATTTCTCAACTTATGTTTCAAGAAAAGAGAAAGCTCAAATTGTTCCTCCATTTTGCACGCGTGAATCAATTTGATCCTTCACTTTATTTTTCGTTCAAAATAGTCATTCACTTTGTATAATGTGAATTAAGTTGGTTCTTTATCTGAATTCCGTTAACACTCCTACAGTTAAATGTTGAGGTGGATTGTTAAGTGCCACATTGGCACTTGATCAAAACGACATCATTTTAAGGGTTCTCATTAAAACACTAATGCACATGACAAAACGACGTAGTTTGACTTCAAATCCCTAACTTACCAGAAAACCAGTATTCCTTTCCACCACATCAAAACTAGGTGTAAAAGGCCTTGTTGATTCTGGTATCACAAAGATCCCTCGAATGTTCCATTCTCCAATTAATAATTTGGACCTCACAAACACAGTATCATCATCACAAGGTGACCCAAAATTCAGCATCCCAATCGTAGATCTTCAAGGGATACATGTTGAAGTGGTTGACCAAATGTTTTGGAGATGGAGGCTGGGCCGTGAGGAGGGAGGGAGTGGCGATGGAGGGTGCTGGGTCATGGGGGAGGCTGGCCGTGAGGAGGGAGGGATAAGCGATAGAGGGTGCTGGGTTGCGAGGGACAGCGATTGGGTGGTTGGGTCGCGAGGAACGGAGTTTGGTGGTTGTGGCTGAGTGGTGAGGGACGGAGGCTGGGTGGCGATGGAGGGTGCTGTGGTGAGGGACAGAAGTTGTGTTGTGGTGGAAGGGAATAATGAGGTGGAAAGGAATACTGGTTTTCTAGTAAATTAGGGATTTGAAGTCAAACTACGTCGTTTTGTCATGTGCATTAGTGTTTTAATGAGAACCATTAAAACGGTGCCGTTTTGATCAAGTGCCAATGTGGCACTTAGCCGTCCACCTCAACATTTAACTAACGGAGTGTTAACGGAATTCAGGTAAAGGACCAACTTGATTCACATCATGCAAAGGGAAGGATTATTTTGAACGAAAAATAAAATGGAGGACCAAATTGATTCACGCGTGCAAAGTGGAGGACCAATTTGAGATTTAACTCTTCAAGAAAACTATTTTCTGTTGTATAGACTTATATTTCATTGAATATAATTATGCTTAGATATTTGATAAATAGAAGAAATTAATGGATTTTGAGTCTTAATTTCATAACATAATTTTTGAGAAATGATTTTAAATTCTATATTTTTTGTGTTAATAGATATTTTATTTATGGCTAAATGAAGTATGTATTTTATTTAACGAGATTTAGATTTTTTAAGTTTTATTAATAAGTGCTGAAAGTATACTCATTAAGAATATTTAAAATGATAAAACTTCTTGTTATTTTTTTAAGTGTCCTTAAAATAGTTATGGACACTTATTTAAAAAAAATTCAAAGTTCATTTAAATGGTCAGAGCAGAAGTGAAGAAGTATACGCTGTGAAAAAGGGTTGTGGAGTCATAAATAATTTAATAGGGTGAGGCTCTGTGACCCACAAAATATTGTGTAATCCTAGAATTAGAAGCAAGAATTGATGGCAAAGAAAATAGGAGTAGTACTGTTCATTATGTCATGTCTTATCTTTGTTCTCTGGTTTTTCTTTGTAAACCCCACTGCAGCATCATGACAAAATTCAAACACAAACACCCTTTTATTTATTGCACTTTGTCCCATCCCAATGTTACATCCTTTTTTTACTGCTCATAAATCCATCCAAAGCATCTTATTAAGACCACTAATTAATTAATCATTTAAAATTTTATTAGGTAGTGTTTGTGTTTTGTGACACTGGTGTTAGAGTTATAGTTACCCAAATTCAAATTAACTTTCACATATATGTATCTTTATTCCATCAGATAATGACTCCCTTCTCAATGACTATGTTCATTAAGGTAGTATTTATTTTCAATGACTCTGGAGAGTCAAGGAAGTCATAGAGTGAGTGTCAAAGGAGTCAGAGTCACAATGAACACAAAACTGACTCCCAATACACACTCACATATTTGTACTTCGCTTTCAGCACATAGTGACTCTCTTCCAATACACAGTGACTCTAAAATTGGGGTGAACAAAAAATTCACAATTTTTTTCACTGAGTCACTATGACTCTCTTTACTAAGTCGCTGTAACTCTCGCACCAAACACTTGACAGAATCAATTTTTCACTGATCTCTGACTCTGATCCTAGAGTCAGAGAAAACAAATGCAACTTAAAGTTACTATGACTATTGCGATAAACACTTAACAGAGTTAATTTTTCACTGACTCTCTGACTTTGACCTCAGATTCAGAATAAGATTATAGGGAAATACTTGGGGCACAACAAAAAATCAGTCAAAACAGCCAACAAGATTTGCACAATATATATAATATAAAATGCAAAACATATATTATATGTAGTGCACAACGTATATCACCTATTGTGCATAACATATATCACATATTGTAACATCATCTTTCTTTACAACATGTTATATATGTTGTGCACATCATGTGCTATATGATGTGCACAACATGTAATATTCGTTGTGCAATTTATGTTATATACGTTGTGCACAATTTGTTGACTGTGTTGGCTGTTTTTTTGTTATGCCTCTAGCATTGCTCAAGAAAAACATATGCACCCTTAGAGAATTAAGAAAGTATAGATTATTGAAGCTATTTTTTTAATTTTTTTTAGTAAATAAGCTATTTTTTATTTTTTTTAATAAATTTGTGAACATATATTAAGAAAATAATTAGATCAACTTAGAAATAGATGAATTTTAGTGGAGCTAATAATAGTATTCTTATTATTTCACCTCTAATATTTACTTCTTCCGTCCATTAATAAATGACGTTTTAGACTTTTCACGGTTATTAAGAATGTAATTAAAACACATTAACTTCATATGTAAAAATGATATATAATGACTAAATTATTCTTTTAATTTTTTGTGTAATAATTATTATAAGAGATATGAGAGAGAATGCATGTAAAGATAAAATTGGGAAAAGAATAATAAATATTTTCTTAAAATTCTAAAGTGACAAATAATATTGGACAAGAGAATTTTATAGAAAGACAATTATTTGTGGACGGAGGAAATATCTGAAAACTATCTCTCTACACCTATTAATAATGCCTAATGGAAGAGTTTATGTTTGTTTACGGGATTTTAAATCGACATTATCTCATTTTCCAAGAACATTTTATGGGAGAGTGAAATCGGGTAGGGAAAAGACACGGATAACCATGAGTTTAAGCTAAGATTAAAGCCAATCATGAACAAATTAGACACAGATTTTGTGGATAATAATGGAATTACAAATTACGAGATAATCGAACGGTGTGTAAATTATGTGTTATCAAACCCTATTTGGCTTTTATATGGTTTTCCTATTCTGCCACTCCACAAATTGCATTCTAGTGCTTCTTCCTACCCATTCCCTTTCACTTTGGCATCTTTTTTATTCTCTCTTCATTATGGTATCCATCTAACTACTAATAAAAATAGAATTTAATTTTAATATATTAACACTTTTTTTTTAAATTAAACTAATAATGTATTATTATATATAGTTTTTTTTTCCACGGTATCCCCCAACCCGAAGGCTAAGGACTAATCCGTTGCAGATCTGAGCTTCATTTAAGGGTTTGCTGCTGGCCAATGGGTTGCTCATACACAAGGCGGAGATTGAACTTCCGACCCTTACTTAAGGGGACAAATGAGCTAACATCTTGGCCCGAAGTTGGTTAGAGCATTATGTATAGTTGATAATATCAAATCTTTCAACAAATTAATAGACGGGCTAAAGATAGACAGATTATTAATTTTTGGCTCTACCAAAATATTAGTTTTTTTATTTATGGATATTCATTGATATTCTTGAGATGATAGTCTGTAGTAGGAAGTGGAGTCAAAATGGAAATGGCCCACCTTAAAAAGGGAGCAGAGATACTACAACTTGTCTTTTCCAATTCCAGAGAAAAGCGTGACAATGGATGTATCGGAAATATGAATCAATATCAACAACACAACACCAAAATGCTCTACTATCCTATCCTACCCTATTGCGTATGATCTACCCATAAAATCATACTTTGACTTAGATCCTTTTTCTTTTCTTTTCTTCTTCGTATGTAATATCTCGCATTCTCACTTATATAAACATATTAAAATAATGAGCATAGTTAGAGGCATAAAAAAAACCAGCCAAAACAGTCAATAAGTAGGAATTTGGGCCACAATCACCCAGCCCATTAAAAATATACTCATGTTATTTGGGCCATAAAGTGTTAAATTGACTTTGTTGGCTGTTTTGGCTGATTTTTTGTTGTGCCCCAAGCATTTGTGTAAAATAATATAATTAAATTTTATAGTTTTGTTGTTAACGATACTTCAAATAACAAATTTAAGTATAATTTTAAATAGAATAGAGTTAAATATAATAGTGACTTTCTTGTACTAAAATCATGAAAATATATGTTTTTAATATGAATATTTTTACTTTTATTATCTAAAGTACTTGTTAATAAAATTCTAAATTTTATTATATTTTATAATATTATTCTTATCATTATTGTCCCTCACATTATATCACAAATTAAGAGGACGAGAAATCTCCCCTCCAATTAACTTTATTTTAACTAACTTTGGTTGCGTTTGTTTTTTTTACTCTAAGGTCAGAGTCAGAGAGTCATAGTAAAAAATTGATTCTATCATGTGTTTGGTGCAAGGGTCATAGTGACTCAGTGAACAAAATTATCAATCTTTTGTTCACTTCAATTTTGGAGTCGTTGTGTATTGGAAGGAAAACACAAATATGTGAAGGTGTATTCAGAGTCAATTTTGGAGTCACTGTGACTCTGACTCCTATAATACTAACTTTATGACTCCCTTAACTACTCCAAAGTCACTGAAAACAAACACTACTTTTGAGAAAGCTAATCTTATGAACTTTGGAGCATTATCCACTGTTATACAATTCTAGACTTCCATTCATATTTTTGAATTATAGTACAGATTGAACTTAATGTTGATTATATTCTTAAAAAAGGATAAACAAATCTCAGTTTCTTTTTTAATAGTACAACAAACTTTTATTCATTATGTTCCAATTATCATGGAATATTGCTATTTCAAACCTATAACATAACATAAACATAGAGGAATTAAACGGACTAAACTCAAACAGATAATATAAAAATTCAACTATTACAAGTTGAATCTAGTTAACATAAGAAGATAGGATTGGACGCCTCTAAATTTATTAGATCGATGAAGTAAAAAGTAGAGTTAATCACTATGTATAACCCTTTATTTTTACATTTTACCGATCTTTTCACTTTAGAGAAGTGAAATTCAAGAAGTACTTTTTAAGATTAAGCACATTGGAGACTAATTGGGGTCTGAATGTTGCAAGTGTCCAAAAGCAATTTCAGAGCAATTGGGACATTGATATTGATTCCAAGGATATTAGCTTTAATAGCAAGACAAAGGCAAAGTGAAAGTTCCACATCAAGCAAACCATGCAATATGGCACAACATGGTTGGCTAATAGGGGCACCAAGGCTAATAGGAGGGTCAAGCAATGGAGTGCATATGGCTAGGTTTAGAAGATTCGTACTACAACCTTGGTTTGAAGCTGTTGGAGGGAAAGGAGGATTTGTTGATGGAGTAGGGCTTGAGTTTGGTGTTGGACATGTTAGAGATGTGGTTTTAAGTTCAGTGGTTGCAATTGCACACCATGCAAGCTCTGATATTACAGCAGAGAAAAGAATGTAGGAGAAGAAAAGGAGAGATATAGTGGAATTTGCACCCATTGTTAATTCAATATCAATGTTGTTACTCTACTAGTTGTGAATATGATTGAATGTCTGAGCTCAGATATATAGAGTTGAATATTGGACAAGTTGGCATCATAATTTTGGCACTACATGGAGGAATTTGGCAGCCAAACTTTGAGATAAAGGGGGAAAAAGAAAAAATTAAAACTTAGGGTTTAATTGGTTGAGGGATAAAAATGAGGATGATTGGTATGATCTTAAAGTTAAGAGTAAAATTTACATGATTTTAAAGTGAATTTGATAAGGTGTATAAGACAAAATCACAAAAATATAGAATCGGAAAAAATAGAAAGAAAAATCAAAACTTGATCAAGATTAAACAAAAATCAATGTCTTTATATTAATTTAAATGTGATACAAAAATTACTTTTGTCTATTTTTCTATGAGCATTGTTATATGTACAATAAAAAATCAGCTAAAACAGTCAACAAGTTGTACATAATATATATAATATAATATGCGTAATGTATATCACATGTTATATACATTATGTATCGCATGTTATGCACAACATACATCACATGTTGCAAAAAAAGATAATATTGCAACATGTGATAAATGTTGTGCATAACAGATTAACAGGTGATATATGATGTACATAACATTTAATATACGTTATACATATTATATTATATATGTTGTGCGTAATATATGAATTATTTTGACTGATTTTTTTGTTGTACATCAAGTATTTACTATTTCTCTACTCTATTTCTTTATTGTATCGTTATGTATACCTCACCGAACACAATCTTATGCACGAAGTTTATTTATGTAAATTTTATACCCTAATTTTTACTCTGAACCAAATACATCTTTAGGTGAAAGATCAAGGTTTTATAACTACGTTAATGTTTGTCCTTTTCTAGTGAGATGTCCAGAGAACAGTTAGGTAGAGATTACACGAAAGGCAAGTGGATCCAAGTTTGGCTGCTAAACTTTGCTATTTCCATTATAATTATTATAATAAAAAGAAGTAGCCATAGAAACAAAGTTAAGACTTAAACACTATAATACAAGGTAATGATATATTTGAATAGATACAGAGAGTTTAAAAGTTAGAGTGGGACTACATCAAAAATCAATTATGAGAGACAGATTAGATATTAACACGATATAGGAAACAATTAATGTACAAATAGTATTTTCGGTAATACAAAAAGGAAAAACAAATTAGGTTTTAACAAAAGAATAGAAGTTCTATAATGAGTTTTGAGTTAAGTTTCAGAGTCAAGGAAGTCAGTGAAAAATTGACTCTGCCAAGTGTTTGTGAGAGTCACAGTGACTCAATGAACAGAGTTACAGTGACCAGTGAACAAAATTATCAATTTTTTGTTCACTCCAATTTTGAAGTCACTTTGTGCGGGAAGGAAGGCACAAATATGTGAGGGTGTGTTCGGAATCAATTTTGGAGTCACGGTAACTCTGACTCATGCGACATTGACTACCTAAGAAAATGAAGAAGAAATCATATTAAATTCATGGAGGGCAAAAAGAAAACACACAAAAACATTGCTATGAGTTGAATATCGAAAATATTGGATGAATGTAAAACCTAAATGACTAATGCTGTTCATTTTATTATTTATGTGTACACATATATGAAATTCTTTGTAATTGACAGACCTTAGTGAGGCTTCTGCAGAATAATGACACGATGATGCCCAACTCGAGTCTCATTGATGCGACCAAGGTGACGAAGAACCTGCAGAAACGCCATAGACAAATAATACTATACACACAGTTTCTCCCAACAATGTGCAAAAGATGAAAGTAGTATACAAGGTCGTCATGCACATACTAAGATTGCTTTTGGTAAGGTATACGAGACAATATAGAAATAGCAGAGATATAGACACAAATATAAGTCTTTATAGAACATTTAGATTAATATACAACATTCTATTTCGTGTGTACAGGACAAAAATACAAAGATAATGGAGATATTGATAAAAAAAATATAAAGTCTTTGTATCACACTAAGATTAGTATAAAAATAGTGGTTTTTGTCTCATTCTTCTCTATTTTGTGTCCTCTCTCTTCCAACTTTTCAAGAGTATAAAAATATAAAAATTTTCTGACTTTGAGACACAAATTTTCAGTAATATTCCTTTTACTAAACACCTAATTTATGCATTTTTGTCTGGATATTTTTGTTATGTATGTTCCGAAACCTAATGAAAATGTAAAATAGGCATTTTATTTTGTCTTGCAACAAAATTTTTCATCATGTCACCTCACCAAAAACGTTCTAAGTACTCCACAAGGTACTAGGTAGTCAATACTGCCTCGGGTATCAACAAGGATCTGCCTCGGGTATACAACAAGGATCTAATAAGAAAACAGGACATCATAGCATCTTTTTGTCTTTACATATTTTTCTTTTTTTCATCTTTTACAAAACAGTATTGACTATAAGTCCCCAAGGATTTTCATTCAACCATGCATATTAATTAAGGGGAGAAAAAGCAAGGAACTGGTAATGTGATTGATCATCCAGTTTAACACTTCAAATAAGTTTCGCGAGTAATATAAAAAAGCAAGTTTGTAGAGGCAAATAGTACTCACAGTTAATATTGCTTTTCCAGTGTTGTCAAGCTTCAGTGATGGACCTTTTATATCACCTTCAAGAAAAAAGTGCTTTCCCTTGATCCCTTCCATGGTTGCAATATCTCTTACTTCCTGCATTTTGTCAGACAATTAATAAGAACCTTTTTCTTTCCGCATAAATTAACGATTAAGCATACAAAAAGCATGCCATGATTCAAGGATTGTTTCACTCACCAGAGCTTTCTCCCAAAGATTTTCTGCCAACTTCATGAACAAATAAACCAATTTGTCAATATGAGGAACTGTGAGAAAAATATACTTTAGAGCTAAAAAGAGAATTTGATCATTAACCTTCTTTTTGGGGGCTGCAATAAGTTGAGCATTTGCTTCAGCATAAGATGCCATATCATTGATTGCTGCATTCACCTTCTCTAGAGTAAGCCTACCTCTCATGTATCTATAATATAAGACCTAGTGTTAGATTAGGAATGAAACTGTATAGATATGAATTTCTGAGCCAGAGTAAACACTAAACATCAATCAGATAATTTACATGGAAAAGAAATATAACAAAGAAAAATATAGAGTGGAGTTTGTGGTTTCAATGTTAAGAATGTAGTCATTGACAGAACATTGTGCATTTGGATGGGGAGTGAAAATGTGGTGAAAATTTTCATGGATGAACTCGATGCGTAATCGATAGAAGTTAGAACTCTGCGCGAGGGTATGAACTTATAACAAAGCTATGCCATATATATACATGTATGCGCACACGCATGTAGCTGATTTCAGACTAAATTTACAGAGCACTATCTAATGAAGATATGCATAAATTACTTACGATGACAAGGAATCGAGTTCACTTGCAGTAACATACCACATTGGTGGAGAACCACGACCTTTTTTCTCCTACAAAATGATGAAACAAAGGAAAATGTGAGACCAAAATTTGACCAAAATCAGAGCAGCAGATATTCTCAAGTGGAAAACAGATTAGAAAGGCATGAAGAAGAAAGAAAACAGAGAGAAAAACAGAGAATGAAAGGAAACAGAAATAGTGTTGAAATGTCAACCTTAGGTAATGGAGCTGGCTCCTCATCAACTTTCAAAGCCTCAAATGCAGTTTCTTGTGCAGAAAATTCAGGTAACAAACTGAGGAGCAACAAGACTAGAATTCAGCTCAAAAAGAGAATATTATATCTCCCTGAAATCTCAATAAATCACAGCAAGAAAACAAAAAAGTGCTATTACCATCTACTAGTCTCTGAATTTGTAGCTGTCACTCTATCAGGTAAATGTGAGGGAATGTAAAGAGACATATTCTGCAGTTTCTTTTGCTGCTTCAATGACTCATTGATCAATTTCTACAATTAGGCCGAAAAAAAACATATCAAAGATCATTGATTTGAAATTAAACTGTTTACTCAACCAATCATCAATCTTTTACCATCATCTTCCAAATAATACACAGAAAACTGATCTAATATAGTGACAAACATAATATCAACAACAACAAGTCATATCCCACTATGTGAAGTCGGCTACTTGAATCAAAAGACGTCATGACATCATACCGTTAATCAATAGTGACAAACATAATAATCTATAAAATTATGTTTACTCTCTCTCTCCCAATCTACAGGGCCAATTTTCACTAATAGATTAATAACATGTTTGGTTTTTAGTTGAGTCAAGATCTCAAAAATCAATTATGGCCCTAAAATTGATTCTGGATATAGTGAAAATTCATTAATTATCATAAGAATTGCTCTTAGATAAACTATCAAATATAAATCAGATTAGTTCAAAATTAATACAAATGCAGAATCAAACACGCCCTAAGAGAGGGAAAAAGAAACCTAATCAATTGTGACAATATATTGTTAAATTCACAACATGCCTTAGTTTTGGGAATAGCTAGCGTCTCTTCACGAAGACGATCCTTGATGGCCTGAACTTGAAGCTCCATAGCTCTCACCGCAGCGTCCACCGCTGACAGATCCGTGATGCTGCTCGCCGGGAACACTGCCACACACACAAAAATAAACACGTAAGTGCAGAATTGTGAATGGAAGATTCTAGAACAAAATTAAAAAAAAAAAAAAAAGAGGAAGGAAGAAATTTTGGGGATTGAATTGAAGTAACTGTTTCTAGCAATGACGAGCTCCTGAAGATGGGTTATGCGAGAATTGAAGGAAGACATCAATGAGTCGAGCGAAGACCCAGCTTTTGTGGCATCCATTGTTGTTCTTCGCTGCTCTTTCTGTTAAGATTCTTTTTTTTTTTTTTGTGAAGAGACTGGTTTGATCTGAAGGTGAAAAGATGCGAGTGTTTGAAATGCTATGCCTATTTCGAATTTAGGCGGCAAAATTATAAGTTCCAAGTGTGTATCATTTTTTATTAAAAAAATTTTCACTAATTATTTTTTAATTTTATTAGTCAGAATATATACCTAACGGCTGTACGATCCTCTAGATATGTCCATAAAACGCTTCTCATATAAGTCAATAAGAATTGAACATCTGATTAGATATTTAAGGAGTCTAACTAGCTATCAATTATATTAGATCTCATGATTTATTTTTTTATGTTAGATATTATTAATGTTATATTTTAATGTTGATTTAATTAATGGGAAGGGTGTTTATACTTTTACTTAATTTTAACCTATATTTTTATAGTTTAATCTATGATAGTATGATCAAGCATTTATATTGTATAAACTATATTATTAGGTTCCTACAGCCTAAAAAGTTTTAGGGAGACTTGATCAAAAACCTTTGTATAGTAAAAGAAGTTGATACAAAGTTTTTAAATGATATAAAGATTTAATTAAAAGAAATTTAAATTATAAGAATCGAATAAAGTTAAACTTAAATTTTTTTTTTTGGTATTAAGTTAAACTTTAGTTAAATCTGTAATAATTTTTATAGGGTAATATTCATATGATTTAAGTATAAAAAAAATATTCATATGATTTTTCAGCCCAATTGGTTTTTGGATATAAATAGGCCCACATTTTTCTCTAACAATAATAAAGTGGATTTCAAATTTTTCTCTAAGCAAATCATTTGGTTGACAAAAAATGTCAGCAAAGTGCCAACCGCACATTGTTCCATTCCATTCTTTGCGGTGTACACAACAAAGAATAACAAAACACTTGCTAGCTATATGATCAATAATCTACTAATATATAGGACAAAATTTTGTGTTACTTTCAATATATCGATCCACTTTAATGTCAATCCTTATTCTGCTTTTTTTTTTTTTTAACTTTTGATAGCATTGACATACATGATCACTTCAATATATCGATCCACTTTAATGTCAATCCTTATTCTGCTTTTTTTTTTTAACTTTTGATAGCATCGACATACATGATCACTTACGAGAAATAAAGGCAATAATGTTTGTCGTACAATAGAAATACGTCTAATGAGCATTCAATGTTTGCTATACATAAGATGTAATGTGTGTTATATGTATAACACACGTACGTATAATACACATTACGTATTATATATAGCACATGATGGATACTCTGCTCATTGGACGTATTTATATTGTACGACCAGCATTATTGCACTTTAAGAATGTTTGTCGTACAACAGAAATACATCCGACTAGTATCCAACGTATGTTATACATGAAATTTAGAACAATTTAACTAGATAGAGTTCCATAATAATATTATTGGGAATGCCGCGTTTGTTTGTTGCGAGTTGCCACCTTGATTAAGGGGCATGCGGCATGCATGAATGTATGTGAGAATGCTTGTTTCAAGGATTAATTAAGCAGATTTAGTTTAACTTTTTCTTCAATCCCAATTTATTTTATTTATTGGGGTTTATTTTATGCTTCGTCTCTTAGTTGTGAGTTCATATTAGTATAGTACTAGGGGACAAACTTGAAACTGTTGCATCTTATGTCTCTTCTTAGGTGCGGAACACCATGGCTTGCCCTTGCAATTCATGTTACATGCTAGCTAGCTCTAGGGCATTAACACTTTAAAACAACAATATATAAAAGAGCAACGATGCTTCTTGTACACCATTTTGCAGCCACCATCAGTCACTCCATTAATTTTATCAAATATTACTTTTTCATTCTGATGGGCCCACTATAAAAAAGTGAAGGGTGACTGATAGGAGAGTGTACATATAGCATTATTGATAAAAGAGTTATGATACTTGTACGCACTTTTTTGTATGTACAGTAAATATATATCTAATTAAATTTAAGGATGGGGAATAAAAATTGAACTGGTGGAGTGATGTCACATAAAAATTCAAGAGCAATGATATTGGTACATACCTTTTGGTATGTATAGGAAACATACATCTTGATCCAATGGTGGAGAAAAGAAGTGTAAGTGATGGAGTGATGTCACATCAAAATCTAAAGGTGATAAAGTGGGTGGAGAAGATATGTAAGAGAAAGTGTATGTACAAATATCATTATTGAAAATTCAATGATAATAAAGTGGGAGGAGAGGATATGTACGAGAAAAATGTACGTATGAATATCATTATTGTATATAAAAACATAAATAAAAAATCACTCAAAATAGTCGAGATAATATACATATCATATATTATATAATATACATTATATTTTCTAATGACCCATGGTTTTACTCATACCTTACTATCTAGGTTTATGTCACTATTTCTGGATGAAAATATTTAAAACATGTTGAATTACTCAAAAATAAATTAATACCTGTTTAATCTCAAAGGAGTCAATTCAAGTGATGTAGTGTTAAAAGATTAGAGGGGATCGGACAAATGACATGTTTATTAAACTTAGGGAGGGTAAAATAACAATTAAGTACTATTTAAACTCTTAAAATATATGATTATTAATATTTCTCGAGTATGTATTCATACTCGCTCTAATATTGGAACTATGCAAGAATTTTTAATGGAAAAGAGACTATGCATGAAAGTCGATCAATATATTGTTGGGACCTATATAGTTATTGATGTCATTTTCTCCTCATTTAAGAACCAACCACCATCCACCGACTTAGAATACAAGACGTACAACATAAATATGTCCAACTAGTATTCAATGTGTGTTATTACATAATACATAATGTGTGCTACATGTATAGTACATATACGTATAACACACATTCTGTATCATGTATATCACACATTGGATGCTAATTGGATGTATTTCTGTTGTATAACAAACATTATTGGTTAAAATCAACTTGTATTTAGTGGACTATATAATTCTTATCTCAACTGGAAGAAAAAAAACAATGCTACCACGTGATGAAAATGATGCAATTATGAGCCACAATGTAACGTAACCTACAAGGCATCGATCAATTGTATGTATGAATTTAATTTAATTTAATTTAGTTTTGGCATAGAATAAACATATAAGGTTTTCAACATAAGGAGAAATTTTTCCAATGAATGAGATTGTTTGCACTCACATATCAATATACATCAAGACCTTCCTAGTTTATAAGGAGGAATGCAATAGATTTATAATAAAAATTTATATAATATCTATTATTCACACTATTTAATTTTAATATAAATTTATATTTATATTTAATTCCTTAAAATTTATTGAATGAAATAAATATTGAACAAGTATATGTTACAGCATTGTAAACCAATCACTTTGCAATATTTTGAATAACATCTTATAACACTAATATTATGTGTACAATGAAAATTATACAATACTTGTACAAGAATTATATCTTCAGTTGTATTTTTTAAATACAAATTAATGCAATCTAATAACATATATGATTGTTATACAAATATTATACAATTTTCATTATAAACGTAACATTTCTTAAGTTATAATGAGGACTCTTACTTAAATAGTTGGATCCGTTCAATTAGTTAACTATTCACTTGTTTAATATCATCATCACTACAATACTCAATAAGATGAGTAGGAGGAAAATTAATCAAAACTCAAACAGAACTTCTCCTTAAACAAACTAAGTTTTTGGCAGCCAGATAATCTTTAATTTTATCACTCTAAGAAAAACATTATATTGATGTGAAGTTATATATGCATCATCACTATGTTTTGCCAAAACCTTTTCATCAATATATGCACCAAATAAACTTGTAAATATATCTCCTTCTAGCTAGGAACATGCATGAATATAGAAATTTATTTTTTTCTACACATAAACAACTGCATGCATGGTTGACTTCTCATGAACCAGTAATTACTACGTGACTATATTAGCTATCTTATGTCATGAAAAACCTTCACCTAATAACCCTAAACCCTAAAATTCACGAATAATTTTATACTCCAACAATAATATAGCTAATAGTTTTCTCTAATTTGTTGCTTCATATTATCACGTAAAGTTTAACAAAAAAAAAAAACATTATTACATAGACTAGCGAACAATCAATTGTCAAAGGAAATTAAAATAAGAAAATTCCCTTGATGCCTAGGTTTACTTATCTATATAAACAATATATAAACAAAATAAATAAATGATCTTAATTTCAATCCATTGTCGATATAAAATAATTTTACACAGATATCCAATCATGAATTAACACATCAGTAAAAATCTTTAACTCAACTACTCATTAACTAAAAAATCACACAAATCAATGAATGTGATTAACTAACGGTGTCAGTGCATCATAATTAAACTCCAAAATAAATATGAGAAGAAAGGAGAAAGAACATATATGGAGTAATAACTCTATCAAAATATATATATATATATATATATATATATATATATATATGGAGTAATAACCGTGATTTTCATAATGATATAGAAGCTAGGAGTAATTAGAATGACACCAGATTATTCTAAATCCATAGATATATAAATAAGTAGATAAATAGATATGCTCTTGTTAGAAAATTAAACATGCCTGATCTACATTTAAAACATAAAAAGAAAAAAAAAAACAGAGAAAAACTCACCAAGGAAAATTGTCATATATATGCTGCTAATTAACAAAACAAAACATTTCACCGCAAAATGAGAAACCCTGTCTCCATTGATTTTTCTTCCAATTTGTACAATATTCATCATCAGGGCCTCATTTAATTAATTTATACATCCTCCTCAAAATATATAAAGTAGCTAGCTAGGAATATAATAGATGATACAATAATATATTTATATATTATATTATATTATTGCTTAATTAGTTGTGAGAAGGAGGATGTGTCTTTGGTGGTGAATAGTCCAAATTAAACCCTGGATTATTATTATTTTTCTCTCTTGTTCTTTTCTTGTTGTGAGGCACACGCCAAGATGATGATGATGATGAAACTTCTTTTCCCACCATTGATCTTCTAGTTCTTCGATTCTTTGATGGCTTTGATTCATCTGAAAGACTAATAGTAACCAACCGAGTCTTCTTCATTTTCTCATCATTATTATCATTACCTTCATTAAGCTTTTTTGAAGTGGAATCAAACCCTTTTTTCTCATCATTATCACTAATCTGCATTAATTATTACATGAAATGATAAAAAAAATATGAGGAACATAACTCCTTAAATGCAAACCAAAAAACACTATACAATAGTAAAAAATATATATAGAATCTCTTGTTGAATAAAATAAACTGATATAAAACACACCTGAGCTTACTTCTTCAAGAGTTAATAAAGATATTAACTAAGTAGTTTGTCAAACACTAATATTTTCAATATTAAATGTCTCAATAAAAGTAATATTGACAATTAGTGACCATCGAAAATACCTAAAACTAGTTTATGAATATTTTCAGTTGTCATTAATTGTCAAATAATAGTTTATTATGACTATTTTCAACTGCTAACAAATGTCAATATATCTTTTTTAGATAATATTTTTATAAAAAAATTTCGACAATTATATGTTGAAAATAATCATTATTGTTGTAGTGAAAATTTCTAAATATTTATCATTTTTCTCAAATGTTAAAGAAACAACTTAACAATATGGAAAAAAATCAATTAATAACAACATATCATGATAATAAATAAAAGTTGATACAAACCTTCATAGAGGAGTTGGATTTCTTCTCCATCTTCTTGTCTAGAGTGCTAAGATGCCGGGCATTACATGCATGCAAGGAAATGCACATCATAAAGATAATTAGAACTAGATATGTAGTGATTGACATGCTTAATTAGAGTGAAGTAGTCCTAAAACTTTATATATAGCTAAGAGCAAAAAATTTGTTATGGGATAAGGGAAAAATAGAGTGATGGTAGGTCAAGCTAAGTATTTGTAGTAAACTAGTGACAAAGGAGAAATAAATGTTGCATTAAATGCAATAACCGAATGAGGAGGAATAAGAGTTAGTTAGTTATTTTTCTTGATGAACAAGAACATGGAGTTGTAGGGGATGGTGAAATTAAGAAGTAATGAGAGAAAATATTGAAGATATGGTGGCCTCCTCTCTTTTGTCCCTTTCAATTTATTGGGTCCCAATAAGGAAAGGGAAAGAGAAGCAACACAAAATGCTTCTTCATAGATATATACAAACAAACAAAAGGGGAAGAAGAAATAGAGAGTCAAAATTAGAGATTTTTTTAGTACTTTTAATATTATTTTACTACTTGTGAAAATTGGCGTTAGAGTATTATTAGATTCATTACAAAGGGTGTGTGTAAAGTGAAACATGAACCAAAATCAAGAATGGCATTGCCTCCTAAATTGGTTAAACCGAGGAACCTTTTTCATTCCCCTGTCTTTATCTTCAGGGGCTCTCAATTAACATTTGAATGGCTTGTGTCTTTCTTTGTTTCTTGCATTTGAATTATTCACTTTTTAATTTTCCTTCATTGGGAACTATACAAAAAGAATTACTATTATTTATTTATTTATTATACTAAGTGTTGAAAGAAGGAACACACTTTCTAGGTCATTATATAGTTACTTATTGAAAAGTTGGAACAATTTCACATTGACTTCTTAAAAGGTAAAAACAATTTGTTTGATCGAAGTCAATATTGTACAACAAGTTGTGAACATAATTTTAAGCAAGGACAAGAAAGAAGTAGCTAGTGAGGAACAGATCATGTTTGGTTTAATTAATTAATTAATTTGATAAGGGATTAAAAAGAAGGTCAGCTATATCAGCTCCAAATTAGTTAATTAATTAGTGTTATAATATATATAATAAATTGGGCTTCCTTTTTCTTTGATATTGGAAGAAATCATTTTACGATTAATAAATTGGATCATATATAAAATCAATAATGTTTGATATACAATAATAGAAATATACGTTCAACTAGTATCCAACAATTACTATACATAATACGTAATATGTGTCATATGTATAATACATATACGTATGACACATATTTTGTATTATTAATAACACGCATTAAATACTAATTAAACATATTTTTATTGAATTACATATACATCAAATTGTAGCTTTGGCCTTTGAATCTTGCACCATAAAAGTCACCCATGATGTTACTTTTTTCTTCCCAATTCCTATCATTTGATGTTCTACTCACTTATATATTTATTAATTAATAGGTTTAATTAATCAGTAGATTCTTATAATTGAGAAAATATGTTTAGTGTTCATTAATACATCAATTAACAAATACATATGTGTGTTTGTCTATGTGCTTATAAATAAATAATGTGTGAGACAGACAGCTTTAAAGGCCGTAAGACTTGATGGATGACATAGTTTGACATTTTGGGACACTCATCAACTGTGTGAAGGATGATTGTTGATATTGCTCTTTAATTATGTGACGAGGAACAACCAATTAATTTAAACATTGATTTTGTTAGTTGACATCAAATGTATGTTAGAGATAAGAAAATGATATTTGTTTACATCTTTGTTCAAAATAAGAGTCCAGTACAGACATAACTTGTATTATCTCTCTGAACATATATATCAAGTGTAAACAATTTATTAGAATGAGAGATGATACGAATCAAATTTCTAATCTCTTGTTTATACAAATTAATTAATTTATGGTGTACGTACCACATATTAGATATAAAATTATTTATTTATTAGCGACTTGATATATATAAGCACTTACTGACTATCAAGTCACATTTTTATTTTTTAAAAAAATATTATAATTAATGATATTATTTATTTTGATTGTATTTGTAAAAATAATACTATTTAATACTTTAATTAATTCTAATATCTAATAGATTTATAAAAAAGAGATAATAAATAAAACGATAGAGCTAACCATTGTAAAGAAATTAAAGAAGAGAAGTTATAATTTTTTAATTTATTCTTTATTTTCTTTTAGATACCAAATCGTAACTAATAGTCTTTTACTAACGTTTATGCATAGATATTGAGAAAACATATTAATGATTTTGATTTGTATAAAAAAAACATATTAAAGTGACTACATTATCCTTTATATATATTTTACTATCACATTTTTCAAGTAAATTATACTGTAATAGTGATAGAATTAATATATCATTATTCAATATGTATTTGAGAGCTAAAAGTGCCAACATAAAATAAATTTTTAAATCTTAGACGACCTATTATTTTAAGGGTTTTGCTTAGGGAAGTAAAATATAGGAAAATTTTATGTTAAAAATACTTATTTTTATATTTTTATATAATTGACCCATTATAATATTTTAAAATTTTTTAAAATATATTATTTATAATATTCTTAACAAGTGTTTTTAAGATAATTATTAGTAAAACTTTTATTTTAAACTTGATGAAGTACAATTTAATTGTAATTGCAATATTTTGGGGTGTACAAGACTACAAACAAACACATAGATCTTGTTACAAATCTCCAAAATGAGAAATTCAAAGGATCCAAATTGCAAATAAATGAGAGCCTTGAAGCACATGATGTAATTAATTAAAGCAGCAATAGTATAAAAGGGGACCCACAAGGGACAAAGAAGAGAGGGGACAAAGATACATGGGAGCATGGCCTGTGTGTTCCTTAACGAAGGGGCACAACCGAGTGACCAAACCGTCATTACCGGCCACTCAGGACACGTGGCATATGCCCCATGGGAACATGTGTAGCCGCCAAATCCCCGCTGAAGAAGCTAGTGAATGCTCATCCCATCCCATCCATGCATGGTGCTCCTCATTTTATTCCCGATAATATTTGTCGTATAATATAAATACGTTTAATTAGTATTCAATTTGTGTTATATATAATATAAAATATGTGTTATATGTATAACACATACATATAACATAAATTCTATATTATGTAAAATAGACCTTGGATATTAATTGAACGTATTCATGTTATACCGTCTTTATTATTGTTTAACTACTTTTTCTCTTTTTTTTTTTTTTTCCTTTCCTTTTGGTTGGTCTTAATCTAGGGGTACCCTACTTGAATGGGTTTGGATAGAGTTAGCACCGCAGTGTATTAAATTGTGGGAATGAAGCTAGCTAGCTAATTCATCTTAGACAAAAACATACAAGTATCAAATGTAAAAAGAGAGAGTATTATTTATAAAAAAAATTATAAGTTGTATAATTTTACTATTTTTTGGTTGTTATATCGATGAATACTTTATCTGTTATTGAATAGTCTATAACTTATAGTTAAATTATGATCTGTATCTATCCAATAATAAATTGAGTGTTTATTAACATGTAAATTGAAAAAAAAAATGGTTTAAGCAACATAATTCTCCATGAACATCATCAACTTCAATCTAATAATAGACAATAATGAATGTTTAAATATGTGCCCTATTAAATTTAAAGATAAGAATTAATTGAGCATCTTCTTAAAATGCAAGATATAATGTCAAAATATTATTTCTTAATTTAATTTACTGTAGTTGAATAAAATTCAGCTCACATTTTTTATTTGCAAAATTTATTTAAAAGATATATGAATTTTAAAATTTTCATATAATATTCTCTCAAAAGTATATTAACTTTCCCTTAAAATTATACTAATATATTATAAATAGTACATTTATAAAAGATTAATATCATATAAACAAACATAAAGATATAATCGAATTAAATTTCATCCGAACTCAAGGAATTAAGTATGATTTATTCTTAAAAAATTACAAGACATACATATGTGTACCACTTGTGCCAAGGTCTCACCCATCACTAATCAAGTATTGGAATGCTTATTACAATAATGGATCTAGCACAAATAAATGGTACATCAACATCTCAAGGTTGCTTCTGCTACACTAAAACTGTTCTATAGATTATGTCAATTTTTTTTTTTTGCTCACGGTATCCGGAGCTTCTTTCCAACTAATTTGTCGTCCGGATCGCATATCTAAAAATGACAGATAAGACTTTCAACAAGAATTTTTTCCATCCACAATGCTCGAACATAGATTATGTCATATAAACCTTATAAAATTCGATCTAAAGGTATTATGAACAAATATTCTAGCCCATCTTACGCTTTTTTTTTTGTCAAACAGATGATATATTTTATTCATATCATTACTTACTAGTGCTTGATCCAACATTTGTGGCTGATTGATATATTAGGGCCTAGACCATATAAAAAATATCTGATAAATAGCCCAATCTTATTTTTTTTAAAGTATCATTCCTCCACATACTAAGTCACCTTTTCATCTTCCTCATTTTAATTAGTGCTTGTACATTTTATGTAATTAAAAAAATTAACTCCTCTAAAACTTATTCCACAATAAATTTGATTTCACTTAAAATTTGTTCCAATTAACGTTCACAAATACTTTCAAGTTTCAACCATATATCTCTCCGCTAAGTTCACTTCAATAAAAGAAAAGTTCAACTAAATCAGAAATCCAGTTAGATTAAAATTGAACATTAAATAGGAGTTCCATTTCACAAACTTGTAGAATCTAAGTTTCGCAAATAATTAAGTGTGTAATTGTACATCAACTAAAGTTTACAAACTCTTTTTTTTTTACCAAAGTTGAGCTAAATACACCATCAATTTTTTGGCTTACTCGCTGATGATAGTGTATTTGATTTTGCTTTTGTAGAATTTATTTTAAATAGAATTAATTTTGAGTTAAAGTAATTTGTTTTTTTATAGTTTGATGTGATAAGTGATTTTGACTGAAATTGAAAAGTGAAAACCTAGAAGTATGGTTTGTCTAACTCTGCTTTTGTAGAATTAATTTTATTAAAAATTCATTTTGAGTTAAAATAATTTTGTTTGGTAGTTTGATCTAATAAATATTTTGATAAAAATTAAAATACAATATAGAAATAATGTATTTCATTTTTTACAATCAATTTTACTGTTAAACCAAAACCTAAACACACGTTATAACTTATCACTTTCATAAGAATTGATTTTATGTTAGATTTGGTTTTGACATTAATTAAAATTGCAACCAAACAAAATGAAAAAAATAAAATAAGAAATCCAAAAATCAATTCTAAGTTCATAAAGTTGATTTTAAAGGTTGCAATTGTCATATATATATATATATATATATATATATATATATAGCAGTGCATTTGAGCTGTCACATAGTTGTAAACAACAACATGAATGAGTATGCATGCAAGCAAATATGTTAAAAGGACGCTACTTTATAGCTGGTAATACTATTTTGATATTCAAAATTAAATATTTATGAGATATTTATCAAGACCAATGATAGATAAAAAGAGTTAGAAAATTTAAGTGGAGACCACATTATAAATTAAGGATAAGAAATTAAATATCGATACAATGTGCCATATTTTAGATGTACAAATAATATTTTTACTTTTACATATTCCTATGTTGCTTAAGGCAAACCAATGAGTAAGATAGTAAATGGGAAACAGAACGAATTGGAAGATGGTTCTTTCTTTCCTAATGTAACGTGAAGAGAATCCATTGTCGTCTTCTACTTTGAGGGTAGCCATTAAAGGTTAAAGCTTTTGTACCATTAAAAATAAAAGATATGTCTTAACTTTTCAATGTTCTATGCATTAAATTTTAAGAGTAAACAATGCAAAAACTTTATCTAGAAAATATTATAGCAAGAACAACCACCACCACAAGCATATGTTATTTGTATAGTAGAAATAGGTGAAAAGGACATAGACATAAAAGTAGTTCAGAATCAATGTACTAGTCATACTTATTAAAGGATGCACACTTACCACCAACAATACAAATGGTAAGTTGTTTGTCTACCATTTCCAGGTACACGACCCCGAACTAAACTCCGGACACCGTGGACAACAAAAAAAAAATATGCACACTTACCATACACCAAGGGAAAGTTGTTTGTTTTTCCTTCAATTGAGGAGCAATTTAAACATATTCAATTATATTGTCACTTTTTTTTTGTTTAAGAGAATGAGCACACCATTATGATAGGATTGTTATCTTATGACCTCAAAGTCTCGAGTTCAAATACGGAACACAATTTGTTTGCAAAGATGGACTTTTTTTATTTTCTTCTTTTCGATGGAAGTTACCAACTTATAGGAGGATAATATTCAATAATTCTATACAAAGATTACCATTTGGAGTTTGGTAGCAAATTTTGCATTGTTTAAGTTAGGGCAGTTGGATGGACTATATATCCACAAATGTTAGCCTACTATGATACACGATAGTGTTCTACGACGTCGTTTGAAGATCGACGTATTTTAGCGGGACAAAGCGTAATTGTTTTTGCTGTATTGTTAAAGTCGCCTACTTTCAAGTTCATACAACTAAACCTTATTTCATGTATGCCATTACATATCTCATGCAATTAGGAATAAAAATTTATGTATTCTCAATCTCCAACTTCAAGATCCACATGGTATGAAAGGTTGTGACTAAAATAAGAAGCTTACAATAGTAATTATTTTTCACTGCAATATCATTGTGTGTGTGCTCTAATGCATAAGATATAGCAAGAGGTCCAAGTAAGAACAATGACTTACCAATTTTAACTATCATATTATTATGATTTCTCAATGCTGATCAAGATGATGCAGCATCAATAATTAAGAGTAATTCATATATACAGTTTTTCTCTGGACCAAATTCAAGGATCCAAAATGAACAAGAGAATCAAACAATTTTGACAAGAATCAACATCTTACCCTTTTTTTTTTCTTGTGTTAGGAATGTAACCCCTATATTCCCCATCCACAGTAATCTGACAAAAAGAAAAGAAAAAAATCAGCAGAAGCAGAGACAGAAATACAGAATTTAACATAATGCCAAGGCAAACTATAACCATTAAGCCAGTAATAAGATCTTAAAACTTGGTTGAGATGAAACTTTACCTAGACTTTATAGTGACACAAAATCTATGAAGAAGATGAAGGTGGGACTCGGAGTATTTGTTGAAGAAAGCGTGCTGCGAGACGTTGAGTGATTCCACCCACAACACGTCCTCCAAGACTGCGCGCCTCAGGCTGCTGAAGGATCTGTTCATATTTAAACATCAATCAGTGTAATTTTTTAGTTTGGTGTGTCGTGTCCGTGTTGGTGTTCGTGCTTCTTAGACTACGACATAGAAGAAACAATAGATTGCAGCATTACAATGTTGTAGCAAATGTGAGATCTTACCTGCAGTAATGGTACCAAAGTAGCTGGATCAAAATCACTAGAGGATCGCAGAAGTCCCCATATCCTAAGGACTTGATCTCTAAGCTCTATCATGCTTTGCATTTCGGTTTTAGACATTGCAAGAGGTCCATTTGGATTGAAATTCAAGACAAGGGTCCTCATGAAATCAGGAACATACTGATATGTTGCAGAAACTGTGCCAAGAGTAAAAGCTTCAGATACGCGAACAGCCTCCTTGATTACTAAACTTCTGAGCTCTTCACCATCCGGACTCAATAATACCTTCAGGACGGGTTGTAGAGCCTCATTAGCAGAGAAATCTCTGTCCTTTTTCCCTTGGACTAGAAGGTTTTCAAGTCTATTCCATCTGTTCTAAGACTAGATCAATGAATACTTCGGCACACTTACGATAAAAATATTATAAATCATCAAGTTCAATCAGCAATAGATTTAAGATAGTAGCAGATTACAAACCTGAACTTCCCATCCTTGAAAAGCAATTCAATAAGAGCATCTCTTAGATATGGATTTGGATCGGTTAGGAGCCTTTTTGCAAAATATGGGTATGAAGCAGCAAGCACCTTAAAATTGGGATCAGCGTAAAGGGCTAAACCTTCTAAGACTGTGAGAGACCTCAATATTAATGCATAGTATGCTGGCACTGTCAACAGGACCAGGAAAAAAACATAAGGCAAAAGCCAAATCGTTAGAACCCGAAAACAGTATGTTTCGTTCCTATCAGTTGTAGGAAAATGATAAGTCCATGAAAGGGATACATTATCTCACCATTAAATGGATACTGATACAAAACATTTCCCAGACCATCCACAAGTGTCTTGAAGTTAAGCTCGCTCACAGTGTAATTAAGGGCATCATCAAAAAAGTTCCGGAGTGCCGGTACAATTGGAGATACATCCACATCACTTGACAAGAAATCAAGAGCGTAATAGTCACGAGCCATGGCCTCATAGTCCCTGTTAACCAAGTGAACAACGTGACCAATTATGGCAAATCTTGCTTCTTCTGGAGTCTCACTCATCATCCCGAAATCTAGGAAAGCAAGTTTTCCCTCCGGTGTTGCCAAAAGATTCCCCGGATGAGGATCAGCATGGAAATAACCATACTCAAGCAACTGTCTAAGGCTGCACTGAATACCAGTGTTCACCAGATCCAAGACCTTTAATCCTTGTTTCTCAATCGCTTCTTGTTCGTTGAGCTTGACTCCCTCAACCCACTCCATTGTCAGTACTTTACCACTAGTATAGTCCCAGAAAACATCAGGGACGAAGATATCCTCCTTGTCAGCATACAATTTTCTGAACCTCCGTGCATTTTGTCCCTCCTGCAGGAACCTGTCAAAATTAACATTCAATCCTAAAAAGAAAAAAAAATCTTAGATAATTTACAAATTTTTAGTTTTATCCATTAATATATGAGGTGCACATCGCAAATCAAGGAAGAACTGAAATATAAACAAAGAAGGCCACGATCATTAGATGCCTAACCATGGCCTTCACATTAGGCAAATGATGCAACATTCGGTTTAGTTTTGGTTATTCCAAGAAGAAAATCCAAGATGCTTAAATTGATGATTGATGCGTGCTTCGCAACAACTAAAATACAAATTTTGGTTTTGGCAGAAAAACTAACCTGCACATAGTTCAGCTCTTGAAAAACTCTACGTGCAAATTCATCAATAAGTGCAACAACATCACTGGTGATTATATCCACGTATTTATTTATCAAAAAACCTAGACCTCTTATAAGGTAGAAGTCTAATCCAATAGCTTCCTCGATGCCAGGGCGCTGCACCTTGACAGCTACCAGTTTCCCAGAGGACTTCAACCGAGCCTTGTAAACTTGACCCAAACTAGCTGCTGCTATGGGTGATGGAGAAATAGAAGAGAAAATAGACTCAAGAGACAGTCCTAATTCCCTCTCAACGCATGCAAAGGCCTCATCATCAGGGAACGTCGGCAAACCATCCTGAAAAAGCACAGAAATGAACAAAAAGCAACCTAAGTATCCAATTCCTTCATAGTTCACACACATCTTCATAGCAAAAATATCATAAAGGCCATAATATAAGTAGTTCTACTCAACATTAGAGAACAAATTTTCACTGCATTAAATCAACATTGCTCATGTCCTATAATAACACACACCCAAAAGAATGTCTTGAAGAACTTCATATGCAGCATATTGAAAAGGGCTATTTATTTACATTGGCTTCCCCTGAGATTCAATGAAATTCATATGGACTTCCTTATACTTATAAAATTTGCTTAGGAGGTTCAGGACTTTGTGAAATCATTACACCGACCTCCCCTGAGTTTGTAAAATCATCACACCACCCTCCCCTCTACTGCACAATGAGCAGTGCATCAAGACTCAAGAGGAGGTCAGTGTCACAGACTCACAGTGACAAGTAGGGGGGAACCAGGGTGAATTCCACCAAACTTCATGGAAAAACGAATGCAATTTGTCCTGATCTAAACGACTATTGCAATTAAATCTAACAACAACAAGAATAAATTTAAAAGGGGAGAATACAATACTTGAAGTTCAGAGAGCTCTTCCAGAAACTCAGGTGGACATATATCAGGCCTAGTGGACAATCCCTGTCCTAATTTCACAAAAGTAGGTCCCAATCTGGTGAATATGTTCCTGAGCTCAATTGCACGAATCCTCCTATTCTGTTCAAGCACTCCATTCCTTTGGTCCAAAAACAGCTTCAACCCAAAAGTCCCCAAAGCACTCAGAATCTGAAGGGTCCTTCCCACCACCTAACCAAACAAAACAACAACCAAAAAGGGGTCAATCTATAATCCATGAATTCTTAAAAATTGTCAACATACCCATACCAGATACAATCACATCCTATAATTCACCAATAATTGTACAATTATACATACACCTAATTATATTTTACATGTTTTCAATCTGATTTATACCGCACCTCTGTACACTAGTATCCTTATAACATAGGGGTCAATCAATTCACAAAAACAAGCCATACCCACAAGAAATATTTGCAAAAAGATTCAAACTTTGTGAAGGAAAAGGGACCTTGAAGGGCTTTGACTTATATCTAGATGCAACAAGTTGAGGAGTGTAGATAGTGGCATTGGCAGCACGAGCCATGGCTCTGGACTCAGCTTGAATATCATCAGCACGGTCACCAGGAAGTGCTAGAACCTTCACAGACCCATCTCTGAGTGAAGGTGGAGAAGTAGGTGGTGGTGGCGGCGGCGGTGGCGCTGGTGGTGGAGTTGCTTCCACAAGTGCAGCATAAGGTTGTGGATTCAACCATGTTAAGCTTCTTCTTGTTCTGGTTCTTGTCCTTGTATTTGTTCTGGGATTGAAAGAGTGTGTTGGAGTGAGCTTAGAAAAGGGAATTGAACCATGGATCCATGAAGAAGAAGAAGAAGAAGAGGGTTTGGGAGAAGAAACCATAGCTGCCATTGTAGCCATGACTAGTGGTGGTTGGTCCTTTCCTTCACAGTTGAACAAAAAAATATACAAAGGCAAATTGCCCCAATTTGAAGTTTTTGTGATAATTGGAAAGAAAAAAAAAATGGAATGTCCAATTGAAAATAGAAATGACAATAATAATAATGAAATTGTACTATATAAATAATTATAATAGTTATATATTATTTATCTTTATTATTAAATTAAGTACACCTTATCTTTGTATTAAAAATTTTAAAATTCAATGCATTTATATAGTATATCAAATATTTTCATATATTAATAATAATTATTTTGACTGGTTTATTATCAATAATGTTAAATAGACAATGAAAAAACAACTTATTTATTGGCTGGTTGGACTGGTTTTATATTGTTTATTTAGCATCACCAATTTATTATATTAAAAGATTAATATATTTAAATAAAATTATATAAACATTTAAATATAAATAAAAATTTGAAAATAATTATTCATATGAAATTGATGGAGTACTATAAAAAAACTTAACAACCTTGTTTATTAAGAATTTGTAACAAATCAAATTTGAGAGGCTTAGACTAGAAAGAGGAATGGGGATGGAAAGATCTTTGTAACAACGTCTTTGGTTTTCTCGTAATATACTTTTTTTCTCCAATATATTATGGCCCATAACGTTTGTGTTGCGTGGCCGAAAATATAATTAGAGATTGTTAGAGTCGTGTACACTTGTGGTGTTGCCAAGAGTCAATATCAACAACCTTTAACTCTGATATTATTTTGAGATTACACGTGTACTATACAGTATGAAACAATTTTACACGGTCAGTGCATTAAAATTAAATCTCTATTTCTCTTGCTCACATTTTTTTTTGATGACATTCTTTTTTTTTGTTTACAAGGAGCTCCTAGAGGAGCTAGGAGAAAATGGGAAAGGGATGGGTATATGGGAATAGAACCCTTGACCCTAGACCAACAAACCCCTTAGTCACTTGGACCAAGGGAGGTGCCATTTGAGCTGATGCTCATTTGCTTTTTGGTGACATTCTATTCACATTCTTTGTACACCCCCTACATGTATCTGCTTGCTAGTACCTGGGCTTTTGGTGGTGTTGTTTTTTTTTTAATTTTTTATGCCTAATGTTTTGGTTGGATCAATTGAACCTAGCCCAAAATATATGGATCAACTTATAACTACTTTAGTCCAAAGCTACGGCCAAAAACCAATTTCAAAGCTTTTCGGCTTGCGCTGTATAGTAGAGGCACACAAAAAAAATGAAAAAGTATTCTATCAATTATTATTTTCTTTAATTAAGTAACTATTTGTATATATGCACCGAATTATTGATAGTATTATTATATCTAAACTAACAAAAAAACTCAAATATCACTTTCATTTTTTTATTCAGTGGGTTATTACCTTAACTATTTTTTGGTAAACTACCTTCAATTTTTTTTATTGAACTGTATGTCTAATACCATATATTATACTCTTTTACATAAAATGTAATAAAAGTATATAACTAAAGATTAATTAATTAGAGACATGGCTAAAATAAAGAAAAATTGATATTATTTTTTTATGGTGAGAATTTAACTTATTATGAAATCTAGTGATTTATGGCCCATTGTATGACTTACGTTACGTAAGACAGTATTTTAAATCGCTTAGCCTTGTCATCATATATTGTATTATATAAAATCCTTGATCTGCTCAACTTGTGCCTAAAGAAATAAACATCCACTTTTGGGATGCATGCATCCTCTCTTATTTACTTATTATTATTTATTATTATCTTAATATTATCAGAGATGATTTATCTACACTAAAATATAAGTCACTATCAGCTATTGTATGTAATAATTCAACTTGTTAAAATTATTAATCTAACTATTAATATTATATATTAATCTAACATTTTTAAAAGTTGGATTAATATTTTTAAAATATTGGATTACTGCATATAGTGACTAACTTTATGATTTACATGTATCATTACTATAATGTTATTTTACTTTCTTCATCAACCGATTTGTATTCTATTATCTACATTGAAATGTTACTTGAACATTCAAAATTAAATATTACAAATGAAATATATATGAATATTTATTAAGATTGATAATGAATAAAAAATTTAGATGTTAGTGTTTAAATTACTTTAAAATTTAAGGATGATAAAGTACTATATAAGAAAACTAATAAAATATTAAAACAACAAAGGAAACCCCTATAAACAAATTGAAAGGCATGCAATAATGTCAAAGACAAACTACCAGACAAACTAAATTAACTTCAATTATTAAAATATCCAAGTTTCACTAATTTGAAAATTATAGAGCCTAACTTGTATATGTTGACATTAGTATACCAAATGAGGGTTATTTTATCTTATTAATTATTACATTTGTATATCATCCCTTTATCACAAATTAATATTATTTTATTAATAATTATGGGTTCATTTGGATGGGATTTTAGAGGTTCAAAGTTAATCTTTTCACTTAAAAAATAATTTCTCATACATTTGAAAATAACCTTTTAATAATCAAAATCTAAAAAAAAAAAAGATTTTAACCTCTTTGCAGAAACTAAAAACAAGTAGAAATTTAAAAAAAATCAACCTCAAACTTTTTCAATCATATATAAAATTCAAGTTTTATATTCACATTTTTTTTTAATTTGAAACAAACACACCCTATATTTTGTCTATCATGTTTTTTACTAATTTTTATTGTACAATAAAAATACATTCAACTAGTATCCAACATGTGTTATGTGTGTCATACATAAGAAATATTATATATGACACACATTACGTATGTATGATACATAACACACATTAAATATTAGTTGGATGTGTTTATATTGTACAACAAATATTACTATACTTTTTACTTTTTAAGTTCTTAAATATATAAATTGAAAAAATGAAGAGTTTTTTTGTTTGAAGCCTTGCACAAAAATTTGTAGGTACTATTCCATTCATTGATTTTGCTTCATTCATTCTGTTCTTTGAGGTGTTTATTATTATCCCGTGATCTAAAAGTGGCGATAACTGTGTCACGGAGCCACCGATTAGTCCATTTTTATTTATTATAATCTAAATTAAACCTTCTTTCACTTTCCCATGTGGTCCAATGCAACTTAACTTGTTTTCATTATGTATTTTAATCATGCCATGCTTTCTACAATTTTATAAAACAGAAAATTTATTAAAATGCAAAAAATATCATAGTTATGAACACGTTATAGAGATAGCTAGGCACTATAATTATCTTGAATGAAAGAGCTACTTTTATTTATATACACATACATATTATTAATTAATTAAATTATTATTAAATTTTAATGTGGTCGGCTGTGGAAGGTAGAGGATGATTTTGTTATATATATCGATGACTTGCATGTTGCGCTCTAATCATGGGGATGTCAACTATATACAAGGGAGAAGATTATTGTTATATATTTTAATATTAATTTCATGCAAAAGAAGAAGAAAAAAATATTATTTTAAAGGGTTTAAGAAATTTATTTACTATTATAATGGAGGTCTAGAGTAGGCCTTTCTGCGAGTGTTGCTTGAGGTGTGAGGTGTCTTAGGAAGAGAGAAAAGAACATATCAGAGAAACTTGAACCCTTTAGCCAGCAACAAATAAAGGGAAAAAAATGATGAGAGACAAAGAAATTTTTTAGAGTAAATGTTATGTAAACTACAATATCTAGGGTTTCATGTTGATACACACTTTATTTACCATTCAAGAGATGCATATTAGGAGTAATTAATTAATTAATTCATTTATGTTTAAAGCTTTTCAAGAAGTTAAATAATTGACCACAAAATATGATTCATTTCTATATCATATAACTAGTTAAATAATAGTATTTGTTGTACAATAGAAATACATCAAACTATTATTTAACATGTGTTATGTATCATAAGTAATGTGTGTCATACTAACGTGTTATTTATATGGCACACATTACATATGATATATAGCATATATTGAATACTAGTTGGATGTATTTCTATTGTACATAAAGCATTATTGCTAATTAAAGGGTGAGATTAACTATCAATATATATATATATATATATGATGTAATTGTTTGGACTATATGATATAATTTAGTCCATATATATATATATACTCCCTTCATTCTAAAATAAATAGTTATTTTAACTTTTTTTAGTTCATCGAAAAACTAATATATCTAGATACAAATTGTGTTTAGATACATTAATTTTTCAATGACCCACAAGAATCAAAACGACTATTATTTTGAAATGGAGATAATATATAACACGACTCTATTTTCAAAGCTATGATTAGAAAACTAAAAGAAAATTAAAGGAAAGAGAAGGAAGGAAATGGGTTACAAGTTTAGGTAACTTTACACTTCATATGGGAGGGAGGGAGTTGTGTTGTTAGGCTCTCACATGGGAGAAGGAAGATAAATTAAGACTTGTCTCTGACATGTCCAAATCATAGTTTCCATAAAGAATTCATAGCAAACCTAAGCATGTCCCCCTTCTTTCATGCCATATTCATATCTAACCATTTCAATTTTGTCTAAGACAACAAACCAAAGTACTCATTTTTTTCTTTTTAAGTTATTGTCACCACCATAGGGGTTTCCATTATTGTTGCTCCCATCAAACACCTTCATGTTCATGCTTCAATTATTTCATGAGGAGGGGGCAAGTACATTTGGTGGAAAGTGATATATGGACATTGACTCTCTTTGTTTTGGGTTTTTCGCAAATTTTGCACTTTCAGACAAAATCCCTTTGAGCTCCCAATAGCTGTGGTTAAAAATTAAGGAAATTGTAATGTAATTAAACCACTACTTTTGAAACTCTTATTTACATAAAAAGTCTTTCAAATTCAAGATTTATCTTGAGTACTATATATATTGCAATAAGAAATTTTTGCATAGTTTTTGTAACACATTTAATGTGTATTTCAGAATCTTTCATAATCACATATTTTAGTTTGAAGATAAATATTTATTGTACAATTAAAAAAGTTAATCAACATCCATTTTTAATATAGTTAAAAATTAAAAATTAATGTAAACACTTAATTTTAAAGATAATAAAAGAATACTGAGAAATATTTTTTGTATAAAAAAAATTAGTCATTATGGAAATAATTCAACTTTAAATATTATATATTAATTTAACATTTAAAAAGTTGGATTAATAGTTTTAAAAAGTTGAATTATTACAAATGATAACTGGTGACCAGTGACTAATTTTATAGTGTACATGTAATATTATTGTAAATATATTCCAGGACACATAAGAATCTATAAACTTTTTATAAATTGATGTAGGCATAGTTTAAAAATCTAATATTATTTAGTTGGGGTAGCATATGATAAGGATCCAAAAGATTAATATGGGATGTATATAGGGAAATTGTGTGCAACTTGGATAAGAGAACACGTCAAATAAGGCTGTAAGGTAAGTATGTGTTGAAGCATTGTAGTGGAAAAAAGTGTGTAAAAACAACTGAACAAAGCAAAAGCTCAGAAAGTATGTCTCACTTCTAAGGGGTTATATTTTCTATCTCACATGCACACACACATATTATATATTATTCTTCGTACAACATAAATACCTACAACTAGTATCTAATGAATACTATGTAAAATATATATTATACATAGTTATATTATACATATAATATTTATTCTATATTATGTATAACACACGTTGAATACTTGTTGAAGGTATTTTAGTTATACAACAAATATTATTGTATATATTATTATTATTATTATTTAGAGATAGATAGGTAATAACTGCATGGTGTTTCTTTCAAGTAATGTAAAACAAATCTGCAAAAAAAAAGAGACTTGATAATAAAGTCATGTGATGAGCCTCGCTTTCTTTATGCAAAATTTTTGTTTAATTACGTCCTCACTTTTCTGTTTCCGTAATCAATTATTGATTGCCTAATTATTGTTCTATGGCCGTATAGAAAAAAAAAAAAACTAGATAAAGTTTTAAATTAAAGAATGCCAATATGCATTTTTATAGAAGATATCTATTTAATTTTTAAATTAGTTATTACCTGTTTCAGTGAAAAATAAATATATGTAAACATACATATCATAATTTAATTAATATGTACGTATAATTTACTTCCTTCATTTCATAATATATATATATATATACTTTTTGGAAATTAGTAGGATTGGTGGCGCAATTAATGCCTATTATATTAGGTCATACATATTCTCATTTATACACCACATAAATATATAAATGATGTATTTGATCATGAAAAATTATATATTGTTATACAACAAAAATATATTCAACTAATATCCAACGTGTGTTATGTGTCATACATAACAAACATTACATATGACACACATTACGCGTGTAATACATAAAACACATTGATATTAATTTAATATATAATTATTATACATATACTGTACGTTTGATTACGATGCAACATAACATAAAATTTATACGGAGAATATAAAATGATCAGTATAAAAGAAATCAATATTATCTTTACATTGAATCAAATGTAATATAGAAATAAAGACTTCAATTATATTTTTATGTCTATTATATTGCTAATGTTTCTGTATTATTTATGTCATAAAACACATACATGCCTTGGACATGCATCTAGTTCCTGCTTTGTGAACCTAAATCTCAAAATGTAATCATTGAAATTATTATTTTGATTATGGAAGAGCAAGGACTTCTTCCACACCAAAATAGTTGAAATTGGCATTTGGGAATTAATGGAACGACTACGTAATAAATCTTTTGGCAAAATATGGGGCTGAATCTTCTGATTCTTTTGTTGCTAGTACTCTTTTATCACATTCTCCACGTCCATATATCTTTTACTCATAGTTATGCATTCATACTAAGATTATGAAAAATTCTTCGTATACAACTAAATTTAATTTACTCGACCATTAGTTAATCTATTAAATGTTATACTTACATGTCAAAGATGATTATTATTTTTTGTAAGAAAAATATAAAATTTTAATTACGGTATATTTTACTACATTAATTACGTTGACTATTATTTTGATTGATATTGGTGGTACTTGTAGCACTTTCGATATGATTATATAGTGATTTTGCCCCTCCTAAATTAATATTTTATCTCTAACAACAAAAAAGTTCCTGTATATTTCTTAACGAGAAATATTTGATGAACAATAAAAAAACAGTCAAATAAGCCAATATGTTCATTTGTTTTTGACAAAAAAAAAATACTTTTAAGAAGTTAATTTTTAGTGGGCTGGGTAATTATAATAAAAAAATTCTATATTAACTGATTTTAACTGATTTTTTATTATTCAAATAATACAAAAAATAAGTATAAATGATCCATATTAATTAATTTCTTAAACACATATATTGATCTATTGAAAGCAATTCAAATAATAAATAAAAGATCAAATTTACAAACACAAAAAATAATTAATGGCCTAAATTAAAAAGTCGAATAGAGAAAAAGGGACAAAAATCCCATATATTTTACCTAAATATAACAGAGATAGTTGGTAGCTAGCTAAACCAATTATATTTTATCTCTATTTAATTAATTTAATAATAACTAATAATTACAGTTGAAAGATGTTAGTACTAGCATATCACATGCAAATGAATCAAACCAATGAAGATTGAAGTAGCAAGCACAGGGAGTCAGGGTACGTTGTTCCCTGAGGCATGTCCAATTACTTTATAATATTTCCGTTAATTATAAAAAATAAATTAATAAAACAATATTATGCCACAATGAGACACGGCTTAACATGAGCTACTTCTATATATTAATCAATATATCGTATATTTTTAAAATCAAACGAAAAATAATAATGTTGTATGGTATATTGCTCCTTGTCAATATAACTAATATATAATAAATTGGGTCAATATAATAACTAAGAATGTTATTATTATATATAATAATGACAGCTAAATCTCATAGAAAGCTCGTTTAACTTAATTTTGCAACTGGTTTATATAGATATATATATACTAATTAACTAACTAACCTCATAGTTAGTTATACCAAGTAAATTGAAAATTCCTCTAAACTAACTTCACAATTATTTAGACTCCATATTATTCACAATTAGCAACTTCAAATCTTCAATTCACATAATTGATTTCAAGTGGCCTAAATCACCTTCTCTCTTAATTGGCTTGTTTTGTGCTGGCAGAGAAAACAACTTGTCCTAATTTTATTTATATTGGTTCTAGCTATATGTTGATGTATGAAGTTTAGGTCGAAGGGGCAAGTTTATTCCTCTTCAAGACCCAAGTTTATCGAACACTTATAAAAATACTTACTGATCATCTATTAATAAAAAATATAAGAATTGAATCCTAGTTATATTGCAATCCATCATGAATAGAAGGTCAAGTAGTTAAAGGTGCATGATCATGTTAAAATATTTGCTCTATATATATACTAGCTAGTATGTCACTTTTATTGTGGGTATATTATTTAAATTTATGTAATTAATTAACAAGTGTGTCCTTACAACATTGGTTAAGAAGTCAAAAGCAAATTATTAACTTACTTTGTTTATTTCTATATATATGCTGACTGTTCCTTTGTTATCTTAAGCACAAAGCAAAATGCTTAGTAAGGAACAACATTTTAGTCAAGAATCTTTTGTCTCTATGTTTATCCTTCTGCTTTATTTAGTTTAGTTGCTTGATTGCCATATCATGGCCTTTATTTTGCTTATTACATTATTTGAATACGTAACATAGAGAAAATGTTGTACCAATTCCATTTTGTCTAGCTAGAGACTAGATGCAAGCATTTTGTGAGGGAGACATTGGATTTAGTCTTGTGTATGTTATTAATTAATAACTCTAATTGGGTTATATTTGATGAGGTGCGTGTAACATATGACCAGAAATATACGAATGGATTTAATTTTTATCTACTGTCATTTTTGTACACAGACATCTAATTATATGTTGTCACGTTAGTTATAATTGTGTTTTCTCTTTCCTACTACCTAAAAAGTCATACAAACGACACAGCATTTTGATTAGGCGACAATGTAAAATATCTTTACACTGTCATTGTATATCAAAATTAAACTCTATAAAAATAATATAAATAAAGACATAAAATTATAAAATTTTTAAATTCATCATATAAATTAATGTAAAAATAACTGTTTTGCCTCATTTTACTCTATTTTATGTTCACAATATCCTAATTTTTTATTAGGAGTACACAAATTTTATGTCCTAGGACACAAATACTTTTTGTATTATCCACATACTAAACAATTTAGTAATTTACTTTGATATTTTTCTTCATGTTTATTTACCATATATGTTCTATATATCAAACGTAGTTTTTAAAGTGTGAAAATGACAAGGAAAATAACTTGCAGCATTTTTCAAAATAAAAAAAATGCAATATGTTTTTAGAAATGTGTCTCTCACATCTTATTGAGAAAATCATATATATGTAGCATAAGTGTACAGAAAATAATTAAGGCTAGTATTGTTACATTCATGAGAATACATGCACTCATCCTCATCACGACAAACTAATATATGTTGTTGACCAAAATAAATAAATAAATAAATAAATAACTTACGTTTAAGAATTCGTTATAATAAATAATAAATATAAACATGGGGTAGTTATTTGGTATGAATCGTCGGTTTTGTTTAAAATGTTGACAAACAAGAGACGAAGTACTTATTTTGAATCTGGCCATGTCTAGATACAGGTCCTGGATCGGCCGTGCAATATAATGGATTCATTATAATTTCATAATCTAAATTAGAACATAAATTTAACTATTAAGGAACATGTATAATAAATTATACCAATCTCCTCTGAGATCTAGTAAATTTATATATGAACCCCTTTTATTTTCAAAACTTATTTACCAAATTCCTCTATTTAATAATAATAGGAAAATTCTTGGGAACAATAATTTAACGACCAAAACAACTAAAAATACTTAATTTAACATTTAATAGTCTCAATAGCGTTTTGATAAGCTTAGTAAGATATGTGATTTGGCGTATATCTTCATTTTAACTGGTTTTGGCTATTATATTATTGTAGCCCTAACACAAATATACATCGACTTATCTTCCATAGACACATTTGACTGTCAGTCAAGTTACAGTGAAATTGATATGTGTAAATTATATGATATCTAATGATATTTTTATAAATAAAAAAAATACTCTGATGATAAATGTAAAACAACCAGATGTAATTTTATTAAATTATTAAGTAATAAACATGAAAGTCAGAATTTCCCATAATTCAATATAATCTTTGATAATTCAAAATACTCAAAATATTATTAAATATCATTTCTCTCTCGCACATGTAATATTATTTGTTAACTTAACTAACAATAAATGCTTAGAGGGTTCTCTATATAATTTTATTAAAATGAAGAGTTTAATTATGATGCACTGACAGTGTAAAATATTTTATATTGTTAAATTAATCACATCTATTGATTGTGACTTTTTCGTTAGTATATATGGTGGTTGCGTTAAAGACTTTTACTGATGTGTCAATATATGATTGAATGTTAGTGTAAAATTATTTTTCACTAACAGTAGATTGAAATTAAACTCTAAAATGAAAGATTTGGTGTAAAAATTTTGAAAAAAATAGATATGGATCAAGTATAATTTTGACGATTTTGATGAGTGTTGAGTGTATTTACCCTAAGCTTTATTTGTCTTCTCCAAATGAATAGATAACTTTGTAGTATCTTGGAGGAGAAGAAGATACCTTACTTCCCCTGCTTTCAGAAGCTGAAGAGACTAATTAATATTTCAAACATACGATAGTTAGTTACCTAAGTGGGACCATGAGAATGAGTATATTATTGGACCTTCAATTTAATTAATTAATATATTTAGTATTTCTAACCAATATGAAATTCATAGGTTCAAACTCAAAAATCCAACATACATAACTACCTATCATGTTCAATATTTGTCTTCTAATGTCGTTATTGTGTCCCATGTCGCATATATGTGTTTTCCAAATCCTTTCACCTCTATCTCCAATCTCCATCCAATTATATGTACAAATAAGTCAAAATTCATTAAAATAAGAATTCTATTTCCAGAAAGTTTGTAGTGAAAGAGTAGAAAACGTTACCTCCCTAATTTTCCTGTTTTGTGATTAAACCTCAATTAAATCTCCCTAAATCAACCAATCATAAACTTCTTTGCTCTTTCAAGCTTTGTCCATAGTAGGTAACAATAATACATTGCATTATGTGTAGTGATTACCAAACTATATTAATATATTAACGTCGATTAAAAAATAAATTCATGGCAAGATAACTAAATTGACTCGTAATTAGGAACTAGGAACTGTCGTCAATCAAGGAGTGACATTGACATCTAACAAGCAAACATGTCGGTTATTAATATTAGGCCTAAAATTATTCATAGGTTTATTTCAATAATTTAACTTCTTGAAACATAATTTTGTTATGAGATAATATAAGAATCCATATGATTTGAGGTGTGTTTTGCATTGATAAGTTAATACTGTACGTTAGGTGATTATTTATCATTTGATACGGACAATACATTGTATAATTTTATTCGTTATAATCTCTTATATATTAAAATATGAGTTTAATTTTGATACACGAATAGTATAAAGATGTTTTACACTGTCATCCAATCAAAATTCTTTATTTGTATAAATTTTGAGGTAGTGGGAAAGAGAAAACACTATTATGACTGACGTGACAACACATGATTAGATGACTGTGTAAAAAATGTGTACACTGTCCGTGCATGAAAATAAAATTCTTAAAATATTGTATAACCTAACGCAATATAATGGCCAACCGTAAATGAATTTGATTTTCACTAATGATTATTGTAAACAATTTCTTTTGGCTAGCTTAATTAACCACTTGAAGCCAAGCATTATAAAACTTATTTGGGTGTAATAATAAGACTTAGGAAGTACAGAGGAATTTTTTAATATTTAATTAAACCAAAGAAGGCGCAAGATCCTGTAAGCATATTTTAAAAAAAGCACTTGAAAATAAAGTATAACGACTGTTTTGTTCTAAAATAATTATGTTTTTTTTGTAATAAAATAATTATGGTTTAAGAATATAAAGAACACAACTTGCATGCTCTACGTACAGGTTGTTTTATGAAAAAAAAACAAATATATATAAAAAGTATAAATCTTGAAATATATGATATCGAATCAAGTTTAATCCAGATGTAATTTTCACAAAACTTGAATCTAATTTAACTAACTTTAGCTTAAAAAATGGATTATTGGGCTAAATTTAATCTTGAGTACCCTAGAACTCATGGATCACCATTCACCAATTTTTTTATTTTCATTTTTTAAAATAACAATTACAAACCCTAAAGCCATATCCACATTACTTTTTTTCCGTCCCTCTGGATTTAGCCATTTAAAGTAAATAAAGAAAATTACTAAATTCATAAATACCTGAAAATTTTTGGCAAGTGATATTAATTTTTACCCGTCTTATAGTCTTCAAATTCCTTTCTTATGGAAAAGAAATTGACATATTTGAGAGATTAATTGACATTACTCATATATATATAGCACCAAGTTTTCTTAGTTTGAAAATATCAGGGAAGATTAATAAATTTTTCAATTAAAAAAATATAAAAATCTAAACCTATTTAAAAAAAATGATGGAAAAATAAAACATAATGTGAAAGATCTCAGCCACACGTTTTCATCCTGCAAGAAAAGATCTCATCCGTTAAAATCTGCATCGATATTTTCAAACCTTCAAAAAGCTTTCATTATCTACTGTCGTCAGATTCAGCTTCGAAAAACAGGCCAAGGCAGCGGATATTATTGAAACTACCATTTTGCCCCTCTTTTCACCTCGCTTTTTGGAGGAATAGTGAAAGAAGCTGAGGGTATAATTGGAAATACAGCAATTATGAAAAGCCAGTGAACCCAGTTCACCTTTTCTCTGTCTGGTTGGTCTCTGTTAAAAGAAAAAAAAATTAAAGAAAAACAAAAAGAAAAATAACTCTCATAGCTATATATATAACTATAACTATAACTATATATAATTGTATATAACTCGCGTTTTCAGAGCGTGGGGTACTTGCATTCAAAAGTAAAGTCTCATATAGTATATTTTTGGTGGATATGTTCTTTTTGTATTTATTTTTAGTATGGTTTTTTATAGTTAATTTTAATCTTTTAATTTAAATTATAATAATTGATTTGTTCACAGAAATATTAGTAACTTTTAAAAAATAATTACTTTAAGAAATAACAAAATTTAAAAATTATGAAAAAACCATCTTTTATTGAAGCAACTAATTTTTTGTCAACAAGTTTTTCAAAAGAAGTTAAACACCACATTTTACTCTAACCGTCTTTTAAAACAACATAATGTGTATCCATTTGAGGTTAAATCTCCAAAACCTTGTTGCTTTTTCCCACTCATGACTCGAATTCATGAACAACTAGATTAGTTAATATGCTCTTATTATAAGCACGTTATGTTAGTAATTCATTTTTGTTGGAAACTTAGTTCACTGTTTACTTTTCTTACTAAAGAGAATAAGAGGTAACTAAATTTTAAATTATCAACTTGAATTGGAAAAAAAAAATCCTAAATAGATCACTCATTTCCTTGATTTCCAAGTAGGTGGAAATACAAGGAATAGACTCTCTCTTATCTCTAGCGATATTCGTACGAGCTCATAGCAATTATGCAATTGGTTGAGTGAACTGATCACTCGACACGTCTTATTAATAATTAATTTAATAACTTTATTTAAAAATATTTTTTAATCATAAGATGATTCTCATACATAATTAACTAGATATTTAAAAAATTCAACTCACTAAATATATTTTTTAGATGAATTATGTTAGACATTATGTTTTCATAACATGACATATATTATGATTAATATTTTTATTTGGTTAATAAAATATTCATATTATTTTTTTGGCTGGTAAATTTTCATTGTATAGATTAAGATAAATATTTTAATATATTTTATTTTAACATATTACAAAAGTTTTAAAAATCCCTCTCTTTGGTTATTAATACTATTATTTAACCTAAACTAACTCAACAAAAGTCAAATTTAAATATTTAAACGAATTTGAACTAAAATCAAAACAAAACTTTTATATAATTTGTAACCGAAACTAACAATATTTACAACACTAAAATATATTTAAAGTGTAATATTTTTTTAAATCATGTTCCTTTATATTTAATTATTTTTTCTTTTATTGGATGTACAAGCATGTATGTGGGGTATAACTTTAAAGTTCACGCGCTATATGTATGTGTGTGAGAGAAGTGACGTGACCACTGCCCTTACGAAAAATAGGATTTTCTTTATACTTTTTATTCTATCTATTTTTATCTTCAAATTGTTCTTTAACTATTCATGATAAGAATTTTACAAATTAATGTTAGTAAAATAAATAAGCGATTAAAAACTTAGTTATAAATAATTAAAAATATTCATATTCTTAAAATTTATAAGAGTACTAAAGAGCTTCTTCCAAAATTTTATTTAAATACAATGCATATAAATATGTTTTTTTTGTCTTAAATTAACTCATTCATGCAAAACCTCATATTTTTGTGGGTTTTAACCTTTCTCATTTATTACTTAAAACTTTGAAACCTAATACTATATATAATACATTCAATGTTATAAGTGTTATTAATCTATCGTTATATATAAATAAATCTCCAAGTTGCTATATAAAATTTATATATTATAAACCCAAAAAATAAATTAAATTTAATACAACCACAAACTATAAAGTCATATATTTTATGACAATTCTATAAAGTTATATTTAAACCTATAAAAAAGTAACAATAATAGTTACACCTAAAAAGCTGTCAAAATTTTCAAAAGGAAATAAAGTATATCTCATATATGAAAGAATTTCTAATTTAAAACAAGAAATTTACATTACATAGTATACTATTTTAATAAATTAATTTAGAGTAAAATTCTAAGTTTTACATGTTTCCATAAAAGATATATAGTAGTACTTGATGTTACTCTTTGATATTAGCAAAAGAGTATAATAACCCTTAAAAAGTGCATTGTACAGTGTGCACTAGAAAGGCTTTCAGGAGGAAGAAGAGAAAAGAAAATTGTTTGAGTCACACGCGCTTCATTTGAGAGTGGTGCAAATTCTGTGAGGTGACAGCAACCCTACCAACCAGAGGGGAAAACTACGTATGCAGACAAGCTACACAAAAATAATAATTTAAATAAAAATATTAAAAATATTTTAAAGAGCGTATAATAAAAAAATAGTCAAAATAACTAATATCTCATACACAATAAATATTATGTACTATGCACAATATATATTATATGATATACATAATATAATATGCACAACATATAGCACATATTATGCACAACATGTATCATATTTGTAAAGAAAGATGATGTTGAAACACGTAATATATGTTGTACATAACATATTACATATGATATGTAAGGTAGTGTTTGGTAGCTGTTTCATAGAGATGGTAAAGAACTAATCTTATTTGGTTTATAATATAGAGACAAATATGAATAAAAATTTGTATATGTGGACAGAAAAGACACCAAGTTTATGTCTACTTCAGAAGTAAAAGATTAAAATGGACAAAAATGAACTTATTCTTCTTATAAAATTTTACATATTAGTAAATTGTTTGTTTTAGCTGATTTTTTTATTGTATATCTAAATTTTTTAATTTTAAAAAATAGAAAAATAAAAAATAAAAAAGCAGAAACAGTGAAAGAAAGAGAGAAAATTTACACACACACAGAAAGAGAGCGAGAAAGAAAGAGAGAGCACTCCATCCCAGAAAACACAAGTAACAAAGAGTGTTCCACACAGAAAGAAAAAACACAAGCAACAACAAAAGAAGAATCACACACACACAACACACAATAACATCATCAAACACACACACACACATTAGTATTATTCATGGCTTTCTTTCTTCTTTCTCCTCTGAAACTCCTTGGAGCCTAACAAGCCACAGATCCAGGATGAAAAAGGACAAGCTTTAGGAGCTCTTCAAGTTGTTCCTTTTGTTTGAAACAAGCAACAAGAATCTCTCTCTCCTTCTTTCTCTCTGTTTCTGTTTCTATATCTCTCTCTTTTTCTATTATATTTCTCTCACACACCACATTCCATGGCTTTCTTCCTTTACTGGCACTGCAACTATTTGGAGCTAAATAATCCACAGATCCAGAAAGAAAAAGATAAGCTTTATAGCTGCCCAAGTTTTCATTTCATCTTTGGAACCCTCTGTGTTACCAATTTTTGAATACCTTAGCAAAGAAAAAGAAAAAAAAAATTCAAAGCTCTCTCTTGGTTATAACTTCTTCCTATTCCAAAATTTCATCTTTTTTTCTTTTTCTGGTTTGGTTTTCAGCTATGCCTAATCTCCAAGCCTTGTTTTTGGATTTCTGAACCAAACCCATTTCTCAAAATCCTGTTTTGAAATCAAAGTTGCAAGCTTTTCTATATTCTTTTTTGGGGGAAAAAAAGAAGAAACTGGAGTGCCCTTGTTGTTGCTGTTGCTTCTTCTTGTTGCTGCTGCTGCTGCTGCTATTGCTGTTGTTGTGAAGTTTTCTTAGATGAAGGCCATGCCCTTTCCTTTTGAGGAGTTTCAAGGGAAGGGAGTGTTGGATTTCTGTTCTTCCTCCTCAGATTCATTCTCTTCACTGCTTCTGCATCAACCAACAAAGTGGACAAGGGAAGAGGACAAAGAGGATTGTTACTTGGGCTTTACTGAGCCCACATCTGTTCTTGATTCCAGAAGAAGCCCAAATTCCTCAACAATGTCCTCATCTCTTGGCAGCAATAGCACCTGCAAAGGAGGAGGAGGTGGTGGTGGTGGAAGCTGTCATGGTTCAAGCCACAACAACACCAACACCAACACAAACAACCCTGTTATTGCAGCACCTAATGTCTCAGAGAACCAACCTCAGGCATCATCTTTAGGAACAAGCCCTGAGAAATGTGGTGGTGGAGGTGGTGGTTTGAGGATGGTTGAGGACTGGGAAGGTCAAGATCAGTCTATTATGAGGCTCATCATGGGTGATGTTGAGGACCCATCTGCAGGTTTGAGCAAGCTTTTCCAAGGAAGTGGTGTTGGTGGTGGAGGGTGTGGGCCCCAAGGTGTTGTGGATTTCAATGGTGGATTTGGTGTTTTGGATCAAGGGCTAAACATGGTGAGCATCATTGATCCAAACTCTGTTCCTGGACCAGGGAATTACCATCCTGGATTCCCATTAGTTCTTCCTGAGAATAACATTGATGCAAAAACTGGTTCTGAATCCATCATGTTTTCATCCTCTGCTCCACCTGGTAATAATAACAACAGCAACAACCCCATGATTCCTGGTATGTTTGGTTCTCATCAGAATCAGCAAGTGATTGGAGTAATGGATGAGAAGCCACAGCTCATAAATCCACAGTTTCTGATTAACCAGAACCAAGTTCAATTCTCAGAGAACCCTTCTTTCTTTGTCCCATTGACATACCCTACTATGCAGGAGCAGCAGCAGCAGCAGGTTTTCGCCTCCACGGCGGCTGCCGCGACGGCGAAACGGCCTCTGTCTGATGCAGTTGGGCACAATTTCCATCAGGTGCCAAGGTTACCCCTCTTGGAATGTGGGCAAGAGCTATTTGGTAGGAGGCAGCAAACTCAGCTTCCATTGTTTCCTCATCATCTGCAGCAGCAACAACAACAACAGCAACATCAACAGAATCAAAGATCATTGGTTGTTCCATCTGCAAAGCAGCAGAAGGTGAATTCCACCGGAGACGATTCAAGCCTCCAGCTTCAGCAGACGATTTTCGATCAGCTTTACAATACTGCTGAGCTGATAGAAGCTGGTAATCCGGTTCTAGCGCAAGGGATATTGGCGCGGCTCAATCACCAGCTCTCCCCAATTGGTAAGCCTTTCCAGAGGGCTGCTTTTTACATGAAGGATGCTTTGCAGTTACTGCTCCATTCAAATATTAGTACCAATCTTTCGGCTTTTTCGCCGATTGGTTTTATATTCAAAGTTAGAGCTTATAAGTCATTTTCAGAGGTATCACCTGTTCTTCAGTTTGCCAATTTTACTACCAATCAAGCCCTTATTGAAGCTGTTGATAGGTTTGATAGGATTCATGTTATAGATTTTGATATCGGGTTTGGGGTTCAATGGTCCTCTTTTATGCAAGAGCTTGCCTTGAGAAATAGTGGTGCGGTTTCATTGAAAGTTACTGCTGTTGTAGCAACCTCAACCTGCGACGATATTGAGCTCAATTTCACTCGAGAGAGTTTGAGTCAGTATGCTAAGGAACTTAACATGTCTTTTGAGCTCAATGTTGTGAGCATTGAATCCTTGAACTCTCAATCGTGTCCCCTTGCTGGTCAATTCTTTGATAGTGAGGCGATTGCTGTGAATATGCCGCTTTCTTCGTTCGCAAACTGCACATCATTGTTTCCTTCAATTCTCCGGTTTATAAAGCAGCTTAGGCCGAAAGTGGTGGTTACCTTGGATAGGAGTTGTAGCCGGATTGATGCACCGTTCTCCACCAATGTAGTCCATGCTCTTCAATGCTACTCGGCCTTGCTCGAGTCACTAGATGCAGTTAATTTGAATCTTGATGTCCTCCAAGTCATCGAGAGGCATTTCATCCAGCCTGCCATTAAGAAAATTGTTATGGGGCACCACCATTCACAGGAAAAATTGCCTCCATGGAGGAACATGTTCCTTCAGACCGGGTTTTTGCCGTATACATTCAGTAACTTCACAGATGTGCAAGCTGAGTGTTTAGTTCAGAGGGCTCCAGCGCGAGGGTTTCAGGTGGAGAGAAGGAACTCCTCTCTTGTTCTGTGCTGGCAGCGGAAGGAACTCATGTCCGTCTCGACGTGGAGATGCTGATCAGCGGCTGCGGCTAATTAACTTGTATTCTTAAAAGGTGCTTCATAACTTACTATTGTAGTTTATGTAATTTAGGCCTTTTTTTTATGAGATCCATACCCTAATGTTTTCTTAACTATATATGGGTTTGGCTTATGGGATTCTAAAGCTCTATTACTAGTATGTCACGTTTTAATGTGGGTATTTTTACTATTATTATGCCGTTTCGCCGGTTGGTTCCGGGCCGGTTCCATCAATCTATGATGGGTGACTGTCTCTTTGTCATGTTGAATGCAAACTGCAAAGTAAATTGTTTCAGAAGAAATGAACAATTTAGCTCAAAATGTTGTTATCCATCTCCATTGTTTAGATTAGTCTTTGCTGCCTGCTGAATTCAGCATTGAAATTGTGGTAGAGTTAGTATGTTTATGGAGTCCCCAGTTGTTTCGTGCAGCCCGTGGAAGACTACCCGTGCCGGCTGCCGCGATGGAATCGCGGAGAAGCGGCATTCTTCCCTTGTTCTAATGCTGATCTTTCTGAATTTGCATAGGCTATGGTTATAAGCTATTTTTCTCCAATAATGCTGGTCGTACAACATAAATACGTCCAACGAGTATCTAAACGTGTGCTATATGTATAGCACACATTCCATATCATGTATAGCACATACTGGATACTCGCTAGAAGTATTTCTGTTGTACGACTAACATTATTGATTTTTCTCTATGACTTGTTTTTTCATTGTTGTGTTCAATGAAGGTTTAGAATAGTAACTGAATGGCAATTATGTGACCTCTCGCATTCCATTCATGCATCTTGTTCCTTTTCCATTGCTTAAATTGGTGATTCTTTTATAGCAAACATGAAGTAAATCACAAATTCACAATTCACTGTGATAAACACATTGTAGTAAGCTAAATTTGCAATGTGAAATCACTTAGTTGAAGATATCAATTGAACAATTTCCCACACTTTTGATCAAAATAGGCGTTCTATAGTATTTATTATCTAGTACTAGTAGTTTCTAATAGTTTGATCATGAAAAATTTATGTTGTAGTTTATGTTTATGTAATGTTTTTACCTCTGAACCTCTTTCTGGCTAAATTGCTTCAATCAAAATGTGTCATGTGTTGCATTATTCTACAAAATCTACTCAAAAGAAATCATAGATTATTGCCATTTTTGTCACTTTGTATTATCTCATCAGATTGCAAATAGCTCTAGACACTAGGGCAGGGCTTGGTAGGGTTAACAAAATCTAATTGAAAAATGAATGAATCTGCCTCTAAAGTCTAAACATAACAATTGCTTGAGCTCTGAAATTGATATATAAACATTTCCCTTTCATTTTCATTTCATTCATGTTTTGTTAATATTTTAAAAACTTGTTTTTATTAAACTATTTTAAGTGCAAATAAGTCAATATGATCACATTATTAGCTTATATAAGATTTTGAAGGCTTGGATGTTACCTAATCCACCCTCTTTATATATACACTTGAGAATTCATAGATTTCAACCAAACTTGAAAAAATTAATTATAATTAAACCAAGCTCTCTCTATCATCATGCGTTACGTAGGCTACTAGATTTATTACTCTTTTTTATAATGATCATTATAATAATTACAAATAATCTAAATAAGGCATAATATTTTAAACCATTTTATGTCGTTTTTATTGGGGCATGCCAACTCCTTTTGTTTTATTTTATATTTATATAAAATACATTGAAGTCGAAGTTGTTTAGAGAAAAAAATAATTTAGTGCATACACCTAGTGAAATCACATGGGTCTAGTATGAAATGGGACCCACAGAGGCTTTGTTTAATCCAATATTTTTTTCGTACAATAAAAATACATCTAACTAGAATCTAATATGTGTTATATATAATACAAAATGTATGCTATATGTATAATATTTGTACATATAATATATATTTTATATTATATGTATAACAAATGTTAAATACTGGTTGAACGTTGTAGGACAAATGTTGTATGACAATATATATATTTTTTTCTTTGTGTGGCGTTGGAAGCCTTTCATTTAACTGCGCTTTCATCAAACACAGTATGATATTTAATGATTGAGGCCATGTTGCTTGAGAGAGATGTTTGGCTCCTCATTGTAATTCTAATTATTCTTTTCTCAAATTTGGAAAAAAATAAATAAAAATAATTGAAACTGAAATTTTAAAAAATAAAAATAAAGAAAGAATGCCTAACACGTCAGCTCCATGGACAATACAGCAACAGATTTGCAAACACTTATTTTATAATTGTTAATCATTAATTTCTTAATTGCATGATCTAGTACAAGATATTATTTCTTTCTTTAGATTAGATATCCAAAATGACCTCCTAGATAATATACTGGGGAATGCGTTAAAAAACTTAGTTCATAGATCATTATATTCATTTTTCAAATTAAAGAATGTGTATTTTTAACTGTTAAATTACTTTTTTCAATAAAATATACATATATTATCATTTAATTTGTTAATCAAATAGAATAAATATAAGAAATTTGATTCTAATCTTGTAACTCTCGTCCATAAACTAATCTGTCATAATTTAAAATAAGAACAAATTAATCCGTCCGTATATTTGTATATAGTATTTTTTTTTATCGCACATATTATATGTTTAATTTTCAACTAATTTGTCATTTTTGATAATTCAGAGGGATCAATATGACATTTTGCAGATTTTGAGAGATGCATTTAATTTATTCCTGGTATTTTTTTAAGAATTAATTAAAATGGGCATTTAATATTTTTTTAAAAAGATTGTTAATTGCTTTTAAAAGCATGTTGCTAATAATTAAATTGAGGGCAACAAATAGACTAAGGATAACTCAAAGGCATGGTAGTGGTCCTGTGAATGCAAACTCTGTCCCACAAAGCAAAATATATAGAAAAATGGAGTCAAGAGGACCACCCTTCAACCTTAGGCCAAGTTATCAGAATTTAATAATAATAATAATATTAATAATAATAATAATAATAACCAAAAGGAAAGTGAGGGGTGGGTTTCTTTATCATTGTTTTCTTTTCTTTTCTTTCTTTTTACCTTTTGAGTAAAAGAAATTTTGATGTGTAATTAAAAAAAGAATGGTACTTGAATATAAAATTGTTTGGGCCTTGGCTTATTAATGCATAGCATGCGTACCAATGTCACCATCTTAATATTTGATTGGTATTACAAAAATATATATATGAAAGTAGGACAAATTAATTAAAGTACTGGTGATATAAACATATAAATGGTTAAAATGTTTTTGGGATTATTTTATTTGGAGATGCTAACTGCTAAGTTCGTTATTGTATTGTTTTCTAGTTTAATTCTGGTTATTTGATATCTTTGTTATTATTTCATTTTGTCTTTAAATAATATTTTAAAGAATAGTAATCATGATTCGTGAATAATTTGTTTTTAAAACTGAACTTATTGGTTTTTTTCATAAAATTGTTTTTTATAGATTTTAATTTGATGCATATAAATTTTATATCATGAACCAATTATACATTGTCATATATGAAATAATTGGTATGCAATAATGATGACTATGTAAATTTATTTTATATTTGTTGATACTTGATAGTGTATATAATGTATGTCAATTAAATTCTTTGGATTTAATTTTCATCCACCGACCAGTCATCTAATCATGTACTGACATGTCAGTCATAATTGCATTTTTTCTCTCCCACTACCTGAAATGTCATACAAACAGAGTGTTTCGATTGGATGACAGTGTAAAATATTCTTACACTATCAGTACATCAAAATTAAACTCAAATTCTTTTTATATTATTAAACATATTTAGTTACGTTCTAATAATAAAAGAATTTAGAACATATGAAAATTACCATCAAATATATACTAACAAGGTGTTGATTCAAATAAAAGGGTTTGAAGTACCTTAAATGATATAACATCATAACTAGAGGTCTTTCCAACCATTGTCTTATCCAGAGTTTGAACTCTTGTCATTTCACTATATAATAATTTAAAAAAGGTTAAATTAGATGACAAATTATCAAAGTAAGGTATAACTTTTGAAGTGAAATTAACCTAAAAAATATCCAATTTATAAATTTCATTATTTTAATGAGAGACGTTGCTCTAGTTTCCTTAGAAAATAGATCAACCACACTAATGACAAAAAAAATATGGTGAATAATCAACAAATGCCTTGGAGCCATCCAATTTAGATGGTTAGGTGGAGATCAACAACAAATTTTTATTCATTTTATAAATTATTTTTTTGCATGCATGATTAGGTGAAGACATGAAAATTACTTTTAATTTGATAATGAATTTTAAAAAATTGGCCTTCAAATCATATCACTTAAAAGTTAATGTCTTATTCATGGATTCTTTAATTGGTTAAACCCTCTTGTGATTATCCTATCAAATAAAATGAATGATCTTTGTGACTCCAAATTCCATAAACAGTGCAATACTTTGACAAAATAAAATCATAGATGACTGTGAAAGTGGATTAGGCATAGCTACGTATTGTCCAATCCATAGGATCACAATCTAGGTCAACATATATATCATAGTTAACCCTATAATACTATTATTAATTTATTATGGTTGTTATGGGCTTAAATTAGTAGCTAGGTATAAGGTATTAATTAGCGTGAAATAAAGCGTACAGGCATTATTAGAATTAACATTGTTATATATATATAAAAAAAAACTAAAACAACTAATAAATAATGCATAACATATGTAATATAAAATGCACAACAAACATTATATATTGTACACATCATATATCACATGATGTGCACAACATATATCACATGTTGCAAATAAAGAAGATACTGCAATATGTGATATAGGTTGTGCATCACATGTAATATATATGTTATTTATTTTATATTATATATATTGTTCATATTATATTTATTGTTTTGACTGAATTTTTATTGTGAACGAAGTATTTGTCTATTAGAATTTTAATTAGGACTAATACGAGGCAGGTTGGTAATTAATAAAAGTTTATATTCAAAACATGACAAATCCAAAAAAGACACTCGGACGTGTCAAGTACTAATCAATGTATGGTTAAAGGTGGTTAATATGTTACTTTCTAAAATTATATGTGAGTCATTTTAATTTTTATGATTCAGAAATTAACTTTTTACAATTATAAAATATGGATTACATTACTTCCTAACCATATATTTCTATTGGTGCTATATATTATATATTAATTGATATATATGTAACAAATAAATAATCAATCTACTTTCTCTTTATGAAAAATTCTTATATATGATAATATATTGTAAATCATATTTATTTTGTACTTCATGATACTCAAATAGTAAGTTTCGATCAAATTAGAATATTAAAGTGAGTTACTTGCATAGAAAATATGAAAATGTTGATTTGTCTGGTTTAGTTTTGAAAGTGGTCAAAAAAATTTTACCAACATAGTTTTGAAAATTGGCATTCACCATTACGATGGAAAGTGATGTTTACTTACGAATTAAGAATGAAAGTTGGACAAGGTAATTACAAGAAAACGTAAAGATAAGAAATTAGAAATTAATAGTACAAAAATTCCAACTGAGTGAGTTTGATATTCTAATAATGGTCCCAAAGTTTTTCCTTTTGAAACAGGTCCATCTTTGATAACTATGGTATGTTATTAAGTGGTTTTATTTTTGGTCATGGTACAAATCACAAATCGATAGTAGCTAGTTTTGTCACAAAACAAATTTTATTTAGTGATAATGATTGTTATATACAGCACTAATTATTATCATTGTTCACTCTAGTGATTCCATGTTTCCATGTTGATTCAATTTAGTCGTACAACAGAAATACGTCCAACTAGTACACATTCAATATATGTCATATATAACATGAAATATGTGTTATATATATGTATGTGTGCTATACATATAGTACACAATATTCCATATTATATATAACACACATTGGATACTAGTTAGACGTATTAAGTTAATTGCATTTGTCATTTTAATGATGCTAGTGAATTAATATGCAACTACTCTATGCTAGTTTCTTTTTCTCTCTTTTTTTTAATGATCAATATAGAGAGTGTTCCAAGGAGGACAAAATTGATAAATGAAAGAATGTAAAAGTTCTAATCCCCTAGATATGAGAGATAGTGGCTTAATTAATAGTATTGAAACCCTAATGATGCTAATGTTAATCTAACTGTCAATTTTTGAATTTAATATTAAAATAAATAAATAAATAAGCAAATCTCAGAAAAGGTTTGACTCTGGTCGTGTCATAAAGGATCTCATTTGCAAGCATCAAGGAGATTATCTTTCTCTTCTTTGTTAATTAGTATTATCCAATAAATATATATGAATAGAAAAAGAAAAAAACAAAAAACTTTGAGTTCCAAATTCTAAGTTCCAAATCCAAAGTGAGATGAGTGAGTGAGTGATGTTATAGTGGTGCACGCGCATCATAGAAAAAAACGAGTCCAAACAAATTAGTGATGAGGAGTAACGTGGCTCGCATGCCATATTAAAAGTTTATTCTTAAAATTAACGTTGGTGATAGTGTTGGGTTCGATATGTGTTGTATAACATGAATATGTTCAATTAACATTCAACGTGTGCTATATATGATATGAAAATGTGTGTTATATGTATAGCATATGTACGTATAACACGCATTTTATATTATGTATAACACATGTAGGATACTAGTTCGACATATTTATGTTGTACGACAAATATTATTGGATTCAATATTTGCTTCTTTTAAAAATAAATAAAGATTTTAATTCAAGTTGTGCGATTAAATGTGAATAAGTAAGATTAATGATAGAGAGTTTTATAATTAATAATACATCAACTTCATCATTCAAATAATCAAATTAATAGAATTATTTGTGTTATCTATAATATATAATCTTTTCAAACTTTTGACTACATGCTTATGAAACTTACTTAGTTTAGTATCAGTTATATGTTATGACTCATGACTAAATCAATTGATTTTTAATAATTTGTAAATATTAATAATTTTGAAAAATAAAGATTATTATTTTTATTGTCTTTGTTGTAACATATGTGACAAAATTTAATTAATTATAATTACTCCCATATTTTTTTTTCTACAAATGTGTGATAATATCATTATTAAAGATTACATATATAATCAAGGGAACCACTCCAACTAAATAACTATATGTTAATATAATTAGTTAATTACTCTTTCCATATATATATTGTAATATAATTTAATCATTTTTACTTGATACTGTATCAATTTTATATCATTTGTTATTTTAACTTCTTTGATACATTAAAAATCAATATATTTAAATTTAATTCTATCTAAATGTATTATTTTTTAAACAATAATACTTGATGAATAATAAAAGCAGTCAAACTAGTCAATGGACTTACTTGATAACTTTTTTGCCCAAAAAAATCTCTATTTAAACAGTTAGTTTTCAGTTGACTGAGTAATTGTGATCCAAAATTTATTTATTGACTGATTTTAACTTGTTTCTCATAGTGCAAATAATAACATTATTTTTTTAATGTATCAAATAAGTTAAAATGATTAGTAATATAGAATGAGTATAATTAAGATAAAGATGTTACATTATTAGTTACAAAAATGTGTTACCAACATGCATTGTTCCAACACCATTAGATTTATATGAATGGAATGGAGAATTGGAAGGAAGAAGAGAAGAAGAAAAAGGGAGAGTGAGTGGCACAGAGACACACACCAACTCAGAGCGAGTGTGACACATTGTCTCTTGTGCCTTCATTTGTTGTGGACAGTGCGAATAGATTGTGACCCATGATTTACCCTCCACACCCCACAACTTGGCCCCCCCTTCAATTCCCTTTTCTTTTTTACATTTATTTAATAAAATATTATTTTCATTTTTCGTGGGCCCCTTTTCACACTCTACTACTCATCCTCATCATCATGAATCGTCACCATCCTACGCTGTGCCACGTGTACGGATATTGTACACCCTTGACCATGACAATTGCAACTACTCCGGTACTATTTCACTACATCATTCATATCAACCCCATAACATCTACGGCTATAAACAGATCAACCCATCCACCAATTTCATCTGGGGCCCACCACTCAACCCATGACCATGATAATGGTCTATGGATGGGGCTCAACTCAACCCCAATGCATTCCTCTATAGTGTCTAAAATACTTGACACATTTGCACATAAGTGTTTGGTTAACTTTTCTGACATAAAGTAAGACACTTTTGCATATTTGTATCTATGTCCAATTTTATGTAGGTGAATATACGATAGTATTTACTCCATGATAGATTACTATGTATATAATAATAAGTATGTGTTTCAATAGATTTGGTAAAATGTAAATGATAAAATTAAAATATAAAAGAAAAATATATGATTATAGATATATAAGATAGGAAATTTGTGTTTATGAATAAAAAAATTGTACGCTTTTTTGTACTCTTAACAAAATGAAATTGGAGGGAATACAAAATTAATATGCATAAATCATACAAAAAATATTATCTCAAATAGTTATGGTTTTTTATGTCTATTCCATGTATTATTTTTGTCAGCTTGTTATATTAATCTCACTAAATACACAGAAAAGTGTGCATTAAACTTTTCAACAAATCAATTCTATCAAACATATGTATTGTATTATTCTTCAGTCTTTTTCGATCATATGATCCTTAATCAATTCAGATACGTCACGTATTCTTAAACATTATATATTTATATATGCATTAAACCTTCGTAGAGTCTTAGTCGAATCTTTATCTACTCCAAAATTTGAAGAAATAGCATCAAATTAAAGGCTCTTAAGTCTGGCTTTATAGTGATGCAACTTGAGTGGCTCAAGTAAATGCAAAATTTTTCCGAATCTTACCCTCACAACAAATTAAATTTCATATAGTACTAATACATATATAGTTGCAATTATGTAATTAAAGATTTTTTTTATAGAAAGTATCATATTAAATATAATGGTAGCTAGGATCCATACATCCAAATTTCATGAATTATATCATATTATTTATTCATTATTTTTTGGTAACAAATTTGGTTGTTTAACATTTTTGAAATTAGTACTATGTTGTAATTGTATTATTGTATTTATAGGCTATTAGTTATCATCATCGATTGATATATCAATAAAGATTAATTCATTTGATCGATCTTCGGTTCATATATTATATATTTTGATTTAGGTTCAATTTTTAAGTTTTGTAAGTTCAATTTACTACATCTAAATTGAACCGAATTTCCTTTCCATCTAAATTGTTCTTGTAAGAATTTTTTTTTTTTTTATCATCACTATTGACCCTTGAGTTGATAAATATGCTCTCCACCAAGACGGTTGATTCATATTTTAAATAAATCTTAGTCAAGATTGTATAATAATTCAAAAGAAATTAAATAATATAATTTAAAATTGTTTTAGGTATGTACTTTAATTTAATTTAGGCATCTTTTTCCTATAGGTCTTCTTTCATAGCTAGGGTTGCAATAGAAGTGAGGATATAACACATGTATTGCAGCTCCATTATCCAAATATTGGACACTTGTTTGACCTAGATTTAAGAAATGCACTTCAAAAAATAGTTACTTTAATTTAATTTTTTGAATTCCTTTAATGGATTATTGCTACTTTAGGCCTGATTTCAATCAAAATATGCAATGAAAATAAAACCCAAAATCATCATTTTGTCACTATCATCAAACGGATAGAAAAACACTAAGAATGTCATGTCACTTTTTGAAGTATATCTATAGCACAAAGCCACAAAACTTGGTCAACTATATTTATTAGATTGTCCACATATATAGTGTTGACAATTGTGTGGGATAGAAAGAAAAAAAGAACTATAATGAAGAAGCAACGAATAATATTTGGTCTATATAAACAAAAGGAATTTTGATCTACCAATGTCATTTTCAATTAAGGAATGTGTTTTACCGTACTTTTTATTCAGTAATATTTATTATACAACAAAAATACATGCAACTAGTATCCAACGTGTGCTATATGTCATACGTAATGTTTACGTATGACACATAGCACATGTTAGATATTACTTGAATGAATTTCTTACATACATATGACACACATTATATATGATACATAACACATGTTGGATACTAATATGATGTATTTCTACTGTTGTACAACAAATATTATTATCACTCCTTTTTATTTTCAGAGGTAGAGCATTTTAATTTCCTTCCACAAATTTGGACCCACCCTAATATATATACTTCATTTAATGATGATATCAATTTCGTGAGTCATGCATGTATGGATCCAATATGACATAAAATTTCTTTAATTTCATTCTATTAGAAAATAGTGTAAAATTATTTAGCCTTTTTTATAGATAATTTTGACTTTGAGAGGGGTTTGATTATATCAAATGTTTCATTATGCAAACCAGAATAAAAATAACTTCCTAAACTGAAATATTGAAAGTAGTACAAGTCAAAAATAAAAACCAGCCACCAAAACGTTATACCCAAAACTACTAGCTAAAAAACAAGATATAGTTATAAATGCCATAAGCTAAAAAAAATATAATTAGTGAAACACTAATGTTGTGTACAATGAAAATTGTAAAATACTTATATAATAATCATATTAATTGTTAGATTGTAATATGAATTTACTCTTCTATCCACACTAATGAAATCTAATAATAAATATGATTATTATACAAATATTATATAATTTTTATTGTACATATAATATTTCTCTTACTAAAATGATTAATATGAATAATTTAGTAGTGTTGGTTTGGTTACTAGGGTTCACATCTTACATTAGCAATATAAAAATGAGATCGGACTCAGATTAGACCATATCATACGAAAAACTCTATATATGTACGATTAAATATAGTCAATTATAATTGTCAACCTATTAAATATTATATATAAAAATATCAATTGTGTTTTTTAAGAAGATAGAAGGTTTCCATATCTATGCATGTATTAATAATTTATTATATATGTTAACTACTACGTTAACTAATATTAATTTTACATGTAGCACTTTCAATATCATAATATATGATAACAAGTTAAAGTAAAAAGAGAATTATTATGCCAGATTTAACTGTATGTTGTACCTTTTAATATACTAGCTAGTAAATAAGCATTTAAATTTTTAACTCATCCAACATATAAAATACTAATTTTCTCATGTTTTTTGACCGGCCTAACAAATTTTCCTTTTTAGATATACCTTTTGGCTACATTTACATTGGGAGAAGAAAGGGAATTGAAAGAACATACAAAATAAACAAAATATGAAAGCAAAAGAGGCCCTCCTTTTATCATCATTGTTCACTTAATTAACCCAAACTCAATGGCCTCATGGAATTGATGACCTGCCATTGTTGCCTTTAGTCACCTCATCACTAACAATGCAAAGCAGATTCTCACATAGTAAGAGGAGAGATAAAAACACCCTCCAAGAGCATCTTCTAGATATGGATGGCCATACAAATATATATATATATATATATATATATATATATATATATATATATAATATAAATACTATAGCTAAATATATAAAACTTTGTAAAAAAAATAACATTAGAATTACTTGATATCTATACTATTATATAAAAGAAAATTTTTAAAAAAATTATCTTTTGGTGTCCACATTTATAAAAATAATTATATTTTTTAAAAATGAATATTAAAAAATTTAAAATAATAATTACTTTTTCCATCATATTAATCTCATTAACTATCTATTTAGTTTTAATTTATATAATTATTAAATTAAATAAAAATAATAAAAATACGATTGATGGACATAAAGTATCCAACAAAAAATTAATAAAAATAATTAAATAAATAAGTGAGATTTGTATCACTATATTTAATCCAATTAATTATCATGTATTTTTTGTATAAAATTTAGAATACTTTTTTCTAATTGTGTAGTATTACTTATTAAAAGAAAGTGTCACTGTTTATTTTTTTTTTATTAATTTTTTGCAATTTCAACAAAATTGCCCCCTAGGTACACTCCACCCATACCTTGCTTGAAAAAAAGTATAATGATAAACAACTTTTCATTAAGGAATTCAAATAAGCACTTTTGTCCGGAAGAAGCCTCCTCCTAGGAGTGAGGGATTCAGTTATTATTATTAAAAACACAACAAAGATAGATAGATATGCTATAAAGACTCGGACATATTTGACAGCTTTTTATACTCTTCAAAGTTATAGCATTTTGTCACCCAAAATAAATAAATTAATAAATAAAAATTAAGATTAAAAAATAAATTAAAAGAAGTGGGGTGGCACAATATAAAGCCTAGCTCGTTTAACAGCTATTTTCAGCACATTAAAAGCCACAATGCAAATTAAATCATCAATACCTTCATGTGTCTTCCATATGTAACAAAAAGTAATGAAAAGCATTATTGGGGACCCTAACAAAATTCCACTCTTCAAGAATTTAATCTGAGTTATTAATTTTAGTTAAATTTCTTTATTTTGAATCATGCACTAAATAATCTATTATTGCTAGCTCAAATTTACTAGGCTTCATTATTAAATAGATAATATTATTTCATCATTTTTATTAATCAGAATAGCTAGTAGCTTATCTTTCCTACTTGATAACTCAATGGAATATTTCCTTTAATTTGTGTTTTACTAACCAAATAATTAATAATAAGTTTTAGAAAATTCATCGTCCTTTGATTATATGGTATATACTAAAAATATTATTATCACAATATAGGATCTAATCAATCTATACTTCTATTAATCTCAATTGGCACTAAAAGTACATGGATTTGCTTCAAGAGGTTTAATTTATTCACCATATATAATTTATTTAGAAAAAAAACAAAAATAAAGTTTATATTTTGTTCACATTTAATTTGTAATAATACAATCACAATACCTTGAAGATTAATATACAGAAATGAAATTCTTATAAATTGTAAAATATACCAATGTAATTTATTATATGTACTAATTAATGAGACTCGAATCAATTTAAACCTGTGACTAGTTATATGGCTGCATGTAAACTAAAGTTACAAGCTATATACATATATTGGTCAATAATGGCCCTAACTATATCTAAGAGTATAAAGTTTTCAAGGTTTTTTATGTATTGGAAATATGTAAAGTTATAAATTTTACTTTGTAATAGAATAATTTTTCACTCTACTTTCTTTTGATACTACTAAACAAAGGAAAAAAAAAATTATATAACTCCAAGATGTGTGGTGTCAATTTTAGACGAACAATAACCATCCTTTCGATTATGACTTTTCCAATTTAACATGATTAATTACCTATGAACATATATACAATATTGTTCGTTTTATAACATAAATATGTCAAACTAGTATCCAATATATACTATATATAATACATAATGTGTGTTATATGTACAATATATAACACATATTGGATATTAATTGAACATATTTTTGTTGTACGACAAATATTATTGATGAACATATACGCGATTGATCGAATATCAATTATTTTCATCAAATTTCACACGTTATTAATATTTTTTTGCTCTAATCAACAATACAATGCTCATTAACAGTACATAACCCCAACTTTTAAACATGGAAAAACATATCCATCAAATCAATTAACACTATAATTATGCAAGCAAATATACTATTTATAACTTAGGGTAAAAGTCCAAAACACCGTGTGATAGCATCCAAGGCAAATTAGCATAGGAAAAAGTAATGAAAAAATAAATAAAAGCCAAAAGTTAGTCTGAGGTGGAAAATGTTATAGGAACAACATGGTTGTGCGTGTGTCAAAAAAGCTAATATTTTTTTTTAGGGTTATGCTAACTAGTGCCCTAAGGGCACTTGTTAAGAATATCAAAAAAGGTAAGTTTTTGAAAAATTAAAGAAATTATGGTGGGACCATTTCATAGAATATATTAAAATGCATGTTTTCAAGATGAATCTTTCCTTTTTTACTTCCTTAACAAGTGCCCTTAGGGCAAAGGGCACTTGTTAGCAAAACTTTTTTTTTTATTAATTAATTAATTTAATTATTAATTTATTTTTGTCTATCAGACAATCTTTTACCTCTCCATCTTTTCTTTCTCCCAACTTTTATAGATGCTTGCCCACCACCATATCTCATCCAACTCTTTTCCAAAAGTTTCTCTTCAATATATGTATAAATTTTAATTTAATAATTTTTCTCTTATTATAATTATTTATTGTATTTTTTTTTCTTAGTCAGCTTAGAAACAACGCATTCTTCACATCCCACACAATTTTTTTTTTTCATTTTCATTTAATCCACAAAAAATTAAGCACAAATAAAAAAGTAAGCACTCATATGATTAATTGTCAAATGTCACATTATATGGTAGGTCCTCCAATATAACTATAACACTTTCTAATTGGTCTCACCCTCTCTTCATGCACAAGTCTTTTTCTCTCTCTCTATGAAATATAATACATTACATTACATGTTGAGTGGAGATTTGGCTCTACATTCTATAGCTTTTGCATGGACGAGTTTTTTTTGGATAGCCTCCAATTTACGAAAATTTCTGCTATTTGTACAATAAAAAATTAATAATAAAAATCAGTTAATATAGAAATTTTGGATCACATTCACTCAGTCAATTAAAATCTAACCTCTTAAAGGGAATTATTTTTAAATAAAAAATTGTCAAATGAAATATAAGTTGATTTGATTATTTTTTTCATTGTTCGTCGAGTATTATTGTTTAAGGAGTAACTTCTTTTTAATGATCACATTCTCTACTATTATCACATCTATATTTTTTTTTTTGGTGTTCTTGTGCAATTTGTGGAAAATCAAATCTATATCTAGGTCAACCCATCATCATCCTTTCATCAATTGTCTTTTTCATTCACCATTTTTCTCAATGTATTTTCTGCCCATCATCAAGGTTAGGTTCCTTTTGTATGGTTCGAAGCAAGTTTCTTTCCTTTGGTCAATGACCTCATAATTGATGAAATATTGTCCAGCCTCCATTCTTATCTATATATAGAAGCACATTTAGAAATAATATTATTTTTCATTTTTTTTCTTTATGGGGACTTATATTTATTTTATTAATTCAAAGGTTTGGCGGAAAAAAACTTAATTAGCTCATGAGACTTGAATTGGTAAATAATATAACCACCCTTTTGGAATTCCTAATAAGGTTTGAAGAATTTGCAGATAAAACTTGCACATTATTTAATTCATTTTTGTTGACTTAACTCTCTATTGGTTTGAGCTGTTTATATTTAACATTAAACATAATTAGTTTTTTTAATATTTTATGAGAAGTCATTAATTTTTTTAACAAAATTGTATGGTTTTTATATTCTTAATTAGATAACAAATTAATGATATAAACTTAGAACACAAGTTATGAAGTACTACACATAGAAAACTCGGTTGTTTAATTTATTATTCTATAAAAAAGTTTTGCATTTATATATTTAACTATAGTTAGTTAGGCTGGCAAAAGTGAATGAATTGTTTAGAAGATCAAGCCAAGAATTTTCTTTTAGTTTAATTATTTTTCAATAAAAAAGGAAAAGTTGTGTACATGCATTAAAGATACATACCAACAAGACAACACATTGCATCGCAGAATGTCACATACATGCATATTACACATTGATATTTTCTTAATAAATTATTTTTTAAGAAATATGTATATTATTATTTAAGAAAGAAGAAGAAGAAATTAAACAACTAGATGCCAAAGGAAGAAAAATATTTTAAAACCAATGTTTGTTTATATATGCAATCACTCATAGAGAAAAGTATTAAAGAAAGAAAAATTGCTTGCATGTGTATGTATGCAATCACACTTGCAGCCAAAGTTTTGTGCATGTTTGATGAGAAGCAATAATTGATGACAACTAGTGTGCACTGGTTTTCATGAGTCCTTTCGGTTTCGGTTACATTGATATATAGTAATAATAGATAATGAATTTTTCTAGGGTTATGCTATTCCTTCAGACAAATTTGATGAATTTATTGACAATATTTAAATGAGTGTATACTCAAAACATGTACAGTAATCTCTATGAGATCATAATTCTATAAGATGATAAATTACTTTTAGTCACGAGACTCTTTCTACGTATATTACTGAATCACACTAAATATTTGAAGAATCCGTTTGACGTTTAACTTTACTAGTTCTCGCATTTATAATTACCTTTATACGCTCTCTCTGTTTTAAAATAATAGTCGCTTTTATTTTTTGGGTATATTGAAAAACTAATGTATCTAGACATAAAATACATCTAGATACATTAGTTTTCTAATGTATAAAAAACATAAAAACAACTATTATTTTAAAATTCACTAAGTGTATATATACATACATATATTGTAGTCCACACCAGAATGTTGACAATTTGGTTGAGGCTGACCCAAAATGTAACGTCTTTTGGGGGATAGTTAAGGGCCTATGTGGACCATATTATGTGTGTGTACACATATGATCATAAGTAAGGTTTGACATGCCTGAAAATCAAAATAATTTTCAGTGCATGATGTGATAATATTATATTATATACAAATATAAGTTGTTTCATTTCAGGTCATATATGGTGAGGAAGTTTTGTCATAAACATCGCATCATCACAATGAATTTAAGGCAAGGACAAAGGGGAAATTATTTGGTTAAAACTTTATGGAAAGGTTTAATTATTGGTTAATTTTAGTATTGTGATGGACCTAAGTGTTGTGCCAATTGAAGTCATTATCATAACCACCAAATTATGGACAAAAGGTGGGGTCAATGTAAACAATTAATCAGGAGTGATTAGTTAAAATTTAAACCTTATTCATGCATTTTGATTGAATTGCCATCCATAAGATTGCACTGTTTTTTTCCTGCCGATATGGATGTCTCATAAAGCTAATTAATATTAGAATTTAATATTATTCCTCCATTTTGATATATCTGTCTCCAAACAAAAACAAACAAAGAATTAATAAAAGTAATAGATTAGTCTTGGTGATGGCACAATTAATATATTGTAAATGGACATATAAAAAAAATGTTAGAAACTTTAGATAGAATTGAAATGGAGTAGTACTCATGTGAAATTTGAATTTGAATTCAACTCCTAACTAGATGTTTAACAAATCCAACTAACTATATTGACTCCTGGTTATTTTTGGATTCCTCCAAGGTATCTATCGAAGCGATTTCGATAACTGATCCCCCGTCGGTTTGTACATACACCTTAAGGGTGGGACGGCTGACCAAGGTCATTTCTATATACACACCGACTCGGAATTGAACCTGAAACTAGATAATTAAGCAATCCAAATCACTGCCACTTGTGCCAGGACCATGGTTAGTATGACTCATGGTTATTTACTTAGTACTTACTAATCATTAGTAATCAGACCAATTTTCTTGTGGGTTCAAATTTGACTATTAATTATTATGGGCTTGGATCAGGACCATGTGGTTCAGTTTGCATGAGGTCCAACTATATAATCTTGACAAATCATGATAATATGCCATTCTTTTTTTGGGTCAAAATAATATGGTAATTCATAGGTTAGTCATTTGGGCTTTTCAACCATTTTATATCACAAATAAATCGGGAGGATGTTGGGCTTTCTATTTGCAAATACCCAATAAACTTCATAAAAAATACCTACCAAAAAAAAAACTACATAAAAAATATATAGTGGGAAAAATTAATTACTTCTGAATTTGAGAGATATTCCAAATTAGTCCCTCAATTTTAAATATCCTAAAATTGTTCCTTTCCAATTCATTAAAAGAAACAAATTAGTTGCTCAAAATTTTCAAAAGGAGGACAATTACTATATCTTTGTGGATAAGGATCAATTTGTTTCTTTATTTAAATTGTAAGATACCATTTTGAAATATTCAATTTTAGGATAAAATACACTCACTTCTTTTAAGGAGATTTGTCAAAATTATATTTAACTTCCATCTATTATAAAAAATTATTCATTAAGTCCTTGTGTTTAATAAAAATATACATTGAACTCCTCTCTAATCATATGATTATTAGTCAAACAAAATGTTTTTATTAAATTGAAGAACTTGTTGGACAAATTTAAAAAATAGAGAAAAATTATATGTAATTTTATTAAATATGAAGGATTATTCATATATAATTTACCCTTAGTTTTAAAGAACTATTTTATCTTATTTTCTAAATAGGAAGGGACCAATAGGAAATTTCTAAATTTAAGGTATTTACTCAAAATAAAATAATCCAAATATGAGATCGTGTCTTTCTTACCACTCTTCACTCTGTTCTACTCTTGTCTCTTCGCATACCTACATATTTTTTCTTGTGAAACCAACATTTCTACCCGCCAAAAATATAAAACCGACACCTTAATTCGTTCGAATCGGAATCCAAAAGGGCAAAAGAAAAACAAAACAGGTTTCAATCGGAAAAGATGGTCAAACGCCGCAAAGTTGATTCGGAGGAGGATGCTTCAATTTCAAGATCAGAGGAAGCAGAAAAAGCTGCAAAGGTTGTTCCGGAGTACGAGAAACAGAGGTTATCAAGAATCGCGGAGAACAAGGCAAGATTGGAGGCTCTGGGATTGCCCAAAATGGCTTCGTCCCTCAAGGGAATAGCGAGTAGCAAGAACAAAGGGAAGAAGAAGAAGATTGAAGAAGAAGATGAAGAAGATGATGATGAAGAGTATAGACCCAATGAGGAAGAACCCGGTTCAGATTCTTCGAGCCATGATGATGAAAGTGAAAAAGATGAAGACTTTGTAGTTCGAAATGCTTCTGGGTCGCGGAAAATGAAGGTGGGTAGCGTGAAATTTTCAGTGAAACCCTATTTTTTTGGTACATCAGTGAAACCCTTTTTTCTTTCAGATATTGCGTTTCAGGAAAAGCCCCATTTCTAAAGTTTTATTTTTATTTATTTTTTCTGTTTTTTGAAATTGGGTAACTGAGAATTTCCTTTCTTTGTTTATACTCATTTTGAATGTTAGTAGTTTTTAAGATGTAGCTACTGTTTGGTTCCCATGTGTATCATCAAATTAGGTACCTGTGATTTTGGCTATGATAATGTGCTTCTTTTTGATATTTTAAGTACTTAGGGATATGGCTTATCTTTTGTAAATTGCTTTGACATTTGCAATTCTTATATGGATTTAATTTCTGTGCATGGACAATATAAAAGTTTTGTACATAGTCATCAATCATGCATTGTCACTTTGGTTACGATAGTTGAATCAACCACCCACTATATATCTTGTACTATATTCTCTGAACTTGGCTTTGGACTTTGGTTATGTTTCTCAAAATCATGCCTACTGCAGAAGGTGAAGAACAAAGGTTTAAAAGTGAAAGCTAAAGTGTCTAGCAAGAAGCATTCTAATAGTAATTCAGAGTATATTGATGAGGATGAAGCTTTGAGGCAGGTAGTTTGATGCTTAGATCCTGTTTCTGTTGTCTGCTATACATTCTAAGTTTTTCCGTGCTGCTGATGTGAATAATGCTATGAATAGAAGCAACTGAACTATATTATATTTGTGGATAGGCAATTGCACTTTCCCTGCAAGACACTGTAGAGAATTCCTCTGACAAGCTTGTAGTTAACATTACTAAGGATGATAAAAAGGGAAGCATTCACACTCAAGAAGATAAGGGAAGAAAGAAGAACAAAAAATCGGTTTGTATTAAGTCTGCTATTCACAGGAAATTCTATGCTTTATAATTGTTTTAGCTTGAATTTGGATTGTTTATTTCTTAATATTTGATTGTGAAAACAGTTTGCTAGTCGGCTGCAAATAACCGAAGATGAACTCGTTGGACACTTCTTCGAGCTTGATGGTAAGTTCTACTGCCGCTCTCTTTTCGCTTGTTGAAGGCAAGGAACTGCGCCAATAGATCAATTGGAAAGAGTCTTACTTGTTTAACCTATCCATCAAAGATGAATCATATTTTCCCATAAACTTTACTTTTTCCAAGTGCATATAAAAGGAGTTTAAGACGCCCTTCTTTGCTCATTTCAATGCTATATCTAATGGTTATTACGAAAGCTGTTGTATGAAAAGTTTTTTACTTATTTCAGGGCTTTTCAAATTTGCATTACCAAGTTACTGTTTAGGCTCTAAACTAATGATGAGGAGTCTTGTAATTCAAAAAAGATGTCGAGATCTAGTTAGTTTCTTGTGATTTGGTTTTCATTAGAAGTTTCTTTTCCTCCTTTCCTTTGCTGCTTTTAATTCATACACAAGCTGTTGGTGATTGACAAGGGAAGTTCTGACAATGCAGAAGTAGGAAAAGGAACTGTAACAGTAAGGGATATACAAAGGGCAGCCATAGAACATGATTTTGTATGGACAGACAAAGAGTTGGTTGATATGATTCGCTGCTTCGATAGTGATGGAGATGGAAAGGTCAGTATTAACAGCATTTTCAATGGTTTTTGTGTTTTTTGTTGAAGATCATGCAGAACACAAAATAACCTCTTGCCTCTATATAATTAACTTCGATTAAGATATCATTTATTATATGGATAACTTAAGTACAATGTGTTCTGTTGCAGCTAAGCTTTGATGATTTCAGGAAGATTGTTGTTCGTTGCAACATGATTAAAGGGTCTTCATAGTCTTGATGAAATCAAGGTTAAGATTAGCACCAATTTTGGGCATATATTGTCAACTTGCAAAGTATATTCCTTCTGTATGTAAGAACCCTCACTAATAGAATAGAATAAATGTTGAAGACAGCCGTAGCAGCAACAACGTTAAAAGGGGAAATATCAGAATGATAGTCCCAGATGTTTATTCAATATAATGAGAAAGATATAAAAAATGATAATTTCCCTTTTGGCATTCTAGAGGCCAAAACTCTCCACAAATAATTCACTCTACTAATTCCATATCTATAATTATTTTCTGCTCTCTATTTATACGACTTAATTTTCCAAATCAATTTCCTAAAATTACGCCCCATCCCCCCAAATAAGCTATTATTGCTTCTTCTGTGATGAGTAAACGGGAAAGGAGTGGTTCTCCCCTCTTGCTTCTCCACTAATTTTGCTCTTTGGGTTTGTAACAATACCTGCCCCATGAAGATTCACCTTGTCCTCAAGGTGATGTGTAAAAATAAAACCCATATTGCTGATGAAGGCTGACTCTGGGATCCCAAATCATGAACCCTAAAGAATAGGATATGGTGCTAGAATAGAAATTTCTACCCAGGTCCCAACCCATAAGGACAGTCATGATATCGTCTGAGCTACAGTCTTTGTTTATAGTGTTTCTAGAAAAATTAGGTAAATCTAAGATTTTAAAGTCTACAGCTTTCAATTTCTATTATATGTAAAAAAAATCATGAAACTAAATAAAATGAAGCCTAAATAGTGTTTGTTTTATAGTGTTTTTAGAAAAATTAGAGAAATCTCACATTTTAAACCCTATAGTCTTCAATTTCTGCTATATCTAAAAACATCATGAAATTACATAATTTGAAGTCTATAGTATTTGTTTTATAATGTTTCTAGAAAAATTGGAGAAATTTCATATTTTAAAGCCTATAGCCTTCAATTTCTACTATATGTAAAAAAATCATGAAATCACTTAATTTAAAGCCTATAGTCTTTGTTTTATAGTGTTTCTAGAAAAATTAGAAAAATTTCATATTTTAAGGCCTATAACCTTCAATTTCTACTATATGAAAAAAGATCATAAAATTATATAGTTTGAAGCCTATAGTCTTTGTGTTATAGTGTTTCTAGAAAAATTAGAGAGATTTCATATTTTAAAGTCTATAGGTTTCAATTTCTACTATATGTAAAAAATCAAGAAATCACATTATTTATAGCCTATAATCTTTGTTTTATAGTGTTTCTAGAAAAATTAGGGAAGCTTCATATTTTAAAGTCTATAGTCTTCAATTTCTACTATATGTAAAAAGAACATAAAATTACATAGTTTGAAGCCTATAGTCTTTGTTTTATTGTGTTTCTAGAAAAATTAAAGAAATCTCACATTTTAAAGCCTATAGCTTTCAATTTCTACTATATGTAAAAAGAACATAAAATTACATAGTTTGAAGCCTATAGTCTTTGTTTTATTGTGTTTCTAGAAAAATTAAAGAAATCTCACATTTTAAAGCCTATAGCTTTCAATTTCTATTATATGTAAAATAAAATCATGAAATTACATAATTTGAAGCATATAGTCTTTGTTTTATTGTGTTTCTAGAAAAATTAGAGAAATCTCATATTTTAAAGCCTATAGCCTTCAATTTCTACTATATGAAAAAACATCATAAAATTATATAGTTTGAAGCCTATAGTCTTTGTTTTTTTGTGTTCCTAAAAAACATAAAGAAATCTCACATTTTAAAGCATGTAGCCTTCAATTTCTACTATATGTAAAAAAAATCATAAAATTACATAATTTGAAGCCTATAGTCTTTGTTTTATAGTGTTTCTAGAAAAATTAGAGAAATTTCATATTTTAAAGTTTATAGCCTTCAATTTCTACAATATGTAAAATGAATATAAAATTACATAGTTTGAAGCCTATAGTCTTTGTTTTTTTGTGTTTCTAAAAAAATTAGAGAAATCTCATATTTTAAAGCCTATAGCCTTCAATTTCTACTATATGTAAAAAAAATCATGAAATTACATAATTTGAAGCCTATATAGTCTTTGTTTTATAGTGTTTCTAGAAAAAATTGAGAAATTTCATATTTTAAAGTCTATAGCTTTCAATTTCTACTATATGTAAAAAGAACATAAAATTACATAGTTTGAAGCCTATAGTCTTTGTTTTTTGTGTTTCTAAAAAAATTAGAGAAATCTCACATTTTAAATCCTATAGCCTTCAATTTCTACTATATGTAAAAAAAATCATCAAATTACATAATTTGAAGCCTATAGTCTTTATTTTATAGTGTTTCTAGAAAAGTTAGAGAAATTTCATATTTTAAAGCCTATAGACTTCAATTTCTACTATATGTAAAAAGAACATAAAATTACATAGTTTGTAGCTTATAGTCTTTGTTTTATAGTGTTTTTAGAAAAATTAGAGAAATCTCACATTTTAAAGCCTATTACCTTTAATTTGTAGTGTATGTAAAAAAGTCATGTAACTTGATAATATAAAGTCTATAATCTTTGTTTTATAATGTTTCTAGAAAAATTAGAGAAATCTCACATTTTAAAGCCTATAGCCTTCAATTAGTACTATATGAAAAAAAAATCATGAAATTATATAATTTGAAGCCTATAGTCTTTGTTTTATAGTGTTTCTAGAAAAATTTGAGAAATTTCATATTTTAAAGCCTATAACATTTAATTTATACTATATTTAAAAAAGAATCATAAAATTATATTATTTAAAGCCTATAATCTTTGTTTTTTAGTGTTGTTAGAAAAATTAGAGAAATCTCTCATTTGAAAGCCTATAGCTTTCAATTTGTAATATATGTAAAAAAATCATATAATTCTATAATATAAAATCTATAATCTTTATTTTATAAAATTTATAGCCTATAATTTTACAATTTAAAGTATATAGCCTATATTTTAAAAGTACAATTTTCTTTTATGACTCCTTAACTAATGTCATAAGGGCGCTGATTGGCATAATCCCTACCATAACTTTCTTTTTCTTATTTTCCCTTTTTGTCTTTGGAAGAGGAGAATAATGATGGGGTGGGAGCTTGAAAATATACAATGGTAAATCAGTCAATACAATCAATGAACTTATTTTGACTTTAAGTTTTACCCAAATAATTATTGAGATAGTAATGGACTGAATAATTATGGCCTAAAATCTCATTTCTTGACTGATTTGACTGATTTTTCATTTCATTGTATATTTAGCACCACCCTAAAAATTAATGACCGTGTACCACATAATAAAATCAAATTGTTATACAAACTTCATCAACCTGTCTACTGTCTACCATTGATGGTACTGATACAAGAGTACCTATGTCGGATCACATTCCCAAATTTCTAGGTGCAACACACGACAATATTACAATATTTGGTTCCTTCATATCAAACATCTCTCTCTCTTCTTCATGCTTTCTACATTTTTAATCCTTTTGTTGAAGCTGGCAATAACATAGGTCATGTTCTCTTCAATAGGAAACCCAAGATGATGCCAATTATGCCAACAAGTACAACATAGATAAATGGGATTCCGCCGCCGCCGCTTCTGTTGGCCCCACGCCTCAAAGTTTCCTGTAAATAAAAAATGAAAAAATTGAATTCCATTCCAATCCATAACTTTAAATGAAAAAAATTGATTCTAAGCAATCACTATGATGCAGTTGTTAGCTTCTGCATAATCATTTAACTGCGCTTATGATGGTGAGAATGAGAAATTGAGAATGATAGTTAAGAGTGTCTGATAAGATTAAAAAATAATGACTTAGAAGGGTTCAGAAAGAATTTAACTAGGATCTTAGATTTTGTTCAGAAGCCCACAAGAAGAATGTGTGAAAAGGAATAAGAATTAGGAATGTAAGACTATCATGACTTGTTTAGCAATAATACACGGCGCAACCGGCAACCGTATCGGGTGAGTCCCATCATTCATAGTATGAATTTCAGAAGGAAAGAGATAACTGTGAGAAATATTGTAGAAGGACATCTAAACATTTCTGCAATCGATATCTTAGGTAAGTGATAAAGAAGTCAGACACATTTTAAGGAATTGGATAAAAAGTTAAAAACTAATTGGCAAAGTATAATGTAATCGGTAAAACATGTTCACACAGGTTACTTTTTTATTTTGATCTGAAAAGCAAAAATATCATTTCAGAAACTGGAAACCCAACAGGTTCCTTTTGATTCCAATGTCGCCATTTTCCTGATCCTTTATCAAATGGAACAATAAAGAAGTTTTTCAGATATTCAGAGTTCAGACACAATGATTATGAGCAGAACAGTAAGATGGCGTAAAACTTTCTCAAACTATAAATTCCAATATCAAGAGAATAAGAGATGGATATTAAAATTTCTTCATCCTAAGATAGAGCACCTCATCCTTCATAAGGAATGAACTTGTCCAAAATAACTATAATAAATTATCATCCTAAGTATATAATAATTTTCTCCATAGTTTGTCTTGTGTTCATACAATAACTGTCAAAATCACCAACAGAAACATTTGAGATAACAAGTGTAAAAGCATAGTGAAAATATTTTCTTGAACAAAATAAATTCCATACCAGCTCTTGTTGAAGCCTTTTATTTTGCTCAATAAGAGAATTCCTCTCCTCAGTCACCTTGGAAATAAGAGCACTTGCCTGAAATAATAAGAAGGTTAAAACAAGCACCGATTTTTCAAAATTCACATCACACCAAGGGCAATGCCAAGCTCTGCTCAGAGATAGTAGGCATGAGACTACCGCTATAAGCAATGGGATCTACTAGCAAGTTTCTTCCAACAATACAGTCACAAATATAAAGAGGCCATGTGAATCAATAATCTTCAAACAGTTCCTCTCCAGTGCATTCCCATATTGCTCTAAAAGCAGAGAAGCACAAAGTGAATAGCTTATGCAAGACCTAAATCAGTACAACTATTAAAAAACTATGAACCTTTTTGTTTCAAAAACATTTAAAAGGTAATTCAAACCTCCTAAAACTAAATAATAATCATGATCTCAGATATCTGTCACATGACACACAATCTTCCTCTTAACTAGTACACACCTACAGGGATCAAATAGAGTTATGACAGCATGCCTATTTGGGTTGGGGTCAATAGAAAGCACCAAGCATTAGCCATTCCCAAATTAAGAAGTGTTCTGTGCTACATAGAAATTCTAATGTAAAGTGCTATTTTTCAAATAGAAATAGAAACCTAGCGAAAGAATAACACATCCTTCCAAATTTCAAAGGGCAATAAATTTGAGACTACAAGAATGTCACCTCAAATGAAGAATCCTGTTCAACCTGCTCATTGAAAGCTTTTGAAGCCTGCAATGCATGTTTAACGCAACAATTAGTTAATCAAAAGGTGAAGATTTTTGCTGGAAAATATATATGCAAAACTACTGGTTACTCACAGCTGCAAATTCAGGAGCACTTGAATGCCCATTTTCTGATACAGATGCTCGAGGCGAGGACTCTTCATCAGATCCTTCTCTGACTGGGGATGGTGGTCGAGGAGGAGGAACATAAAGAACTCTCAATTTGCACTCTTCCACATCATGCCCAGATTCTTTGTTGAACTACAAATAGTGAGCATAGAAAACCAATAAATTATGCAAGGTGGGTGAAGGCAATCCTATATACTGTTTTGTCGGATACATCGAGTTATTCCATCAAGAAATAGTTTCTTATATTATTGAAAGGTTACCATTTCCGGGGTGATATCTCTTGCAGTTGCTCCAGGGCTTGCAACTACACTTTGAAGGAGAAACTTATCCTTGCATTGCATGTCAGGAGGTGCCTCCTTCTGGGCTTGCATTGTCACTAAAACATAAATAAGACATGAGCAATCATTATGTATAAGGGACAGCCGAAAAAACTTGCACATAGGAGGAAATTCTATACAAAAAATTAACCCTGAGGGTATGTTTGATTGGAGGGTAAAAAAGGGGTAAGTTTTATTGATTAAACTTCATGTGTAAAATTACACATTTACACATAGAACTCATTCAAGGAAAATTTACCCCCAATTTTAACCTTCAACCAAACATACCCTAAGGATGTGTTTGGTTAGAGGGTAAAAATGGGGATAGATTTTCCATGAATGAGCCCCCATGTGTCCCATTTTTACCCTCAAACCAAACACACACAAAAATTACCAATTCAAAATATTTCACCATAATGGTGTGAAATTGCAGTCTACAACAGCAATTGCATTGCTGCCATGATATCTGCAACCGCAACCGCAATAGCGGCTGCATTTCATGCGATTTTCCACAATCACAGTAATCACAATGCAACAATTACAGCAACTGCAATTCAAAACTTAGTTTGAGCATAGAATACATAATCACACAAACATATTCTTTGATAAATAGATATACATATAGAGAGAAAGAAAGGGAAGAAAGAAACACCTATAATATCACATGTAGACCTTGGCAACACAACTCCAGTGTTAGGTCTAACACAATACTTCTTCGGATTTGTTGTCTTAACCTACAACACCATGAATTTCACACCAAATCAAAATCACAAATCTCCATAACACACAAGAAATTAAAAGAAAACACACACACACACACACACTGAGCACAAAATTTCACAAAACCCTAAAAAGAAACTTTACATAATTGAAAGGAAAAATTAAATTCAAGTGAGAAAAATTGGAACCTTGAAAGCGACATATTTATCTGTCTTGTTAGACAACTGCAAAGAGCATGAGATCTGCTTCCTCAATTCAACTATTTTCCACAAAACCGAAAACCACAAATAACAAGAAATTAGAACTCACAGATGCAAAATCCAAACACATAAGAAAAAAGAGTCAGAACAAAAATCGAATTTTGCATGGAAAAAATGGATCTTTTTTTTTCAAAGAGGCTTACAGGGGAACTGCAACTCCTGGGGGTGGATGTTGAGGAGCTCGCCGGAACTCATGGCGGAGAGATCGGAGGGGATCGCCGGAGACCCAGATCACTGACGGTTTTCCGGCGAAAGAAAACGGTTGTTGTAGAGAGAGATATAGAGAGAGAGAGAGAGGTGCAAGTTGCAAAAGCAGGAACGTGGGACAGTGTGTTTTGTCTCTATGATGCGTGGAAAGGTTTGCCTCCAAGTCCAAGGTGTCAAAATTAAGGGTCTTTTCGTCTTTTCATTTTCTTTGTGTTTTCTTTTCTTTTGTAAGAGGTTAACTGCATGCTACTCCTCTGTCCACTTTTATTTGTTTTTTTAGAAAATTTATTTGTCCACTATTATTTGTTATTTTAGATTTTCAATGAAATATTTATAATCTTTTTTCAGTTTTATCCATATATACACTCTTTTTTTATCTCTTACAATTATTATTGCACAAAAAACTATAAGGATAATTTTGTCATTGTACATTTACTTTTATAGAAATTTTTGTGTTTTCATCATCTTCTTAATAAGTGTGCAATACTCTAAAACGTCAATTAAAAGTGGACGAAGGGAGTATTTTCTACACATTATCAAAGGTTAAGTATAGGAATAGATATATCATGTTGATTTTTTATAAGATAGGGTTATATACAATGTATTATTATTGATTTTATTATGTTTTATATTATATGTATATCTCACTTTTAAAATAATCGGTAGTCCCTCCATTCTAAAATAATAGTCGTTTTGACTTTTTTGGTTCATTGGAAAACTGATGTAACTAAATACACCTAGTAACAATAGAAAACAATTAATTTTTTATAATTTATCTTCAATATTCATTTTTTACTTTTAGATTTTAATACGAGTTATTACTTCTAAACTCTTAAAATTTAATGATAAAAAATAAATATAGAGTATAAATTATTAAAACTTACCTATTTCTTAGTAACTTTAAAAGTAGTAATGTGAGGTGAAAAAATAAAAGCTTATGAAAGTGGAATGTTTCTATTGAACGTAAAAGGCCAAACCAAACACTTCCAATTTTTCTCAACCTAATTCTAATTGTTGCAACCACAATTGGAAAAATGTGGCTAACCAAACATGTTATAGCTTTCATGCCATTCTCTAACTTGTTGCAATCATGAGAAAATTTCCACCACTCATTTACTCTCTTTTCTATATAATAATCAAGTTGCTTTCTAACTTGATCAACATTAGAGATTAAATTATGATTGAGTGAAGTTAAAAGTTAACTTGAGAAAGATAATGCTTTGTCACTCTCAAAAATAACAAGCGGTTACTAATTTTTGAGATCAAAATTGCTTGACATGCCAATGAACTCTGAACTTGTTATTCTTGAATTATGAAAATTTTCATTTGCAATAAACATGAACAACCTAGAATAGTGTCATTGAAAAAAAAAAGAGATAGAGAACATTATTGATCCACCTCCATTACTTTTCCTTCTCAACTTTGAGAAGCTCAGAAAAGTTATAGTAACTCTTGTATCTAATATACTTGTATGATAATATATATGTGTGCCACTATCACTTTGTATAAAATGGAAAACATCCATAACTAAGTTTAAACCACATCTACCAAATCCATAAAATGTCTCTCTTTCACAATAGATTTCAATTTTATGGTGATATCAGTAAACACCATTAGCAGCAGAAGTATCAGAAGATGATGATTGCTGCTTCCGGGTTCGAGCACTTAAACCGGCAAACCATGCAACCCTCATGAGCTGAAGACCAAGAATAAGCACCCACCAGCAAACCAGCCCTCTAATTGTATGCATTGTCCATGCCGGCGCACTGAGCTCAACACCGAGCTTCAATCCCCTCATTAGCTGCAGCACACGGTAGGACTCATAAATGACAGGGGTAACAAGCCAGACTGGTGATTGCCAGTGCCATGTCAATATCTCGGTCAGAAACTGTACTGATAACAGGAGGAGGTAAGGACCCAGCAGAACCGCGAATGAGATGAAAGGAAGTTGAGGTTGGAGAATGCTCTTCTCGGAGCCGAACATCATCAACAATGGGATGATAAAACCGGTGAGAGTCGCAACAATGTTCCAGAACTGGTAACTGAAGGGAGCCTTGCTGTTACAGTCTTGCATCGGATTCTTTGGCCGTGAACAGGAGTCGGCCATGAGGAGAAACAGAGTTGCGCCGAGGTTGAAGATGCAATCAAGTCCAATCAAGGAGAGTAGGCTCGCTATATTTGGTCCAAGAAAGACTGAGGTTATTGGTAACCACAAGGTTGGCACCATACCGGTTGCAAGGAGAACCGAAGGGCCGAGAAGCCACAAGGGCCATTTGAAAAACTGAAGCTGCAAGCCTGGCTGAGTTTTTGTCTCTACAGACACTTCGGCCTTTTCAGTTGATGATTCGGCAGTTTTACTAGAATCAAGGGTTTCAAATATATCGGCACAATTCTGCAAGAACTTATCACTGTTATCATCCGCAGGAGCAAATTCGACACGTGATGGCTCCCATGGAGTCAACTTTGTGCAGCATATTCTGGAATGTTTGATGTGAATACTAGGAAATCTGATCCCCTGGAGTTGGAATACTTTTCCAGAATTCAGTAATTCTAGGCTTTTATGATGTGCACTCCTAATTGTGGCTGTATGTATTCTATAATGGGTTTGAGTTAATGATGCCATTCCTCTAGTCATTCTTGACTGAAACTCTATATAATTCTACACTCTATGTTCACTGAAACCTGAAGAAAAGAAAGAAAAAATATATATAATTGATCATATAAACACAGCAGAAGTACAAAAATTACAATATCGTAGACTAATTAAGAGTTACTGTCATAAGAAAGTATATATCATAATCTTAAATGCTACTTAAGGAAAAGAGCAGTAGCAAAATTAGCAATTTTTAAATTAAAATATCTAAAAAAATCTCTGCTATTTAGATAGTGAATTAAGTCAGTGAATATTCTCAGCAATTTCTTGTGACTATTGTTACACACTCGATGCTCCAAGGTAGATTTCATCAATGAATGGTCCGTGCTACTGCTACATGTAGAGAAGTAATTTACTAATATGATTATGATCAAAATGTATTACAGGAATCAGCCGAAATTTTGAGACAGCTAATGAAAAGACAAAGTATGGAATGAGAAGAACAAGCATACATAAAAAAAAAAATCAATACAATCTCACAAATTGGTTACAAGTCTATTTAACTTCCATGCCATGGAAATTAAGCAAAACTCATCTAGTTGCAGGACTAAGCACTTGAGTTAACCTTGTACAAAGAGCAACCATTTCCCTTTACAACCATCAAAATTCGATTTGAAGAATACATTAAGCTTAAATAAAAAATGATAACAATACCCTCAACACAGTCAACTCTACAAGTTGAACTTATGAGGTTGGTAACACTGCCAGCCGAAATCTCCATACCATGTCACTTTTTCTGAGTGGAAAATTTTCCATGGATGAGTTTCATGTAAACAGAATTGCTCATCCATGGAAAACTTCCCCCTCACCATAGCACCCAAACTAAACATGCCCCTAAACTAAGGGTCTGCTTATTAGTTGTCAGTGTGTGCATAAAGTGAGAAGGTAGAGAATAAGGGGAAGTGGTGAAAATGATTTTTATCTAAATATCTTGTTTTTCACCTTCTCATACTCTGGTTCTACCAAGCAAAGTGTAATATGATTCTCTTCAAAATCTCAAAATCTGGTTTTCACACTTGCAAAAGTTATAATCTATTCATCCAAACATACAAATATACAATGTTTAGTCACTCATCACATGCAAAACAACTAGAATACTAGATAATGAACAAGAAAAACACTTCCTCAACACTTTTTCTTTTGCATTTTTTTTTCCCATTCTAGGTGAAAATTTTAGTTCTTTGTGTTGAATTGGAATGTTTATATCAAGGCTAAAAGTAATAACTTATAATAAAGGGGTTAAGAAGCCTATCAAATCTTAGGGGTTATTTTGACCAACAATCTTCATCTTTAGAACCATCACCTTAATCCCATACCCTTTTTGAAAGCTTTTAAGCTAGTACAAAACACTTATTCCATCAATTTCAAACTAAAAATCCAAAAGCATAAAATAAAATGACAGCGTATTACAGTTCATATACCCATAAAATGCACAAAGCTGCTATGTTAAACTACCAAACTTCCAAATTCAATGAAGCAAGAGGACCCATATAAGAAAAACTTGAAAAGCTATAACCTTTCTTTCATTTTCCTATAGATACAATTATACAAACAAAGGGTAAGGAAATAAACGTTCAATTATACAGATGAAATTAAACAGAAAAAGAAGAAAGGGGTGCAAATGGAAAGTGACCTTTGTGTGGGGGGAGCACGGATTAAGCAGTGAACACAGAAAATCGAAGGATTAAAGGAAGCAAAGGATTTTGAACATCGGAATACAGTGATCACAGAAAAAACGCTCAACACTGATACGCGAGGCTCTGGCTTCAGCTCTTCTCAAACCTGAGGTCGAGGACACAGTGGGTAGATTGAAAATCTAATTTTCCTTTTTTTTTTTATAAAATCAATTAAATTTTTTAAAATTAATAATTTAACTTTTTAATATTATATATTATTTAACTTGAATTAATAATTTTTTTATCAGTAATGTTTGACGTACAACAGAAATACATTCAACTTATATCCAACGTGTGCTATTTTTGTTACATGATGTGTGCTATACGTATATGTGATATACGTATAGCACACATCCTGTAACATAGATAGTACACGTTAGATACAAGTTGAACGTATTTATGTTGTAAGTCTAACATTATTGTTTTTTAATAATTATTCTTTTTATACAGGGTACGGTACCATTCATGTGTTTTGTCTTTATCATTAGTGAGGAAGGGGTGTATTAATATTCCAGTCCTGCTAGGTTACAATACGAATTACTTATAATGTATGAAACAACATATTATAATGCAGAAATTAACTAATAAGACTGAAAAGCACGCATTTTGTATATTCACTTTCACATACTGCGTGCGTATATAATTCACGCGTAAGCAAAAATATTTCAATACATAAAATGAACACATATTTCAATAATAAATAAACACATTTGATTATCAGAAATGAACACATTTATTTATTATAATGAATTTACTAAAGTATGAAAAGTAAACACATGTATTTATAAAAATATCTTAAATTCATGAATTTAATTATTTTACATTGTATTTTGTATTCAGTTAGAATATATCTATGTATTTAATTTATATTGTATTATGTGTTTATTAGTTATAATATAAGTATGTGTTCATTAATATTAGGTACAATAATAAGAAAGGAATGAAATATGTATTTTAGGAATTTTGAAAGAATCAAAAAAGAAGGTGAGTCATAAAACTCCATACACAGCTGAAGAAAAATAATTATGATCTAATGATTTTGATATCATGTTGAAACTCATCATATCTAATTCAAGATCAAAGATAACTAACCACACTTAATCACAATTAACTAATTCTTAATTATAATACTATCCTCCAACAAAATCTTGTTCATTATTTTATTAATAAACAAAAGAGTTACTCGGAGCAAAAAATATATGGGCAACTTGAGCTACGGATTGTGAAATCACAACACGGTAGTACATGATTGGTTTCATGGATTAGAGAAGAAAATTTCCATGAAAGGAGTGGGAGAGGGTAGAGAATGGATCTGATTGGTTGAATTGGGGGTTTAGAGATTTAAAAGATATTAGGAATAAATTAGTATTTTCAGATTTTAAAATATCCAGATCAATTCATTTCTCCACTAAATCCTTTCCAAAATCACAAAATTTTTCAAAAATGTTGATAATGTCATGTTACAAAACTTTCCTTAATCAGCCCCGAATGATCGAATACCCAATTTGCTGAATCTTTGATCAAGTGGTGGCACAACAATACTATTGGAATAGATCCCAAGATGATGAGTACAACCCATAACAGATCGAACTCCATGCAACAAGATGGAAAATATTATATGTTAGTACTCTCTATTCATATTACTACACTGATTTAAGATTAGAAGTTACTAAAACACATGGCATGTTACTATAATACTATTGGACACTTACAATTGACTTCATGCTCCATGGTAGAACTTCCCTTAATATTAAAGTCAACTTAAAGAAAGGAAAGAAAAGGGTTTAATTTCGGAGTGAGGATCGGAAGGTCAATAGCAATTCCGTAAGTGAGCTTTCTTACACCATGCAAGAATACATGCATCACCACAGTTTCATTCGCTATCAGAGTTAAGGAGCGAAAGAAAACAAAGTTGTTAGGACAATTAAAATTGGGTCAATCCAGTCAACTATGTAAATTTAAGCAAAGAAAGGTTATAGCTTTTGATGTTTAACATTTCAAGTTTTTCTTATGTGGTTCAGAGGCAAAGATTCTTACTAATTTGGCACTCATCTGAACTTGTTTACTTAAATAATTTGTATCAATTTTTTTAACTAAATATTTTGAGTTTAATTTTAATCTAATTATAAGTGTAAAGTAATTTTACACTGACATCCAATCATAAATTGACACATCAATAAAAATCTTTTAACTAAACTATCCACTAACTAAAACGTTACGTAATTCTTTCTTTTTCTTTACATATTATTTTAGAGCAATAATGCTAGTTAAATTATGCAACAAATGAATATAACTGATTAACTTGAGTTTTGCATACCCACCCATGGGGTTAGTTGTGATAATAAAGAATAAATGGGTTTCAAATTTAAGTTTAGAATTGGGCTTGACCCATCAAATGATATTGATAATAAGTTGGGTAAGTTGAAGAGAAAGGAAAATGATGTGCATTATTATTAGTGTTGAGGAATGTAGATGAGTGATTACTTTCCTTATTTTGATTGCTCTCATCTTAAGTGTTTTGACTTTTGATGCTAAATGAGTCTTTTTCTTTTCTTTTCTATTAGGGTTAGAGATTTTTTACGGTTCTATTGAAATTTAAGGTTTATGAGCTCCAATAGTCAATAGAGGTGCCAAAGTTCGTATTCCTTATGATATTTGTACATACTTTTTTGTATGTAAGATAAATATACATACAAATCCAAGGGTAGAGAATATAAGTTGAAGTGTTGGAGTGATGTCAGATTAAAATCCAATGATAATAAAATGGGTGGAGAAAATGTATGTACGAATATCATTATTGTTCCATACAAATCCCAATCACCATGCGCTACCCAGTGACCGGCATTCGCACCCCCCTAATCACGCGCTGCTACTATAGATGCTGATTATTGAACGTAATCACATGATCGATTGGAAAAATTTGGGTATTAATATGGATGCATATGTAATGATGTAAAATGTCATTTTCAATATATCTAGGCTTCTCTGGGCCCCGCAGTTTATAATATATATATATATATATATATATATATATATAGGCTTCCTCGTTATCATCAGTATGTAATATAAATACCTTATTTAATTGAACTTTCATTTAATCATCCTAAAATATCATTTTCCATCTCTCATTATTATTTAATCGTCAAATAAATCTTCTTCTAATATATCATCATAAATTGTGTTTCACAATCTTTTTTACTTTGCAAAAATAATAATAATCTTACATGAATTTTTGTAAAATGAAGATAATATTACTTTTAGCTTAAAAAACTGTAATATTGATTATATTTTTCATATGAAAAATTAAATATTATAAATATTTCTGATTAATTTATTAGATATAAATATTTAGCTAATATTAAGTTAGTTTTTGAATTTTTTATGATGCAATTATTGTTTCCTAAATGTAGTAATTAGTAAATATGTTAGATAGAAAATAAATTAGGAGACGACTAAATGATATTTTTTTACAATACTTTTGATACAATTAGGAGACATCATAAAGTAAAAATCCAAAAATCGAAATTGAGCTTCACAAACTACTAAAGCAACTTTATTAGATCGACAAGAGGAGCATAGCTTATACCTAGCCTTTCATAATTATTTTGCAAAAGAATAAATTTTATTCATAATTATGAAGTAATGACAGTACCATAAGGACTGGTGGATCAGGAAAATAATAACAATAATAATAAATTAAACTTAATTAGTTTATTATTATTTATAGAATTTTGAATAAGAGTGAGCATATAACAGAGTAGACAAATAGCCAGCCATATAAATTGAAACATACATACATATGCTGATGATGGTGGGTGTGCATATGGCATGGCACAATGCATTTATCAAAATTAGTGTTTTTACATGTTATTAAATAAATGATTGTGAGATACAAAATAGGTGAAAAATTCTAGCATGGTCTTAGAATATAATTTTAGTGCATGTTTGAGAAATATTTATAACTACATACACTTGAATATAAGTACATGTTCAACATTATTAGAATCAATTGTATCCTCATTAGGTTCTAGTATTACATGCTCCTAAGATTGATTGAGTAAACATTATTAAACTCTACATTTTGGAGAACGTACAATTGAAGAATAAAAATATGTGCATTGTTTATTTTGGTACCTTAGATTTGGAAAGCTTGTCCAGAAACTTTTTAATCTTGGTTTCATCATCACATACTTTCTTGACAGTGTATCCTGCCGTTGAATTACTCTAGTTCAAAGTTGTAATCTCAACTTGCATCATGTATTGTTTATTTATGAAGAAGTCAAGCTTATCAAGTATCCCGTGAGGATCTCCTTCCTTAATGTTAAAGTTAGGAATATATGTTAATCAAATGTACAATATTCATATAGTAATCTTGGAAAGTTGATAATTAATAGTAACAAATTTGGAGTGAACCTTGATCAAATTATTTTCGAGGTCATTAGCAGTTTATTGCTCCATCAGTTTGAATGTGACATTGTCAAACAATATGATGCACCTTGTGGTCCCTTCCATATCAATTGCTTCAAATTGGAGTCGAAACTTATCATTGGATGTTGTATAAGTATTTGTTTATCAATATGAAATAGATATAGTAAAAGATAAATGCAATAGTTTTGATATATAATTTACTTGAGTGTGAATCTTTTTGGAGAAGAGGGACATTTCTCACAATAATGAAGTAATCCATTAATAAGTTTCACCTTGTTACCATGAGTTGAACATGCATCATATATAGCACCATGGTTATTGAGTTAGCAATTTATTAATTGTTACGAGTTACGACAATAATATACACTTTAGGCTAGTATAAGGATTTGCATGATATTTTTTTTTAAAGAATGTCAAAATGATTAGTTCTTTTTAGGATTATGAAAGCAATAATGCTAAGTGAACAATGAAAAATCAGTTTATACAGTCAATGGGTCTATTTTGACTTTGATTTTGGTCCAAATAATCATTGAGATTGTAATGTGCTGAGAAATTATGGCCCAAAATTTCATTTATTAACTGGTTGAGCTGGTTTTGTATTGTTTATTTAGCATCACCCTTATAAAAGATATATTCTTTTTTAATAGTGTAACAGAGAACATCATGCTGAATAATATTCTATAGAGAGATTATTGAGGATTGGTTTTTTATTGGAAATTTTAGTATGAGTTCTTCATCCCCTTTATTAAAATTAAAACTCATGATTATTTAATGGAAAAAAAAAAAACAGAGAACATCAGAAGAAAACAAATAAAAGAAATTTAATCATAATAAAAAATAGAAACTCCAAATTATTACTATTAAGTGCGATTGTCTTTAAAAATATATATCTAGCAGTGCTATATATAATTGTTCATTAATAACTACCAAAAAAATATTTATTAGTATAACAAATTTTTACAGAGTTTAATTTTGATGCATTACCATTAAAGGTATCTTACATTGTCGTCCAATTAAAATGCTCTATTTGTATGACTTGTCAGGTAGTGAAAAAAAGAAAACACAATTATGATTGATGTGATAACACATGATTGAATGATTATGTAAATAAATTGTACACTTGGATCCATTTATATATTTATTAAACTTATAAAATATGAAACATTACACGTACATTAGACATAATATAATCATTGGTGTACAATGATAAATCAGTCAATACAATCAATGAACCTATCTTCACTTTGTTTTTTCTGTCCAAATAATCATTAAGATAGTAATGGACTGAACAATTGTGACCCAAAATTTCATTTATTAGTAAATTTGACTGATTTGTCATTGTGCATTTAGCGTATTTTTTTAACGAGCGTGACAACAAAAAACAGTGATTTAAAACCACAAATTATTATTAAAAAAAAAAAAACTTAACCACATTCAACTCCATCAACAGCAGTATCATCTACGTTGCTACCTGGTGGTTGCGGTTTCTTCCAGTAGCGGACTATTATTGATGATGATAGCATGTTGGAAAACTTGCTCTTAATCACTACCCAGTAATTGAATACCCAATTTGCTGAATCTCTGACCAAGTGAGGGAACAATAGTATCGGCATAGATCCGAAGATGATGATGAGTACAAGCCATGCAACAAGATGGAATATAGTGCTCCAGAAGCTAGAAGCACAAAACTTGGAGGAGCTTGTTGTGTAATTTGAATCTTGATCATCCCGAGCACCATGCAATAGATGCATATTGCCACCAAGAAGGTTTTCATCTGAATAGGGTTTGTGTGGAGCGGCGATTCTGTCTTGTTTTGATACTCTAGCTAATTGGAGGGAAGCAATGAGTGGAGGAATAAAAAAACTGAATATGGCAATTGAAAGGTTACGCTCTTGAGTGTCACTTGAAGTGATGCTGCCCAAGGCACAGATATATTAAAGAAACAAAATATGTTAATTATGACAGTTAAAACAATAATCACTAAAACGTCAAATCAATCTTCATATATCAATCTTCAATTGTATATATATACTATAGTACTATATGTACATCAATATATAGATCCATCAACCATCCATCAATCATATTATGCTATCATTTTAAATAAAAATAAAAAAACTTACACATATCTCTCAACCGCCAATTAAAATAATATCTAACTTGATGTACGTTTATCATTTCTCATTATTTTTGCAAAGTAAGATGACAAAAAAGAGTCATTTGTGTTTCAAGCTAAGCGTCAACCTTTTCGGCCATTCAACCTTACCAGTCCTGATCATCTCCTTTTCCACGAAGGTCGCAATCAAGTTCGCCATTCGACCTTTTCGACATTTATCCCCCACAAAAGAAATGTTTTCCGTCTTTTCTATATATAAGGCGGAATGTGACAATATATATTAACCACACATCTATCTTTGAAGAATTATAAAATATAAGTATGTTTCAGAATTATTATAGTGAGAGAAAAAATATAATGATCAAAATTATTATAAGTATAAAATTGTTAATTCAACTTTTAAAGTATTGTATTAATGTATAATATTAAAAGTTTTAAAATGTTGAATTAAAGTGGTTTTAAATTAGAAGGTAATTAATTAAAAGATATAAATTAAAACTACCTTTTTATTTATAAAAAAGTAGTTTTAAAGATATAATAAAATTTTAATGTAGTTTTAATTAAAACCACTTTAAAACTACTTTGTTATTAAATTTTTTTAGATAAATATATAATCTTCTAATTGAACCAAAAAAATAAAAAAGTAGTTTTAATTTATATAATTAAATTATTTCTGTCCAATGCTTGGTTATAGGTAATTAATTAAAAATGATGACATCCAATTTTATATGATATATATTATAACTATATTGATCAAAACTCTCACTTAAAAATTTATTAGATCGAAGAACTTATTTATTTATTTTCTTAATATAACTCCTCATTTTATATCTAAATTTTGGTACAGTTGATTTTAATATGACACATATGACTTTTGATCATTACATTCAATCTTTTGATCATTACATTTAAACTTAAATCGTCTTGAATATTTTTTTTGTTGTTAAAAAAATTAATGAATTTTGATTTTAGTCCATATCATCATCGATTTTGGTCCTAGAAAAATAATCAAATTATGACTTTAGTTCCTACAATTAAATTATCTCATTAAATATTGAATTATTAGTTAAAAATGATGTTACGTAATCCTATATATAATGATCAAAAGTCATACGTATCATATCAAAATCAATTGTACCAAAATTTTGTACTAAAATTTAGATTTAAAATGAAGAATTAGATTAAGAAAATAAAGAAATGAGTTCGATCTAATAAATTTTTGAAAAATCTCTTTTGTTTATTACATGCATGACATTTTAAACTTGTTACTTACTTTATTCTTTTACATTTTTTCTCTCACTTTAATGATTCTGACAAATACTTAAATTTTATAATTCTGCAAAAATACATGTGTGTTTAATACTGTTCCATCACATTCCTGCATTACAAAGATAAAAATATTTGTTTGTATGTGTGTATGCCCCTTTAAAATATGTTTAAAAATCACAAACATGAAACGCCTCTTTTTTATTCAGCAAGCAAAATGATGGGAGTATACCAAACAAAATGTTGTACAACACTTTTAGAATACTCATTTTCAACTTTAACTTGTAACAATTTAAATGAGAGGATGAACTGATATTAAAATTCAATAGTGAAATTGAATATTGTATAATTTTGTTATTGTATACATAATATTTTTCTTTTATTTTTTATCTGACAAACTGTTATATAAATTTTTTTTGGAGTTTCTTTTTTAAATTAAAATCCATTTTTCGTTAATCTTTAGGAAATTTTTAATAACATTTTCTAGCAATTTCTAGAAATGTTGTATACCATTTGAGGTGGATGGATGAGGAGGAGCAAAATCGGATGTTTAATGGTCTAAAAAAGGTGGTTGAAAATGGAGGGACAATTTTATTTTGAAGGATAACTGAGTACACCAAAAGATCTATTCACGAGACTATATTGGCTAAGTGGATATACCACTTGTACTTTCACAGCCCCTCAAACTTATGAGGGACACAATTAGTGACTCTAAGTTCAGTTAGAAGGTAAGGAAATCTAGAGGTTGCAATGGGCTTAAGAAGTGTTTGGAGCGGCTGTGAAAAACTGGGTTGGCAGAGAGGAAAACGGCGCTCAAGTTATCACAATAGATTCGAGCCGTGGAGGAGAAGGGAATTTTAATTTATGTGAGGATGTTCTTGACCCAAATTATCTAAGAAAGGGCAGCGACAATAGCCCTGTATTCTGCTTAAAAAAAATATTTATTAATATAACTAATTAATTTTCGTTCCTTAATTCCTTATACACATTTATATATTTAATAAACTTATGAAATAAGAAACATTACACATACATCAGACATAATATAATTTTTTACCAGCATAACTACAACAAACAGTAGTAATTTAAAACCACAAAAAGAAAAAAAAAACATTATAAAAAAACATAAACACATTAACTCTATTAACATACATCAGTATGATCTATGTTGCTGCTACCTGGTGGTTGTGGTTGTGGTTTGTTCCAGTAGTGGAACAATATTGTTGATGAGAGCATGTTAGAAAACTTGCTCTTAATCACCACAAAATACTCGAATACCCAATTTGCTGAATCTTTGAGCAAGTGAGGGAACAATAGTAGTATTGGCATAGATCCCAAGATGATGAGTACAACCCATAACAGAGCTCCATCCAACAAAATGGAAAATAGGGCTCCAGAAGAAACTGACCCAGAAACTAGAAGCACAAAGTGGAGAATCTGATCTAATTGGAATCTATTATTAGTTTGAGCATGATGGTGTGTGTTATTTTGGATCTTGATCCCTAGCACCAAGCAGTAGATGCATATTGCCACCAAGAAGGTTTTCATCTGAATAGGGTTAGTTTCAACTGGCGATTCTGTCTTGTTTTGATACTCAGCTTGGAGGACAGTAAGGAGAAGTGGGTCCAGAAATATGAATATGGCATGGCATGGGATTGAAGAAGAAGCGGGTGAAGTGCTGTCAAGGCACAAAACTTTTAATCACCAATTATGCTCTCATTGATAACAAGTCCATTAGACGGAAATAAACATGTTAATAATAATTGTCACAATTTAAATCAATCTTCATATATATATATATATATATATATATATATATTTTGAGGAGCATAGCTAGAGGCACAATAAAAAATCAGCCAAAACAGTCAACCAATAGGAATTTGAACCACAATCACTCAACCCATTAAAATTATACTCATGATTAAAAGTGTTAATTGGGCCATAAAGTGTTAAATGGGCTTTGTTGACTGTTTTGACTGATTTTTTATTGTGCCTCAAGCATTTATGTATTTTGAGAGGATGCCAATAACCAATTATACATATGATATATATATATATATATGATTGAATTTTAAGAATTTAAATGTAAAAGTGAATTTATGTTAAAATTCAATAAACGTATATGAATATTGTATCAATTTTATATAAATTTTTATTGTTCACAGAACATGTCTAATGTGTTTGCTAATGTACAGTATCCAAACCTGCCTAAGATCACCACCACCAGCTATAGCCTCACTGCCACCCCAATTGCCGTGATCAAGGGTTATTATGTACTTACATTTCAAATATTTTGTGTCTTGTTCTCTATTTTTACTAAACAAATATAAAGGCACTGTATACCAGGTTCTTTGTGCCCAATGTCCTCCATATCCCCACAACCAAACCCTAAGACCTCATTTGATAGATAGTCTAAGACTTGAGTAATAATATTAACTAATATTATCGTGTGTTTAGGATTATGTATGATAGTATCATATTATAAGATAAACTTATTTTTATCTATACAATAATATAAATATAGTATTAACTTATCAAGTGATTTATATAACATAATATAAAATCTAATTAATATCATGTGTACAACGAAAATCATATAATATTAGTAAAACAATCATATTCAGTGTTGCATTAATACGAATTTATAAACTAAAGCAACAAAATGGTAGATATGATTGCTGTACAATTTTCATTGTATACATGACATTTCTCGATCTAATTTTATCACTTAATCTTCCGTTAACATGTGACGTTGCCGCACTGATTTGCGGTTGCCTGCATGCCACCGGCTGCCATGGCCGCAACGTGGACCACCAGTGGCCACTTTGCAGCATGCCACGCCGGCACCCACGCCTGTGTGGCCGCCATCTCCACCTTCCTTCTAGCTCTAGGAGACTAGGATGATCGCGCGATGAACAGGGAGGATTTCATCCTTCGCGACCTCTATCTATCTTTTTCACCAGCTGGTGGTTCACGGATCGGAGATACACCATGCCACGGCATGAACTGGAGGCAGTAAACACGTACTGCTCTCGATCGATCTATCGGTGCTTCCGCAGTTATAGCGTCCTTTTCCTCCAAGAAAAGCTTTGCCGCCGCGGTTGCCGTCTCCTCCGATCCGGCGACGGCGGGGAAGGGCGGTGAGACCAGCACGACTGATTAGGCGTGGGTCAAGCTAAGGAGGGAGTACAGTGCGCGGTGGTTTCTTGGAAGCCAAGATGAGAGAGGATGGGAACAAAAAGTTGCCGAACTAAAATGGCACAAAACATATACTAATAAATTTGTATATGTCGTTTAAACTTAATAATAATACTTTCAAATAGAAAACAAACGCAACAAAAAGATAGATGGTATTCATTTCATATCATAGCAGAGAGCGAGAGCGAGAGCGGAAGTAGGTATATGAAGCTGGCTTGTTATTTAGCTACTAACCTTGGTACTTTATGGGAGGATTTATTAGATGATGATAATTTCCTTCTTTGCTTCATCATTATCACTACCTTCTTCTTTGCTGCTTTAAATACTCTTCTGCCTTTTATTCTACTGCATACACGATGCATCCATATTATTCAACATTATTCAAAAATTTACACGAGAGCGACCGAGCCAGCGAGATATACCTATCCATATTCAGGCTTATGGAGCACTGCATATTGTTTCTTCTCCTTGATATGAAGAGCGTCCCATGAAGCTGATAAAAATTCAATGAGGTGAGTCTCCCAATAGCTAAAAAAATGAAATTGGATCTACATTACTCACCTTATTAAAAAAATACACCGGATATAAAATGTTAGAATAAACTCTTTTTTACTATCTTAGCTAAAAAAAAAATGCTGTTAATCATAAGTTTATAAAAGTGATGATGGGTTTTGTTATCCTCAACTTTCCACGAAGCTGAAGAGTGGTGATGGTTTCCTAGGAAATTACCACTTTTTTTTTTTTTTATTTTTTATAAGTCATAAGTTTTTTTTTTTAACTTTTTAATTTTTTAATTTTTTACTCTTGGAGGTGTTATTTCATAAGGTATTATATGAATATTTGAATTAATTTTTATGTAATTTTTAATTTTTTAAAAAGTTATTTTAAGTATTTTTTTAGAAGTTAAAATATTTAACTTCTTCAAAAATGTCATTGCACAACTTTCTAAAAACTACAATACAAATCAAAATAAGCACTTGTTTTACTTCTAAACACAAAATAACTTTTTTAAAAATTACTTATTATTAAAGTCTTTATTAAAAAATTCTTTACATATAAGGACTTAATTAAACTCTTCATCCAAACTAACCTTCGTTAATATGCCCTCATTGGAGTTGCTACGAGGACGTACACTATACACATCTATAATCTATTTCGTCATTTTCTGTTTTTATAATAATTTACCATTTTCTTTTTTATGTATCGTGATAAAAAATGTCACGTATAATATATGACATATTATTAAACATATAGTACATTTTATATTGATAAATCTATAAAATTAAAACAAAAATTATCTTTTGTCCATCAAATTTTTTTTCTTTTTGAAATTCCTACTATGGTAATTAAAAAAGTTATTTACAAAATCATTGTTAAAAGTTTGAATGACTACTTTTAGATAATTTTATTACTTGTTATAAAATAAAGCACATTTATTTATGTAAGTATAAATCTTTTGAGGAATACTTATATATTTGTTTATATTTACAAAAAAAATTAAATAATTTTAAATTATTAAAAATGAGAATTTAATTATAATATATATTATCGGTGTAAAATTTTTTTTACAAAAATAAAGAAAGTATTTTTCATTGTTGTGATGAGCTAAACAGAAATATAGAAGTAATAGAAAGTATTTTTTAATTTTATTTATTATATTCAAAATTCATAATAATTATGGTCTAAAATACATTATCTAAAAATTAAAGTTAACTATTTTATGATATAAATTTTTATTATCTACATGGATGATTTGATTTTTTTTTCATAATTATTTTATTTCTTGAAACATATATTATACATCTTGGCTAGTTTACTAATAATATACACAAATGTTTGGGGCACAACAAAAAATCAGTCAAAACAGTCAACAAAGCTCATTTAACACTTTATGATCCAAATAACACTTTTAATTATAAGTATATTTTTAATGGGTTGGGTAATTGTGGTCCAAATTTCTATTTGTTGGCTATTTTGGATGATTTTTTGTTGTGCCTCTAGCAAGCAATGTTCAATAATAATATATGTGGTGTTTCTCAACCTTGTAGCGACAACAAACAGTAATTTAAAACCGAACATTTTGCTAGAGACACAACAAAAAACCAGCCAAAACAGCCAACAAATAGGATTGAAGAAGAAGCAGATGAAGTGCTGTCAAGGCACAAAACTTTTAATCACTAATGATACTCTATCTCATTGATAACAAGTCGATTAGAGGGAAATAAACATCTTAATAATTGTAACAATTTAAATCATATATATATATATATATATATATTAATATTTATTGTACAACACAAATAATCACATTGAATATAATATGCGCAAACAATACATTATGTATCATCCATAACATGACGGATTCTTTTGAGGGGTTAGAATTTTACAAAATTTGAATAAAGATGTATTTATTTATATAATAATTGTCCTCCCGAAATTTATATTTTAGTATTGATCTTATGTAACTATTAATTAATTCAATGTTTTATAGTAAATTTTCATCATTCTTCTCTATCTTTGTAAAAGTAAAGTCACACTAATAAATATAATTAAATATATGTTACGTAGAAATATATACTAGAACATGATTAAAAAAATTATTTTATAAATATTCTCAAACTTAACTTATATATGATTAATTTTATTTACTTTCTGTTTTCAACTATAAAATTTATCAAAATAAAGGTTTAAATTAAAATAAACCTTGAGTATTTTTCTAATTAATTTAGTTGTGTTTTTTAGTTGATTAAAAGGATAAAATAAATAAATTTTCATATGAAGAAATGAGTTGTAGAAAATATAAAAATATTTTAAATATATTTATTTATATATTTTTAACCAAAATTTTAATATTAACAATTTGGTCTCTCATGAAAAAATGGACTAGTTCCGCCCATGATAACATATATCAAATATTATAAAAAACAAAAAAAAAAATTATTACATGTAATATATGTTGTGCATAATATGTTATATATGTTGTATATAATATGTAAAGAGTATTGCTAGAGGTAAACAGTCAACAAGTAGAAATTTGGGTCACAATCACCAAGCTCATTAAAGATATACTTTTGATTAAAATGTTATTTGAGATATAAAATGTTAAATGAGCTTTATTGACTGTTTTGGCTGGCTTTTTTTTTTGTTTTCCAAGCATTTGTGATATGTAATATAGAAAAGAAGAAGAAAGAAAAAACAAAAAGAGAGAAATAGAAGGAAGAGAAAAAAAATAGAGGTAAGAAAAAACTTTAAAATTTTGAGTCAGTTGTCCCACTCTTCGAGCTGCCTACAAGCCAACGAGGCAAAAAAAAATGTTTTGCTTTTTAAAAAAATTATTATTTTCTTTTTATTTTAATTTAAAAAAAAAATACACCATCCCGAATTAGACGTTAACACTCCTAAACATTAGTTGAAAACAGTAAACTAATCCCATAACCGTGGGGCCCACAATTGACCTTCTCTAGAATCATCTACCAATCACAAATCATCTGCAAATAAATGCTGGAAAAAACGAATGTATATGAGTCACGGCCATTACATATTGTTTACAATTGTTTTTACTGATTTTTTATTTTCTATATTAATTTTATCACATAATCTTGTGACCTGCACACAACCCGTCACTCATAGGTGGTTGCCTAGCCGTCGGCCGCTATCCACCTTCCCCACCGGGAGCTCACCGATTGGCCACCTTGTGGTTCACAGAGGTACGCCACGTCATCATGAACTGCTGCCAGTAAACACTGCTCTCGATCGATACATCAACGAAAACCTTTGCCGCCGCGTGCGGCCGTCACCGCCTCTTGGAATATCTCAGCCGATGGCAGAGAGTCCATACATAGAAGGATATAATGATCTCGTACCACCACCGTTCTAAGCACACATACACCGATCGATCGAGGTGGTGATGTATGGTTGGTTAAGAGCATGGCCATGGATGGTTAGTTAGTTAGTTGTGTCTGATGAGGAGAGCGGCTTTATTTTAGTTAGTTAGTTAGTACCTACGTGTTTGTAAAAACGGAAATGATAGACGTAAATCAGCATTTCATCCATCAAGTATCCATCAAAGATTATTACCATTAAAGAGTGAGAGATATGTGTGCGGATTTGAATTTTTATTTTAAATGGTGGACCCACAAATCACATAATACCTTGATGGATGGTTGATGGATGTGTGCTTGATGTACATGTAGTACTTTGTCAAAATGCCACAAAATTAATGCTAATTAATTCATTTGTATACATGCATATCATATGTGGTTAGGAAATATTTGATGAATAATGGATAATCTGTCAAACTAGCCAATGAGATAATTAGATAACTTTTGGTCAAAAAAAAAGTATTTCTAAGTAATTAATTTTTAGTGGGTTAAAATATTTGTGGTCCAAAATTTCTATATAAATTAATTTTAACTAATTTTTTATTGTGCACCTAGCATAACTCTATATGGTTTAACTTGATAATATTTACGGATAGAGAGAGAGAGAGTGGAAGGAAGTAGATATATGAAGCTGGCTTGTTATTTAGCTACTAACCTTGGTACTTTATTGGAGGATTTATTAGATGATAATTTCCTTCTTTGCTCCATCATCATCACCTTGATGCGAGCCACTTCAAATACTGATCTTCTAGCTTTTATACTACTGCTTACCGATGAGGAGGCAGGAGGAGAAAGAAGCCCAAATCCTGCTTATTGTTATGATTTTGAGTATTATTGTTATCTCTCACCTCTATCTATCTCATCATCCATATATATATACCAACACATTATTTAGAGTCAACAAAGTGTGGGGGCCATATATGCTTATTTGTAAATTGTATGCACTTGCAACTTCCAGGTACGGTTGTTTTCCAACTTTCGAGGAAGCAAGCACTTTATGGGGTTTAATTTACACACCGATAAAAATTTGATAATAATAAAAAATAATAGGATAATAGATAAGTAAATATCTAAATGAACAATAATAATCATATTTGTATATAAATTTTTTCTTATATATTTTATTTTTCTATTTCATCATCTTTAGATTTAATATGATATTAGTTTAATACTTAAATTTTTATACTAAAGTAAGTTTGCTAAACATGATATTGCTAAACATAAATGCTTGGGGAACAACATTTTTAGAGTCAAAATAGTCAATAAAGCTCATTTTAACACTTTTGGCCCAAATAACATTATTAACCATCTTTATTTTTTTAATGAACTGAATGATTTAGGCTCAATTTTCTATTGTTAGCTGTTTTGCCTGGTTTTTTTATTGTACGTCTAGCAATGCTCTTTGCTAAACATAAGTTTGAATTAATAATACTAAAGTAAGAAAAAAATATTAGTTTAACTCTTTTAAGAAGGGAAATTTAGAATAAATAATCAATAAATTATTTAAGAGGGTGTGGCCTAGATCTCTCGACACTAATTAGTTATTTTTTTATGGAGACTAATGTTTTGATTAATGTAAAATGAAAATTAACATTTTGATGATTATTATATTGATATCACAAATTTTAAAACTCTTTCTTTAAGATATGTTGATATGTAGGCTTTGCACTTTCAAAGGATTAAACCAATTATTTGCGTTTTTGAGTTTCCCATAATTTTCTCCCTCTGCGGCTCTGCCATCAACTTTCTATTTTCTACGTGAGTGGTCAAAGAGGCATTTTATTACGAAATTTTTTTCTCGCAGCTAAGGATTAACTTTGAGTTTTATATGATGAGTAGAATAAATTAAAAAACATTGTTATATTAATATCCATAAAGTGTATATTTATAAAAATTCATTCAAATTTAAGAGTGAAAAGTAAAATAAATAATATGTAAATAAAAGATTCACAAAAATTAAATCTGATAAATGAGATGTATATATGATGTATTATTAGATAACCGACATTAAATTAGTTTTATTGTAATTTGAAATACTAAAAAAAAGAGTATATAAAGAACAATCTAATAGACCAATTCTGCTGCAGGATGCCTTTGGCAGAGTTATTCTCTGCGTGTCTAGTTTCTTGCTTTTGTTATTTTGTTTATTTCTCCTTTACCAAAAAAAAAAAATCTAATAGACTATACACTTGAAATATAAATCCGAAGCCCAGAGAAGAACACCCAAAATATAGATGAGTGAGCTTTTCAAGGACCAAGAAGTCTTTTTCGAACTTGTTCCTATAAACTATAAAGTACTCCTCCATTCCACAAATAATTATCTTTTTAGAAAATTCTCTTGTCCAATATTAATTGTCATTTTAGAATTTTAAGAAAGCATTTATTATTCTTTTTCCAATTTTATCCTTACATGCATTCTTTTTCATATCTCTTATAATAATTATTATACAAAAAATTAAAAGGACAATTTAGTCATTATATATTATTTTTACATGCTTTAATTACATTCTTAATATTCGTGAAAAGTCTAAAACATCATTTATTGTTGGACGGAGAGAATACATGTATATCTGACTAAATAATATTTGGGCCAAGGGGTGCACTGAACCCATTTATACGAGTTGCATATGTATTTGGGCTATAATATTGTCTAACCTAAAATTTTTTATCAAAGTGAGGCCCACCAGCCATGGTTGAACAACCTTTTCATACCAAATTGTCATTTAACTTTTATTAACATTTATTAAGGATAAATATTGCTAAAACCTTCTACTAACATTTACAAAATGTTATTAATTAAAAATATAAAAAGTGTTACTAAAATTCTTTGATAACATTTTTACACGAGTAGCATATAATTTATGTTACTAAAGAGTTCAAGTATAATACTATTGTGAAAGTGGATCTTCTCATAAAGTTTTTTTTGTTTTTTTTTTCATTTTTAGGACTTGAACCAATGTCTCTTAAGAAGTGATTAAGGTACTTATTATTTTGACAAATTTCACGTTAATAGGTCTTAAATTATTTGTTTTTTTTCGACATATATACTCTAGTACCATACATAACCTTAATTGCAAAATACACCATATATATATATATATATATATATCATTGCGTGTGTAATTTTCTTTTTACCTATAACAACACTTTATTACACAAATAATATTTCTTTAATTACATATATATAAACATATAATAAATAAAAATGGCCCCCACTGCCTTGCACGCCCAACAAATAAACTCAACTTGTCACCAAGTTGGAAAATTAAAGTAACAAAATTTCCCAAAACCCTTAAGAGTTGAGTTTTGAGGTAGTGGTAAGCTATCATAATTGGTAAATACATCCCAATAATACATGTAAACCAAACAAAGAGACTTGGATGGAAGATGGAAAGTAAAGAAGCTGAAGAAATTGATCCTAAAACAAACAAAACATGGTTGAGAATCCAAGCCTCAAATAAGGTTGTCTTGCTAAAACCTAGAACCACACTGTAGAGACACGTGGCAATCAAGAAGGTCCACATGTGAAGAGGGTTTGTCTCAAATGGTGATGTGTTCTTGCTTTGACTCACAGCTTGAAGAGCTCCAAGGAGTTGTGGGATCAGAAATTTGAAGACATTATGGCATAATGGGATTGCCATTCTTTTTGGTAGTTGATATATATATGCTATGAAAAAATAGAAAGATTAATTCAAGATAAGAGCAAAACTCTTAATAACTTACATATATGTTACAGAGGACCATATATATAGATGAAAACTTTCTTTATGCTCATGCATAATGAATTTTTCTTTCTTTGTGAGCATATATATCTCACCCATACAGTAAAATATCTCACCCATATAATATAAAACTATGGGCAATACACGGTTAATAAAAGATTTAATTATTTTGGTCAAAGGTATCAATAATTATAATCAAGTTTCTATAATTTTAAAGTTCACAATTAAATTCCTATAATTCAAAAGTTTTCAACCACATGCATTCCTATAATTTTGTATAATATAAGAATAATTAATGTTTGTTATACAACAAAAATACGTCCAATTAGTATTCAACGTGTATTGTACATAATACGTAATGTGTATCATATGTATAATAGACGTACATATGATATATGACATATGACACACATTACGTGTTATGTATGCACACATTGGATACTAGTTTGACGTATTTATATTGTACAATAAAGAATTGATATTCCTGGAGAAAAGTTGAATGGTGTTGGATGGGCCCTAATATAAGAGAGATTCAAGTATTACGTTAAGTGAGAGTATCATACAAAGTTAAACATCATATTTTCATCCAAATGCATATGAAGATTGCATGCTTCCATTCTAGCTAGCTTCACATCATAATTTAATTATTTTTGTTAATTTTCTAAGCTACGCGTGAAAATAAAATAATATAAATAATTAAAAAAACAAATGAGCCAAAGAAATCCCTGACATGCCTTAATGCGATTATTCCTAGCCACAATTCTCATCCTAAAAGTATGAAACTAAAAATATATATTGCGATTGACTTGTTTGATGATGAGAATTCATGTACCATGAATGTCATGAAGAATGATGATATATAAGAATCATGTTTTCTCTATGAGTTGGGTTAGAATCATGATTTATACAACATTCAATTAAAAAAAAATGACAATTTATACTACAAGTGAGTGAAATTCTGAAGGATTTAATTTTCATTCACTAACAGTGTATTATTCTTTTACAGAGTCATCCAATTATATTTTGTCACGTCAGTTATGATTGTGTTTTACCTGAAAAAGGTCATATAAACAAAGTATTTTGATTTGACGACTGTCTTTTACACTGTTAGTGAATAAAAATTAAATTGAATTTTGAATTTAAAGTTTCTTTTTCTACAAATACTAATTTGTATCATGATAAATTGAAATTCTTCTCTCTTTTTTTGTTGGTCTAGCATCACCCAAACGTTGTAACACTGAAAGATTCTCTAGACTTTGCAAGACCCCACTTATTGAAGGACGATTTGATGGGAAAAATTCTATGCATTGCATTGCCAATTGAGTTATTGCAACACCATCTTCAGAATTGTAATGCCAATCTTGTTGAAGATTCTTGTGGACTAGAGAACAATTGGGCCTATACTCATTTTTGGCCCAAATATGTACCAAATTGTCATAGTTTATATTGGTATTTTCTCTGCTTTTAGTGTCTGAATTCCTTTGTGTTATTAGTTCAAGCAAAACTAAGCCAAATGAGAACACTTCACAACTTCTATCCCAATCACCCCCTGAAAGTGCATAAAAGAAGTACATGTAATAATAATTATAATTTTTTTATATATATTTAGACATTATGATATTCAAATACAACTTTTTTATATATATCAGAATATCAAATTCGATGAGATTTGAACTTGTGATCTCATTTAAATTATTCAAAACTTTTATTATTGGCCTAAAGTGACTTAGATTATCATCTATTTTCATTATTGCAAAAATAAAACTTCAATTTTCATATTACAGGACTAGATGAATGATCTTCTAAAACAATTAGGATCAAATATTGAATTCAAAGGACTACAAATTTTGGTTTATGAACTAAAGTAATTTGCAGCATATGCAATAAATTGATAGTGGCAATTTTCATGGTTTAGTGATAAAGAATAATGACATATTTTATTGTGATATAGTACCATAACAAATTGCAAGAAAATATACTTTTAAAGTATTTACCTCTCATTGAAAAATAAGGGTCAATATAGTTAGTTGACATTGTCAATTGCTCCTTCATCATTTTCACTTCACTAAGCAGAAGCAAATCAAACAATTTTGGCTTGTAATCCTACACCAAAATTGAGTGTTAAGTTGTTTTAGTAGAAGAAACAAGAATATAATTAATTTTTTTTTTTTGATAATCAGAATATAATTAATTATAAACCATAGACTAAAAAAATTAACCTTGTCAAGGAGTATGTGATTTGCACTTATATTAAACACCAGAGTTTGTTTCTCTTGATCATGAATGAATTTCATGAACTTTGCAAGTTCATAGATTACATTAATTCTCTGAAGCCAATTTAACCCATCTGTATCAACAAAGAAAACTTATATCAAAACCAAATAACTAATCATATTTTAATTTCATTCTTCAACATTTCAATTTCATATAAAAGCATAAACATTCATGTAGCCAAAAAGACCTTTAGATTTCAATTTCATCTTAGCTCATTCAATAACAGAACAGAACACAACTAAAAAATTATTTTACTGATAATTTTAACAGTTACAGAAACAGAACATAACAACACCCTTTACAGAACATAGACAAAAAGAACATAGACTAGTATAATGTTTATCGTATAACAGAAATACATCTGTATAACACACATTTCATATTATATATAGCCCACATTGAATACTAGCTAGTTGGACGTATTTCTGTTGTACGACAAATATTATTGAAGAATAATATATATACCTTTTATTATTACATTGTGCAAAGTATCAATTGGATTGAGATCATATACAACACCCTTCACATCTTTCTCCCAGCAATAGCCAATTATCCTCATCACCAAGTTTGGATAACCTTTCAATGTTGGATTTGTCCAAAACTTCATTTCTTCCTACAATTCACACAACCATTAATTAAGCTTCCACAATCAAGTTTCATATCCTCATAAAACCATATCTTCCCTAAAAGTTTAAGCTGATAGATAGAAACATATAAGTTAGTGCATGTTCCGGAACACGAAAAAATAAATTTTTTTTTAGAAAAAGTTGTTTCATAAAGTATCCGAACATAAATTTATTTTAAACACCATTAACTTACTTTGATGATCAAATACTCATCACCATGTTTGGAACTTATTTCTTCCAATTTTTCATTTTCCCAAATCTTCACTAATACATGTTGACCTTCAAAATTGCCCCTGAACAATCTTCCAAACTGTGTCAATCCGATGAGGTTGTGTTGATTGAAATTGTTGGTACATGCTTTCAATTTCTGAGATGTAAACTCAACAAGGTTTGTTGGGTCCATCTTTAAATTTGCTTAGTATATTCTTTACCAACCAAAGAGATATTTATATATATATGGGACCACTTTTTGCACTGAGTTTGAGGATTTGGTTGGTGTTGAAAAGGTATTGTATGTTTTATATATACTACTATTTGGTTAATTTTTTATTAAACTATTTGATTAATTTTAATACACGGTCAATCAATTATATTGATTTGACTTTTGATAAATGGAAAATGCTGCTAAATAAAAAAAAAATATTTGAATTCAATTATTATGTACTCCTTTTATTTCAAAATAATAATCGTTTTAACTTTTTTAGTACATTGAAAAACTAATGTGCCTAGACATAATTTGTATCTAGGTACATTAATTTTTCAATGTGCAAAAAAAGTCAAAGTAATCACTAGTTTAAAATGGAGTAGTGTAATAATGAGTATGATTGTTGACCTTTAGATTAATAAAATGGTCATATTACTTAATATAATTCAATATTTATCATAATTTTTAGTCCCAAAAATCCTAGTAATAATACTTTTCTATTAATGTAGCATTATTCTCTATGCATATAGTTATTATATAAAAGTCAAATATTTTCAATGAAATGATAATAATACATTGTTGAATCAAGAAATAAATTTTTTATAATATATAGACATATAATGATTATTTTTTCTCAAAATTGATAGTTATTATTTAATAGTTGCATACCTAAATTAAAAAAAATTTACATCTAATGTATTGGTCTTATTATTTAGAAATAAAGTAATGAAAATAATAATTGAAAATAAATAAATAAATAAATTTTTTTTTTTAAAATAGTATCCAAAATAATGCAAAATGTTGAATCACAGTCCTAAAAATGAGTGGCTGTAAAATGAGACTATGATGGATTAATTAATTATTATATTCTATGATCAATTGACAAGATCCATACATACAAAAGGTTTGTTATTGTTCCAAATTGATGATTTAACTCCTCATTTTCTTATTCTATAATAATCACTCTCATTTTTAAAAGATTCAAATTAATAATGATTAAGGATATAATAAACAATTGTCAACCCTTTTCATCATGAACATGTTGCCAACCTTTTTCTCTCTAACGAATTCCCTTTGTTGCCTTTGACTCTGTCCACTGAACAGAGACATAATTTTCCTTTTCTAACATTTATTCTTTTGGTAAGTCAAATATTAAAAGCTACTTCCAATTAGGAATTATGAAGAGTGATGAGTGTTCAGATCCCTCAAACTATGAATTTTCAAATTTCAGTTTTTAGAATATAATAAAATCTCATTAAAACACCTTATTAATTTTAAAGAAATTTCATCAGAGTTCTCAAATTTAAGTTTCTATAATATAATGAAAAAAAATTCTCGTTAAAAATTTTTATTATTTTTTAAAAAATTTAAGTTGGATCTGAACGAATCAATTAAATTCTCAGCAACATCATTTATTAGATATCACGGATTTCGTCAAATAAAATTTTAAAAGCAATTGCAAATAGAATAAAAAAAGGTTAATATATATAGTTATAGTGGCCAACATCCCCATCAATTATTTTCAACTATATTGGAAAATTCTGAAAATTAAAGACTAATAATATTATTGACTCATTCCACCACTCATATATTCCACTTGCTCTATCTGCTGATACTATTTGAACATGAATTGTTCGCAATCTAGCACTAATAATATCCATTCATCATAATACGTCATGTGTTCCTCAGAACTTAAAACATAAGTTCATAAGAATAAAGGGTCTCTCTATCTTTATGCTAAATTGACAATAAAGGAAATTAAATGGTTGGTGAATTCTGTGTTAGTACAGTGCCAGAATTTTCTAGAGTCATTGTCCTTCAGAGTGCAGAATCACTTATTATGACCATACAGGTACACCAAAGGTCATCAAATAGATGATGTCACAATGCATATTTCTTTTTCTTTCTCATGATATTCTTAGATACTCCTTGTTGGAGAGTTAAAAGAAAAATAAAGAGGAAGTTAGAGATATTAAACATGTGGTTTTTGTTAAGTAAATGTTAGATGGATATAAGAATGATTAAGTTCAGAAAAAGATGTATTTACTCAAGCTTAAAGTTAAAAAATTGAGAAGATAGATTGTAATACAGGTGGTTAAGGAGTAGGTCCATATCTCATGAATACGTATGATTGATGATTTGAGTCTTTTGACTATCTTTTATTTATGGATGATAGTGTAAAAACTCAGGTTAGTACTAAGAACTTGTTTGTTTAACTCTTAGAATCAATTTTGGTAGAAGTAGATGTAGAGTTTCTTTCATGAAAAGTGTATTGAAAAGTCAAATTTTTACATTAGAAAATCAAATTGAAGCTAAACAAACAAGCTCTCACGAACGGGAAAGCTTGATTTTTTGGCTTCAAGTGAATGAGAGTTATAACCTCGAATCACATTTGCATTTTAAAGAAAAAATTGCCAAATAAAAATTCAGACGTTCAAGAAAAATGAATGGGCGTTTAAGCTACTCTAACGCTCACCCAAACACATCCTAAGAAAGATTAAGAACCGTGGTTTGATTCTAGTGGGAAGATCATCCATAAACTAATAAATGGGTGAAATTGTAAGTTGTTTCATAAGTTAGTTTTATATGTGGGAGAAAAGTGTCTCTTAATAAGTTCATGGCAAAATTTTACTACCTAGTCAGTCATGGGAGGGATACATGATGTTTTACAAGAATTGATGCATTAGAGAAAAGTGGGAGTATCCATATTCAAGAATAGATAGTCCAATCTTTAGTTAATTAGTATTAAGAAAAGATCTTTAAATCCCTAATAATGTAATGAGAGTTGATTCATGAAGGATAATCTAACAGCCTTAGAAGCCAACACTTTTGTGCTAATTCATGTATACCTGTTTTTATTTCTTTTGTAATACATAGAAAACCCCAATATATATTTTGACCATACATCCAAAAATAAAACAAGAAAAAAAAAAACAAAAATTGTAAAACAACCTAACTAAAGAACTTATCCTTGGACATGCTTTTGTTACTCAATTCAAGTAACCAATTTCTTTCTTCATCATCAGAATCATATATCTACTATGATTGACTAATCAACTACCATGTGTTCTCCAAAATGTTACAACATTTTATATCCCAAATAATGTTTATTGTACAATAGAAATACGTTTAACTAGTATCCAACATGTGCTATACATAACATGGACTGTGTGCTATATGTACATGTGTTATACATATAGCACACATTCCATATTATGTATAACAAACATTGGATACTAGTTGGACGTATTTCTGTTTTACGACAAACTTTACATCCCATTTTAATTTTTCAACTATATCTATATAACTTTCTGATTAAATATCTGTTTTCTTGTACCTATGGTCATCTAGACATAATAATAACCAAATTTTTTCTTCCCTACACAATAGGCACAGCAGCATTAAGCTGAATTGATTGAATAAGATCAGAATCTGGCAAATTGAGAGGAGGAAGAGAAAAAGGAGACTCTGTTGAACTCCCTTTTCTGATTTCTTGCATTGTAAGTAATGCAGCAACAGTGTTTCTGAATATGCCTTCCCCTGCAACAACAATGGCTTCCTTTGCTCTCTCTGTTTCTTCCTCTGCTGGGAAAACTGCATCAATTATGCTCTCACATTCCTTCACAAGCTTTGAGATTATATCAGTTGTGAAAAAGGGTTCAACCAACACTTTCTGAATGAATGCTAAACGAAGTAATCCTCCTGTTCTCTTGTCATATTTCTTCAGAATTTTGGCTAACCCTGCAAAATTCAGTGTGTCAATTTTTTTAATTTTTGTGTTGCACAAATTAGAGTATAGATTATTCGATATCATATGACGATACGATATAAATCAAATTAAAAGTATATAAGATACAATGAAAGTGCTTAAAAATATCTAATATGATTAGTATTAACAATGAGTAGGTAGATTTTTTTGATGAGAAATGATTTTTTACACCACAAAATCAGTTATCATCTGTTATTATATATGATAATCTAACTTTTTAAAATTATTAATTTAACTATTAATATTATATATTAATCCAATATTTTAAAAGAATTAAATTATTGTATATAATGGATGATGACGGTTAATTTTATGATTTACATGTAGCATTACTCTTTTTTAATTATCTTGCATTATGAATGACATTCAGCTTATCAAATTCATAATGTTCAAAGAAAGGTGTATCGAATTCAATTATATGACAACTTATTTTGTTGCCTTAGAAGTTTTTTTTTTGGTAGAGTGTTGCCTTAGAAGTTAGAATCAATAATAAAACACCATATTTTCAAAAAGAGCAATGTTTGTTGACAGTTGACCATTTTTATGAAGAAAATAAACTCTAAAAATATAAGATTTACATATCATGGATAAGAAACCATGGGGTGAAATAATAAAAAAATTAAGGGTATGTTTGTTTGATTTTATAAAGCAAGTTGACTTTCAAACTTTAGTCTGTTTTGTACCATCAACTCATTATTTATTTGGTCATTCCTATAGATTTTTTAAGGGTTGAAAAAATGGAAGCAACAGAGTATATACCTGTGTAATTAATGTTGCTATAGTTTACTAAGAGAACCATTTCACCATGGAAATCAACAATTGATTTTCTAATTTTTGCCATTTCTTCCTTATAATCCTCTTCTGAAGGCTGTGTTCCATTTGGTCCCCATAACTCAATTACTCTCTTGATATTCTGTTTTAAAACCTGCACCCAACATCTCTCATTATAATAATTTTCAAGCTCAAACATTCCTTCAATTTTTAAATTTTTCTATCTTACTATATAAATTTTATTGTATCATAGTATTTTCCATGAGAACCATAATACACAGGGCTTTTATATATTTAGAAAAGAGAAATATTTTTTTACATCACAAAATCAGCAACCCCATATATAGTAATTTAACATTTTAAAACTATTAATTCAACATTTTCATTAAAATTTGAATTAATAATTTTAAAAAATGAATTATTGTATATGATAGTTGATTGTGACTAATTTTATGATTTAAATGTAGCATAACTCTTAAAAAATTACCACTAACAAGAAATGATAATGAACATTAAGGGAAATATTTGTTGGCTAACCTTTTTCATTAATTTCTTAGTTATGTTTCATAGGAATATATACTAGTAGTCCTAGAAATCACTATGAATATGTAATCAACCATATTTTTTTTGTGCATATATAATTGCAAAATAAAACATATTTTTGTGGAGAGATTTTCTCAAGTTTGGTGCAAAACGGTGCTTATAATAGGTCCAAATAATGAGAACCTTAAATTGAACTCATTGAACAATTCAAAGTGCATGTTCAAGACAAAAAGTCATATCCTTTTGGAGCACACTTAATACCATAGTATTTTGTTTTCATAGATCCAAAAATGATTGCTAATATTGTCAAATTTAAGGCTCAATCAAACGTGGTTGATGATGATCCACGTGTTTTTTTTCCTCTTATGACTTCTCTTCCATGTAAACTACCTCTTGAAATTCTTATACTCCTAATATAGTATGTATACTTATTTATTTGGCAAATTAATTTGATAAATTAAGTAATATCTTTTATAAAAAGATTTGCCTTTCATGTATAAAATTATCACTATTTTTTTTTCAACTCATGTGCCGTATAGGACTAGTGAGATCATTTAATGAATTATTTCCAATTCTTCCCCCGAGGATAAACTTAAAGAAAGGTTTACATACTCTTTTCTTAATAATTTCTTTTGCAAGTAATGATATTTTATTATTTTTGCATTGTTTGACACTTTCTTTCAGAACTAAGTATGATGACTTTAAGATGTGTTTAATTAAAGTGTAAAAGTGGAAGAAAACATTACATAATAAAGTTTTATATCTTAAATTATAGGAATTTTATATTGTCAAAATTTGTTGGACTTTTTAATTAATTAATTAATGGTTAAATTTAATTTTTTATTGACATGTTAATACATAATAGGTTAATAATGCAAGAACTTCTTTATAAATTAAACTTTAAAGAAAATAAGATTTTTAATTCTAATAGATTGACAATATATAAATATTTTATACTATTATCTAATAAAAATGTTCTTATAGGTTCATGTGTAAAATTTTTTACACTTTCAATATATTAAAATTAAATTTATAAAATAATATATTAAACTCAATTGAACACATAAAATTTACTTTTATTTTTATCTTTTAACCAAATATATTGAAATAATCGGTGCAAAGAGACAAGTGATTGACAGCTAGCTGGCCCACACCACTGCCAGCTTAATATAGGAATTTCAACAAATTAAAGATGTTAGTACGAAAATTTCAGATTTCAATGCTTAAACCAAACTTTTGAAACGAATATTCCTATGGCATAAACTATGTGATTATGATAAAAAAATTAATTCCTCCTAGTAACATTCACCCTTCAGATTCAATGGCGGAGAAACCTCTATATCTCCTTCCTTTACCAAATACTAGTAATAATTTGTAGAAATTTTGCATGAAATGAAAGTACGTTCAATTAATATTTAATGTGTATGCTATACATAACATGAAATATGTGTTATACGTAGGTGTGTTATATACATTTCATATTATATATAACACATAATGTTGGATACTAGTTGAACGTATTTCTATTGTACGACAAACATTATTGATATTGAAACAACTTTAATACTCGGTACAAGATACTGCAATGTCTCTAGGAAACAATGTGTAACTAAACTAAATGTTACATAAAAAATATTCACTAATGTTCATATAGCTATATCTTTAACTTA